>JARFJB010001736.1:1422500-1492500 GCA_036346205.1 Vesta saturnalis | reverse complement strand
CTGTAAACTTGGATATGCACTACTGGTAGTGGTTCTAACATATTAAAAATCAGAATTAGCCGTTAGTTTACGGTTTTAGCGATTTCTAGTGTACTATCTGACTGGCCTAATTTGTGTTATTCTAGATACAGTAATCACAGTCTTAACCTGTAAATTAAGTCTCCCTTATGACCAGTTTGTTGTAAACCTCTGCATTCCAACCATTTTTTTAATTCTCGTACAGTGTGATCCTCAATTAAGTCAGTTTTTAATGTAGCACCTGGTACATCATTAGGCAGTAACTTAATAAAGTTCATTTATCACTTTTACAGATAAATACTAGTTATTGTATCTCAAATAACCACTAATGAATTAAATTAACCTATTGATACGTGTTACAAATGGTAACAAGCAAACTGCCAATCCGAACCACAAAAATATGAAAGTGTATAATGTATAAAACGTTTATAAGTTTGTGATAAATATACAAGTTTTATTTCATAACGTTACATTATAAACCAATAAACCCTTAGTTACCGTAACTGTAAACAACTTCATAACTCCCTAGGGAGTTATAGTACGAACTTATAGATTTATAACTCTATGTGCAAGCTTGTCAGTTGATATATCCATGGTAACAATGCCTACTTAATTTTTAAACGTTCGTTTAATTTTAATAACCAACAAAATTGCGTTTTCATATTTCATTTATAACGAAATATGAAATAAAATTATTTATCTATCACGTGAGTTACGTAAGTTAATAACTTCATAACTCCCTTGATATATAAATAACTATAACAATTATCGGTTAGATAAATTATAGGTTATAGTAGCCATGATGTAAACTTTTTACATAATATTAGCAAAATAAAAATGTCAAATTAGAATTAGTAAACTATAGGCAGATTGTACAAGCTACACGTCAAAAATTCTCTAAAAATACCCTTAGGGGGAAGAACTTCCTCCTATTCCTTTCCTTTACTAACGAAATGACAATGCCAATTTGTGACTATTCGGCACCAACATTCTGAAAGAAGAGAGAAATATATCCTCTCTGTCTCTCATATTAAATGCACGAACAACACTAAAGTTTGTGTGGCACCAAACCAATGGCAAACGATTCATATTTGGTCTCAATTTTTTACGCAGGTCTGAAATGCATGTTCAAGTCCACCCTCTTACATTGTCAAAGCTGCTATCGCAATTGATTACGTGGCGTCAAACCAATTGCACATAGCAAAATTTTGCTGCACAAAAAATTTTTTGAGCGCCATGGTACGTAGCAATTTTAAACATTCTATAGATTGTTATTAATAATTTATGCTTAGAATATCCAAGTGAGATTTGTCATAATTTGCATTAAATTAAACCTAAAATGAATTAAATTATTTGTCTTATATACAATAATGTGTTTTTATAAAATTAATTATGCAAGTAAATTACAAAAATATGATGATTTGAAATTTACCAATTTTTTTATTGCTTAATTGGAAAAATAAACCTTTTTAATTTGCCCTCTTAGTTTCTGATTAAGATTGAATGTTGCAAATAACAGTGTGCGTTCTCATTCTGTTCTTTGTATGTTAAAAGTTTTTACTGAAAAGGGACAAACGCTTTATTAACGTTTCATCTCACTCTTAAGAGCAAATTGTAAAATATTTACAATAATAAGTAGGTACTAATATTAAACAGTAATGAATACTTCGGAATGTGTGTTTGGATTAACTGAAATAGAAAGAGATGTCCAAGAATTGGCAGTGTGCGTAAGGAATGGGTTTAAGAAATATGGTTTCAAAAATGACTCCACCATTGTGCTCAAAAATATTAATTTAAATGTACCAAAAGGTGCAATGTAAGTATTGCATTAAAAGAAGGGACTTAAATTAAATGCAATTATTAGATACGGGTTGTTGGGTGAGAGTGGATGCGGTAAGACCACATTATTAAATTGCATTGTCGGACTGACTCAATTAAATTCTGGGAACATCTTTGTTTTGGGTGGTCCACCAAATTTGCAAAATGGTTCAAAGATAGGATACATGCCACAGGTAGTATTAAAGAAACAAAAAAAAAATTACCTAATTAAAAATTAATAGCACCTTGCATTAAGTCTTGAATTTACAATTAGAGAGTTTATGAGATACTTTGGATGGATTGGTGGGATGTCGTTCGAGAATATTCAAAAGCAGACTTGTTTCTTAGCTGAACTTCTTAATTTGCCCAATATTGATGATCGTATTGGTGATTTAAGTGGAGGACAACAAAGAAGAGTATCATTTGCCACAGCTCTTTTACATCAACCTGAATTACTATTACTCGATGAACCAACTGTTGGTCTTGATCCACTGTTACGAGAGTCAATATGGAAATATTTACTTGAAAGTTCTAAAAGTAAATCGATTACTATTATTTTTACTACTCACTACATTGATGAAGCTTACCAAGCTGATAAGGTAAGATCAACTAATAGCATTGACTATAAGTACAATTAAGCAAATTTATAAATTTGGGCCTTTATTGTCTTTAGTAGTGTCATAGTACAATAAGCAAACGCCAGAATCTGATTTACATAAATATTATTACTAATAGCAACGGTATGGTCAAAAACTTTTTGTTGTATTACATTAAATTTAAGAACCAATGCATAAACCGTTTATAAACGTTTTGATACTTTTATTACGAATACGCAAAATCGACTGTTTTGTGCGTGTCTGCGTGTGCGTCTATGTGGTGTGTGTTGAGGCGTGAGTATGTCCGAGAGTGAGCGTGTGCGCATGTGCGCGTCAAGGGCCGTGTGTGAACATGTGTGGACGTGAGTGTTAGTGGGTGTGTGCGCTCGTGTGTGCGGTCGTGTGTACGTGTTAAAATACAATAATCGCATAGAGCTTACATGCAGTGCACGAAATATGTATTGCGCACACGTTGTTATGGTAACGTAGGAAAATAGAAAAAAGGGGAATTTCGCCTATTATTATTAATGCGCGTACCTAGTCATTTTTGACGTTTGTAGAAAAATGTTTTTTACACAGTGTTGTGACAGATACATTTTATTAGTATCTAGATATAGTTACAGATAGTTAGATGGATGTATCTAAATACATGCCCAGATACGTTTAACCCATAATATTTAGATAAAGATACAGACATGTATTTGTTTTATCTGGATAGAAACCTACACAAATTTCGGGCCTCAAGTGAAAAAAAAAAACACGTGAGCAATATTAGATTATACAGTTGCATATAATTAAATTTTTGTCCTTCAACTTAATTTAAAATATTCAGTTAATTTTTAAGATTACTGTAAACAAACGCTAAAACTGATTAAAGTTTTACCAAGTTTACAAGTGTATTACCTAAATGAAAATCGAAAGTGAAATAATAAAGGGCACACATAACTCTAGAGTTCAGCAAAAAATGAGCAAAAGTGAATTGTATGACAGCCGATAAAAATCAAAAGCCAACGAACATGACAAACAACCAAAAGCTATGTTATCTATTCTCGAGGCGTGTCTTTGTCTATGCAGGAAGCTGAAAACTAATTAAACATTGATATTATTAAATGTATATATATATATATATATATATATATATATATATATATATATAATATATTATGTATTTTATTATAAAATTAACTTTTAAAGTACATACAGTAAAAGATTAACTCAGGACTTGACAACGACCTACTTAAGCTAGAGTGCTCTTCCATCTGAGCTATCGAGGAAGCAAGTACATCGATTCAAACTTGAACTGTATGTACTTCTAATTACGATGTATTATAATTATTATACAAGAATGAAGGATCACAGTCAACTTTTGTAATATATGTGCCACAATTCTAAGGTTTCGCACATGACAACACGTGACTGGTTGTTAATTTATTTGCTATATGCAACAGTAATAATAACTATGAAATTGGTTTAGTGAACGAACAAGTTCAATTTAAAATATTAATTGTTTATTTAAAATTAACTTTTAAAGTACATAAGAAAAGATTAGCTCGAGTGGGATTTGAACTGTATGTACTTTAAAGTTAATTTTAAATAAAATACAATTATTGATTATTAAATTGAACTTCTGTTCGTTACTACAATTTCTATAGTTATCTATTACTGTTGCATATAGCAAATAAATTAACAAAATCAGTCACGTGTTGTTATGTGAAACCTTAGGAATTGCACATGCATTCACAAAAGTTGACTGTGATCCTTCATTCTGTGTATAATAATTATAATACATCGTAATTAAAGTACATACAGTTCAAGTTTGAATCGATGTGACTTGCCTCGATACCTCAGATAGAAGAACACTCTAGAAAGTGCAGGTCGGGTTCAAGTCACTCGAGTTAATCTTTACTGTATGCTTTAAAAGTTAATTTTAAATAAAATACAATTAATGATTATTAAATTGAACTTCTGTTCGTTCACTAAACCAATTTCTATAGTATATATATATATATATATATATATATATATATATATATATATATATATACAGGGTGTCCAGTTTAAGATGAAATGCATGGGGATATTGGAAACCGTTAGAGATACGAAGATGGTTAAATGGAGAAAAGTTGCGTCATTATATGCCCAAGAAGTAACCATGGTTACATGTCAAAAATCCTTCCATTTACTAGATACAGGGTGATAACTGAAAATATGCGTTTTCTAAAAATCGCTATATCTTGTTTCTTGCAAGAGATACATCCACGATTTTTGCAGGATGGGGGTAACAGGTAGCGAAGATTTCAAAATGATTTTGAAAAAATCTAGGCCTACTAGATTTTGAGATAATGCACGCAACTTTCGATTTTCTTATGACGCCATATTGGATTTTTGCATTTTGAATTCTTCATAAAAATGCTTTTCAACCATATATCATATGTTTATAATCTGCCAATGAGAAAGTGTCAAATTACACAATTAAATTTATATCAAAGCAACCTTGACATATTATGTATTTTAATTAAATGAAAATTAATCTACAAATTAAACTAACTATTGAGAACAATATTATTGATTATTAACATAAATCATAATAATAAAAGTGACAAAAACAACAAAAATAAAATTTAATATTATACTGAATTTTACTATTAATTAATCAAATGCTCGAATAAACCTTCATTCTCCTGCAAACACCATCTGCATCGAGTTAGCACTGCATCACAAGAGTTCCTTATCATCTCGCATTTTGAATTCTTCATAAAAATGCTTTTCAACCATGTATCAGATGTTTATAATCTGCCAATGAGAAAGTGTCAAATTACACAATTAAATTTATATCAAACTAGGCCTTTGCCAATCAACCATCTATTCAATTATTGCAAAAGTATTTATGACTGTGGACAACTTTATATAGGACATTTTTTGTATTTGTAAGAAGGTAGAATCCACCTGCTATATACATATATATATATATATATATATATATATATATATATATACAGGGTTATTACAAATGATGTTCTGATTTCAATTATAAATATTACTGATTAACCTATTTTAAGACCATTTCAGTTGGTACCACGGGAAAGAAAAACTCATAAAGTTTTGTTTACATTGATTTAAGTATATATCAGCTGTTTGTTAAAGTCAATTATTGTCAATTGTGTAATGGCTGAATTTGAAGACAAGAAAGCACTTTATGTGTTGGATTATCACATCAACCAATCAGTTATTAGCGTACAACGTCACTTTAGAACCAAATTTAATGAAGATCCTTCTAACAATCACAAGTGGTACTTGAATTTTAAGAGAAATTGGTGCATTTGTAAAAAGAAATCAACTGGAAGGCCGTCAGTAAGCAATGACGCTGTACAGCAGACAAGGGAAAGTTTTATGCGTACTCCACAGAAATCTACTGTTAAATGCAGTAGACAGCTTGGTATACCACAGTCAACAGTTTGGAAAATTTTACGTAAACGTATAAATTTCAAGCCTTACAAACTTCAGCTTGTTCAAGCATGAAAAGCAAATGCCAAAGTTATAAGACTTTCTTTTTGTGAGAACATGTAGGCCTTGATGGAAAATTAAAACTGTGCAAAATGTTTAGTCTTTAGTGATGAAGCCACATCCCACTTGTGTGGTAACGTGAACAGACATAATGTTATAATATGGGGTTCGGATAACCCACACACCTACATCGAGCACTTACACTCCGAAGGTTAATCTGTCTTGTACTATCATTTACAACAAAGTGTACGGACCTTTTTTCTTTATTGGAGAAACAATAAATGGAATAAATCTTGGACATGATGACGGAATGGCTTCTCCCGAAATTAGAACAAGAATCGCTAAACTTCATTCTTGACTTCAAAATCTGCTGCCTGGTAGATGAATCTGTCGTGCAGATCCAAGTGATGGTGCACTCTTGAACTGGCCTCCAAGATCTCCGGACATCACCCCCTGTGATCTTTTCTTGTGAGGATACATCAAACATAAAGTGTATACACCACCAGAAAGCATACTTGAGATCCCAACAACGGATTACCAGAGCCATCGAAAGTAATGCAAAAGCTTGATTACACGCTTAACATCTGTCGTATCACAAGGGTTTCCCATATAGAACATACAACTTCTTGAGTTTTTCTAGAAATGTAACTATTTTATTTTTTTGTATGATAAATAAAACTAGATTTATGTACACTTGAAATCATGAACATCATTTGTAATAACCCTATATATATATATATTATATATATATATATATATATATATATATATATATATATATATATATATATATGTCCCTAATTTTCATAGTCAAAAGTATAATGAAAATTACTTATGTAAAAATAAGCCGATTTAACTAAACTTGCCTTAGTCCAAAAGTTGATAATAACGAAGCTGGAGGGTGTCAAAGTTGAAAAAGTAAATCACATTTTCTTTCATACCTTTCGACTGCTTTGAGATAATTTTATAAAAATTTTTATATGGGGGTTTCTTGGGATGAAACGTTCAAATTTATCATCGATTTCGGTGTATTTCCTAGAGGGCGCTACAAGCGACCATTACGACATGTTTAAACCGCTACAACTTTTTTGTGCTACACTGTAGGCCTTCTTGATATCGCTAAGAGCACCGTTTCCGAGAAAAACGCATCTAAAGCTCATGCTGCATGAAAATTATCCAAAATTACCAAAATAACTTATTTGACTATTTTATTTTTTTCCCGCAACAACAATTAGTTTTAATTAATTTCAATTAATTTTGAATCTTTTTTCTCTCCTGAAAAATTTGAATGAGACGAACGGTTTAGCACATTTGCGCAAGCGCTTTTACTTAGGTAAATAACTTTTGTCGCCATTACTTTTTAGTTACCAAATCGACAGTGCTCACAGTTTCACTAATTCTGAAATGGTGGATATGCTTTTAGTCTATGGACTTTGCCATTTCGACGGTCGGAGAAGTGTACGAATTTATGGGGAAAATATCCTTTCCGTAGAACTCCAAATCGGCACACTTTTGCTAATATAGAAAGAGGTTTCCGCGAAAATGGCAAGTTTCAACCAAGCCGTGTGAATTCTGGACGCATACGAACCATAGGGACTTTGGAAATGGAAGAAGAGATTTTGGAAATAAATCCAAAGATCAGCACACGACCTGTAGGATTTCAATTGGGAATTTCGAAATCATCAGTTCATAGAGTTTTTTAAGAACAATTATTGCACCCCTTTCATCTTCGAAAAGTTCAAGACATATTGCCCATTGATCCTGATCAACGTTCAGCTTTCTGTCGATTTAATTAATATTCATAGAAGAATCGAAAATTCAAATTTTAGTAAAAAAAATTTGTTCACGGATTAAGCTACTTTTACTAGTTGCGGTATTTTCAACGTTCATAATGAACATGTTTATGCTGTTGAAAACCCTCATTAAACGAGAGTATCTCATTATCAGCATCAATTTCAAGTAAATATCTGGGCTGGAATTGTAGACACGTTTATTATTGGTCCTTTTATACTACCAAATCGGCTGAATGGAGATAGGTACTTGAACTTTTTAATACAAAATTTACATATTTTATTGAAATATTTTCCCTTACTTTTTTCTTCGTGACCTTTGGTTTATGCATGATGGTGCACCTCCTCATTTTGCTTTAAATGTAAGACAACATTTAAATGAGGTATATCCACAGAGCTGGATTGGAAGAGGAGGTGACGCACCTGTGAACTGGCCGGCTCGATCATCGGACTTGACACCCTGCGATTTTGTTTTGTGGGGTGTCTTGAAATCGTATGCATCCCTAATTAATACGCAAGAAGAATTGTTGGCAAGAAGTTAATTTATTGAAGAATAGTCCTGAAGTATTGTCCAGAGTACAATATAATATAAAAAAAGAATTAACTTGTGCATGCAGGAAAATGGTGTAAATTTTGAACATTTGTTGAATTAGCAAATTAAATACCTTCCAGAAAAATCCATCAATTGCACTTGTTAAAACAAAATTTACTTAACACAATTTTATTTTTTTAACTTTTATTTAGCTTTTGGTTGATAATAATGCAATTTAATTATTTAACTTTGTTCTTCATATTGTTAATTATGGTTTTTGTTTTTTCTTCAATAATTATTGTTCTTGAAAAACTTCATTCTGCTTTATTTTTTTCAGTAAGCTTTTTTTTTTTAAGAAAATGATAACTTAATTAGCGGGTGTGTAGATTCAGGCTTATCATAAGCTATCCATCCTTACTTGAAATTGTATGTAGAATACAATAGTAGTGTTAAAGTTCGAGGAATGTATCCAAATATCCCTGAATTTCTAAATTTTTGGGTAAATGTACAGGGTGGTTTTTTTTCGTTAATATTATGGGGTATAGGCTAAACGGTAAGAGATACAAAAAAACTAAGATACGTGTCCCGTTCTCTTTTTTAGTGTTTAGTTTAATGGCGCAATCGGATCTACGCTAACTAAATTGGTTTCGAAGATACAGAGTGATTCTCAAAATATGCTGGTTTGTATTATCTCTTATGACTCGGTTATTTATGGAGATAAAAAAAAGCTTTGGATACGAAAGTTTTATGACTTTTTAAGTTGAATCCAGTGGCGTTCTTAAAAAATATATAGATGTTTGATTTTTTGAGATATTATCAAAAGTAGGATTTTCTTACATGGGACACCCTGTATCTGATAATCTCAAAAAATTGCATTTTTTCTTGAGATTGCAACAATATATAACACTTAATATTTTGCATTGTCCTAAATAGCTAAGATACTAAAAAAACATTTTTTTTTAGTTGGCCATGGATTTAATCAATTCTTTATTTTATAATAGGCATAATAAAATTGCCGATAATAACAATAATAAAACATTAATAAACTAAAACAACAACTACAAAACACAAGAAAAGATTTATAACAACTCAACAGTAATTATTTCAAATACTTATATATAACAATTAGCATAGGTGGTTAATCACAAAGGTGCTCAAATTGTCTTCCATTCTGCTCGATGCATTTTGGGCTCTGCTTGTAACTGAACGAGTGACGTTATAGATTTGAATATTTGGCACTCTTCCAATGCAATTAATAAAATTTGCTCTGAGTTCTTCTACAGTATTACTTGGTTTTATAGACTTTATTTTGATAGATCCCCAAAATAAAAGTCGAGTGGCGTCAGGTCGGGGGAACGCGGAGATCATCTGTTTGGTCCATATGTACCAAGTCAATTTTCGCCAAAATTGACATTTAGTAAGTCCCTTACCATGTGGCTATTATGTGCTGCAGCACCGTCTTGTTGTAAATAAACATTATTTCTTGCAGCTGATGGCATGTTATCCAACTCCATTATTACACATTCTTCCAAAATTTGGATGTATCCTTGAGCATTCAAATTTTCATTAAAAATTCTGTAGTTAAGGACTCTGTTTTGATATAGCGCCACCCATACATGGAACCTAAACAGTCCTTGTTGTATCCTGACGACCGTCTGATGAGGATTTATGTTTGACCAATATCGATTATTATGTCGATTAAAAATTCCTTCGCTAGATATAAAAGCCTCGTCGGTCCATATTACATTTTGAAAAAAATTGGGATTCCGATTAATCTGCTGCGAATACCAATGACAAAATATTAAACACCAGGATGTAAGTTATGAACCTTTCTTATTTTATATGGTTTATACTTATGCTTTCTTAACGTTTTTAAAACTTTAGATTTACTTGTGCCAATATCTTTCTCAATATTACGGCTAGATAACGTCGGATCAGCAGCAACACAAGCTAATGTATTTATTTCATCTCTTTCTCTATTTGCCTTATTGTAAATCTTACTTCTTGGTTTTCCAAATGATCCATACTCACTTAAATTGTGTATAATCTTTCAAATATTTGTTGTTCTGGCTGTCGTCATTCCGGATAACGCTCAAAATATAAGTCTAGAGCTGCGTCTTTATTTTTATTACTCTCAATGTAGCACTCAAGCATATTTAATTTTTCATAATTTTGAAAATTATTCATTTTAATCACCTTTTTTAAAAAATATAATCGGAAACGAAATAAGAATACCAATACATAATTGTTACTGAATTTTATGACATGTAAACAAACAAAAACAATTGCTTAAAACATTCAATTAATGGCCAACTAAAAAAAAAATGTTTTTTTAGTATTTTAGCTATTTAGGACAATGCAAAATATTAATATTAATATATTGTTGCAATCTCAAGAAAAAATGCAATTTTTTGAGATTATCAGATACAGGGTGTCCCATTTAAGAAAATGCTACTTTTGATAATATCTCAAAAAATCAAATATCTATATTTTTTTTAAAAACACCACTGGATTCAACGTAAAAAGTCATAAAACTTTCGTATCCAAAGCTTTTTTTATCTCTGTAAATAACCGAATCATAATAGATAATAAAAACCGGCAGATTTTGAGAATCACTCTGTATCTTCGAAACCAATTTAGTTACCGTAGATCCGATTGCGCCACTAAACTAAACACTAAAAAAGAGAACGGAATATGTATCTTACCCTATACCCTATAATATTAACGAAAAAAAAACCACCCTGTACAATTTCTTTGGAAAAAATCAAAATAGTTTTACCTTAAGCAGGTGTGTGAAATGGAATTTTTTTAATTGCGTATTTGAGTCTCATTTATGTTGTTCTATCACCCGAAAAATTTTTAACCCTAGATCTAGACCACCTATATATATATATATATATATATATATATATATATATATATATATATATATATATATATATATATATATATATATATATATAGTACATTTAAGAATCCTACTATATGAATATTAAAATAAATATTATACTTTTTAGAACATGGTTCAGCATAGATCTGATTATCGCATCCATTTTTGCTTCAAATAAAACCAAAAATGAAATATGCAAGTTGGTTTTACAACCACGTCACCTGTCAAATTACATTTTAAGAAAAATGGAAAAACGATAAATTGCCCGAATTTCGAAAAAATATGTTAGAAGTTGTTCATTTTGTCATTTTAAACCTTTGTGTCAAATTTCAATGGCATACTATGATTTTTGATTTTGGCAGTTTTGACTTTTTACCAATTGTTTTTCATCTAGTAACCTACGTAAAACAAAATGTTTTTTGTTATTTTTTCAAAAATGATATAATTTCATCCATCATCAGAAGTCATGTTTGGTGCAAAGTTCGTTTAACTTTTGTTTTTAAGTGAAATATATTATACGTACCTGCCATTACAGATTCTGATTAAAATGTAAAATGTGTTATTTATCATAATAAATCAAATTTATCCATTTGAGAAATACGTTTAGCAGAAGTATTAAAAGAAAGAGATAAAACAGCAAATTGTTAAATTTATGTCTGTAATAAAACACATTACGTTGTTAAAAATTTTAATTCAACGCTAAGAAAACTCTTGTTTTAACATACCCCACCAAATTTGAATTGAGTTTTCTATGTAACTAGAAAAGCAAAAAATATTTTTTTGCTTCAAAACAAAAGTTATAACGAACTTTGCACCAAACATGATTCATGATGGTGGATAAATTTTTATAATTTAAAAAAAATCTGGAAAGCCATTTTGTTTTTAACTTAAATAGACTTGGCATGTTTAGTTTTCATTAGATAAAGAATTTTACATAGGTTACATCAAATTAAGATGAAAAATAATTGGTAAAATGTCAAAAAACTGCCAAAAATTCAAAATCATACTAGGTTGTTGAAATTCAGTACATTAGTCTAAAAGCACAAAATTAACAACTTTTTATAATAATTTTTTCCGAAATTCGGCCAATTTATGCGTTTTTTTCAATTTTTTTCTTAAAAATGTAATTTTGGACAGATGACGTTGGTTGTAAAACCAACTTACTATACTTCATTTTTGGTTTCATTTGAAGCAAAAATGGGTGCGATAATCAGTACTATGTTAAAGCCGAGGTTAAAAAAAATTCCCATATGAGCGGATTTTACGTTTAATTGGCAATTCTTGCAAATTTTCTGTAGTTAGGTATTAGCTGCCGGTACATGTGTGTACTGTGGGTTGCCTATTCATCAAAAATTGACAAATGTAGTAAATAAACAAATTCTTTGGTAATTTTAATTTTTATTATTGTTACTGACAATTCCATAATGCACTTCCGGTGAAAAATTCTCCCCTCAACGTCTTCCGCTAACAATTTTTGACATTGAGATTAGAAGGTTGAATTGTGTGGATGCCATTTTCTTTATTCGATTTCTTTAATTAAAATTGCCCTATCAAAAGGGATCTGAAAGATTAGTGGCCTTTAGAAATTAAAATAATTAAGCCGTTATTGTGGTTCTGGTCTTACCTTAATTATTTTCTCGATTCGAGGATTAAAAGAAACCACACAATTCCAAGTTCTTTATCGGTGCACATTCCACCGTAGGGTAAATATTCATCGAAGCCTAACCACACTGTAAATTTATCTACTTTATTTTAGCATTATTACTACCTTACTATTACCCTATTATTTACCACTCGTGGATAAGCTTCAATTGTGTCAATACCTTCTCCAAAGGCTCGCACTCACCGTAGAGGTATGTTACCAGCTTAATTCTGGATATCCATCACTAAATTAATTTATTGTAGCCGGTAGTGTAACTATCATGCCACTGTTGATGTATTATTATAGTACCACGATATACTGATGGTACACTATTCTCTGAAGTCCACCGACTATAAGCAGTTCAACTACGGAGTAACAGTATTTGCCTAAGGTCAGATCTGTGTTGTGTTTTGTCCGTTGTCCATCCACCTATAGTTCTGGATATTGTGATTTCATGTGTTGATGATTCACCGTCCAACTTTGTTCTACATGCTTTGTTAACCTAAAAGAAATTTGTTGTGTGTATCAAATATTATAACAGTCAATTATTGTGTACCTACTTACCTACCCAAGTTAGTTATTTTTATGTGTCACTTTGCTCCGTTTCTTTTTTTGTTGTGTAAATACATACCTACTTTTATGTTACATTGCACACTCTACCGTTGCTTGACTCATGCATTATATTAATTGATGTAACGTATAGCTTTCTGCTGGATAAAGTACAGTTTACACCTATCCATGTTCAACATGCTTATCGTGGACGACGCTTTATTATCACGAAGCA
Source organism: Vesta saturnalis (assembly GCA_036346205.1). Classification (NCBI taxonomy): domain Eukaryota; kingdom Metazoa; phylum Arthropoda; class Insecta; order Coleoptera; family Lampyridae; genus Vesta; species Vesta saturnalis. The sequence continues at coordinate 1,478,926 of JARFJB010001736.1, read as the reverse complement.
GTTAGTTAGGTATAATAGTCTTAATTAAGAATCATTATTTTGGGATGTTTTGAACCCTTTAGTTTTGTTTCATTATGGTAATTCATTCCCCCTTTTCGCGTATAAGTACATTCATTATTTGGTTTTAATAAAACTCATGATTTATTTGTTATTCTATCTGTATGTGATGCTAGAACAATTTATTTTTTGTTGAAATATTAAGTATGTGTATTCTAAGTTTGCGAGGCCTATCCGAGTACTGGTTTTTGTATTATAAGTAGATAATAAAATTTTGTGGATCATTATGTTAGCCACTGCGTCGATTGTTCGCGCCGTTAATATAATTCCTTGTGTTATTTGGATTTTGTTACGATAATTTCTTTTTGTATATAGATATATTTTTGTACTAATCTATATAGAAAACATACCAGATTAAAAATTAAATTTCCGTTTGTTATAAGTTGAATTTAATATATATATTTATCGTCTTCATCCATTTAAGTTTTGGTTATACAATTAAACCTTTCTTGTCACTTTATCCTTCCTTCTGTGTACGCTTACGGGTCTTAAATTACTTATGAAGCTGAAGTAGTGTGAAGTCGTTTCGAAGGTTCGTGTGTTCAAAAAAAAAGAACATATAATTAAGCTTCTGGCGCCCTTTTTGTCTTTCTTTAAATATCAGTCACCCACGATCCTTACCGACTGTTTAGCTGGCCACGAACCCTTTTTTTCTACGCCAATAAGCCACCTGCCCATTATCCTTCGACCTTCATTGTTCTTATCTTCCTATCGGGGTAACACGGACTTAACTGTATATATATATATATATATATATATATATATATATATATATATATATACATACAGGGTGTTTAAAAAGATGCGGCAATATTAAAGGGGGTGATTGCCCAGGTCATTTTATGCAATCAAGTTCCTATAAACATAGGTCCGCAAACGCTTCGTGTTGAAGTTTAATTTAAAAAAACAGTCAAAATTAGATTTTTCCAAAACGCCTTGAGATATCATAATGAAATTTTACGCGTGTGAATAGCTGTGGGAGACGCAATACAACACAATGTTTCAGTCGTACCATTGGCGCGCGTATTGGCACGTCACAGGCTATTTTTCAAGAAAAAAGTAGGATGGCGCTGATTTCTCTAAAAATAAATATTTCTTAATTCTTTGTTCAATGGTGAAGAAAAAAGCTCTCTTGACTTTTTATCGTACGACGTACCGTTTTTGAGTAAAAAAACATTTTAGTGCATGTCCATTTATCATGCGTACAAAAATATTTTTAAACATTCCTGTATTATTCACTGACATATTGAATGAGTCTCGTGATTAACAATTTTGCATGTGTCGAATTCGTTGAAGTTCCTTATCAAGAATCACTATACGAATGCCGAGATGACCGACATGCACTACATTTATGGACTTGCTGATGGGAATACATTAGAAGCTAGGCGGTTGTATACTGAAAGATTTCCGGGCCGTATTGCTCCTGATAGAAAAGCTTTCGAATGTATTCATCGGCGTCTTTATAAAACAGGTAGGTTAAGACGAAATGGAAGAGCAGGAAGGCCAAGGACAACAAGAACGGTAGAACTGGAAGAGGATGTGCTGGACATGATTGAAGAAGATCGAGGTACATCTACTCGGAAAATTGCTCACGCTTTGGATGTAAGTAATGGGACTATTTGGCACATTCTTAAGGAAAATTTGTTGTATCCGTTCTATATACAACGCGTTCAAGCACTTCTTCCTGCTGATTTTCCTCCTCGCATTGCATTCTGTCGATGACTTTTGCACAAAATGGTTCAAATCCCTCAACTCCTGATGTTGATTCTGTTCAGCGCTGAAGCGAGTTTTTCAAGAAATGCAATACGGAATTTCCATAATAACCATGTATGGTGTGAAGAAAATCCAAATGAAATCGTTGAAGATCGTTTTCAACATCAATTTTCTTTGAACGTTTGGATTGGGATTGTGGGTTACTGCCTAATTGAGCCGGTATTTCTACCCGGGAGACTTACCGGTGTATCGCAACTTTTTGGAAAACACGCTCCCTGGATTTCTGGAGGACGTACCATTAGCAATTAGAGATGCAATGTGGTACATGCACGATGGCGCACCAGCCCACTTTAGTCAAGTAGCTCGTAATGTCTTGTGTCTATGTGTCTTAACACAAGCATACGGAAAACGTTGGATTGGCTGGGGTGGACCTCACTTATGGACTGCACGATCCCCGGACTTAAATCCCCTAGATTTTTCCTGTGGTGCCATTTGAAGTTCTTGGTTCATTGGAAAACGTAGAAGACTTAAGAAAACGAATCACTGCTGGGTGAAACTCAATTAAAACAGATCCTGGTGTTTTTGAGAGAGTTCGCTAGTAAATGAGGAGAAGATTGGATTCTTGCATCCGAGCTCGGAGTGGTCACTTTGAACAGTTTTTGTAATTTTTGGTTGGTAAAATTTTTGGTTTGGTAAAATATTTGTTTTTGACCTTGAATGAAACCTTTGATTTTTAAAACTCTTTTTCTGTAATAAATGGATATGAACTAAAATGCTTTTTTTTACTCAAAAACGGTACGTCGTACTATAAAAAGTTAAGAGAGTTTTTTTCTTCACAATTGAACAAATAATTGAAAAATATTTTTTATTTTTAGAGAAATCAGCGGGATCCTGCTTTTTTCTTGAAAAATAGCTTGTGACGTGCCAATACGCGCGCCAATGGTACGACTGAAACATCGTGTTGTATTGCAAAGTATGCGTCTCCACAGCTATTGACATGCGTAAAATTTCATTATGTTATCTCAAGCCGTCTTAGAAAAATCTAATTTTGACTGTTTTCTAAATTGAACTTCAACACGCTGTAGATCGGTAACGAAGCGTTTGCGGACCTATGTTTATAGGAACTTTATTAGTATAAAATAACCTGAAATCACCTTTTTAAACACCCTGTATACTATCAGCTAACCATGGATTTCGAAAACGGTAAGAGATAGAAGGGTGGTTTAAATTTGGCAAAGTTGCGAAATTTTGGGAACAACATGCTGTCGAGAAACCAAAAATTTTATTTCGTTTTCGAGATTTTTAAAAACCAAAATCTTTCATTTCGTTTTTATTTTTTCCTGACCTTATTTACAAAGATATTCAAAATTAAACAATACACTTTTTCTTGCCTACAAAATGGCGGCATCAAAATTTTAATACGACGTTTCGTCTTCTGCCGACCATCATCAACTTTTTATTTTTCATTATGGCCATCATCTTGAATTCTTAGACCACTAAATAGAGCTTTTTTTGTGATTTCAAAAATGTATAATTTGCCTACCTTATGTTGAACCGTTTAGCTAATATTATCAAAAAAGTAAAATTATTGTTGATTTTAAAAAACGATCTAGATACCATTGCACTGTAGATGTGTGTACATATTGTTTTTTATTATCAAGATACCTAAATTTACAAAAAAAAAAAAACTATGAGAAACAAGTAAACGAAAAGGAACAAGTAAAGCAAGAAAAATAACAATAAATTAAACTATTTTTGAACGTTTAGGATTACAATAGGTGTTCAAAAAGAAAACCATTTTGTTGAACACACATATTAGCTCTTTTGATTACACCACGTATTGCTCGTTGAATACTTCTTCGGGGAATATTTTGGCAGGCAGTTATAACGCTATTTCGAAGTTCTTGGATGTTTTCGTAGCGCTGCTTATAAATAATATTTTTTAAGATTCCCCATAAAAAAAATCGAGGGGAGTAAGGTCGGGACTACGCGCTGGCCATTCGATAACACCTCTGTTACCTATCCATGCGTTTGGAAAAATTTCGTTCAGATAATTACGAACTAAAACAGCGTTATGTGGTGGGGCACCATCTTGCTGCCACCAAAGTTCTCTTAATTCGTTAAGTGGTATTTCTTCCAAATACCCTAGCATTGGTCCTCTTAAGAACTCTAGATATCTAACTGAATTTAACGTATCCTCATAAATAAAAGGGCCTAGTAACCTATTCTTAGTTAAACCGATCCAGACGTTAAACCCAAAGCGAATTTGATTTCGGACTTGCCTGTTCTCTCTAGGATTTTCAGTTGCCCAGATGTGTTCATTATTGCGATTAAAAACGCCTAAATTGGAGAAGCGACATTCATCAGTCCAAATTATTTTTTCAACAAAATTCGCATCGTGGTTTGCTTAGTCAAGTAACCAATTGCAAAATCTAAGCTGCCTCTGGTTATCACCGGGATGTAAAACTTGACTTGTATGTATTTTATAAGGTTAGAAATTCGCCTCATTCAATGTTCTCCACGCTGTTGTTTGCAGGATATTTAAATTTATAGATATCTCTCTTGTAGAAGTAGACGGGTTTGGGTTTACCTAAAATTAAATCAAAACATAGATTTGTGACAAAAAAAACATAAGAAAGACTTACAGTATCAAGAATTTCTCTTTAACTGCTAAAGGGAGCCTACTCCCGTATTTCGGTCTTGATGCATTAAATTGTCCGTATTCTGACAAATCTCGGTGAAGTCTTAAGAAATAACTTTTGTTTGGTTGATTTCTTTCAGGGTACATTTCAAAATAGGTGTTTAATGTATCTCTTGAGATTCTGCCTTTGGCACGCTTTTCATCGTTTGAAAATGGCATTTTAAATACTAATACAATTACAACATTCACAAAAAAAAAACACAAATACAATTACAGTACAGTAGCCATATTAATTACAATAAAGAATAATCAAATTCAAAGGTATCTTGATAATAAAAAACAATATGTGCACGCATCTACAGTGCAAACGGTTCAACATAAGGTAGGCAAATTATAGATTTTTGAAATCACAAAAAAAAGCTCTATTTGGTGGTCTAAGAATTCAAGATGGCGGCCATAAGAAATAAAAAAGTTGATGATGGTCGGCAGAAGACGAAACGTCGTATTAACATTTTGATGCCGCCATTTTGTAGGCAAGAAAAAGTTGTCTTAAGAATGTATTGTTTAATTTTGAATATCTTTGTAAATAAGGTCAGGAAAAATAAAACGAAAATGAGAGATTTTGGTTTTTAAAAATCTCGAAAACGAAATAAAATTTTGGTTTCTCAGCATGTTGTTGTTCCCAAAATTTTGCAACTTTGCCAGATTTAATCCATCTATCTCTTACCGTTTTCGAAATCCCCATGGTTAGCCTCGAATTTGAATTACCCTGTATATATTATATATATATATATATATATATATATATATATATATATATATATATATATATATATATATATATATATATATATATATATATATATATATGGGTGTAGGATCGTACTGTTAATTTTAACAAATTTTAAAATTCCATTATTAAGTCAATATTCCGAAATATTTTATTTCTTCATCAGGACTAATCTAAAACTTGATGATGGTCAGACACATAAAATTAATAATTTAAAGATGAACTTACAATTTTAAATGCAGAATGTGCGAGAGAAAACGTGATATGGATACATGTGTAAAAGTGCGGATTTTACAATTATTAACATGTAAGATAGAAAATAGTGAATGCTAAATGCTAAATGTATAATTAATATAACTAGTAATAATTAAGATAACTATGTGTAGAGGACTTACAATTCTTATAAAACCGGACAAAAATTGAAGACGACGTACATGCGTTCTTTTGAAATTTAAAAGGAACAGCTGTGTTGAGATAAAGGAAAAGAGGAGGTGATGAGGCGGGAAATTTAAAAGTATCTTTAAGACAAGGTAAATGACTAATTTTAAAATCTATGAATTAAAACGTTATATTTAACAAAAAAGTGTTTATGCTTATTAATATGGCACATTTCAAGAAACAGACGTTTTGTAAGGTTTCTTTCTTTCGGTAGTACTTTCGGATTGTTGAAGTTGAAAGGGTGGTTATTCTCTACAGAATGAGCTGCTAATTGACATCCCAACCTTTTGCGTGCGTGCGTGCTGTGCGTGCGTGCGTGAGTGCTGCATGCGTGCTGCGTGCGTGCGTGCGTGTGTATATATATATATATATATATATATATATATATATATATATATATATATATATATATATACATCAGGAAACTAGCACTAAAAGATTCGGGACCAATGATTCCAATCACTGTAAGCATTTACATTTGTAAAAAATTAATAAAAAACACATAATTTTAATACGCAAAAGATAGGTATCGTAATTATGAGTGATAATCATGAAAGTTTTCATGTTCCAGAAATCAGATTTGCGGCGACTGTAATAACAGGATTTGAACCGGTATTTTCGTGTATAACTTTTCCTTACGAAAACATGATTTAGGACACGAAGCGACATCCTTGTACTTAACGATTACCTGTCCGCAGTTTTGGGCTGGTATCTACCTCTTCTTTGTGTGTGTGTGTGTGTGTGTGTGTGTTTTTATATATATATATATATATGTATATATATATATATATATATATATATATATATATATATATTTTGTGTGATAGATATATATATATATATATATATATATATATATATATATATATATATATACTTAATCAAACGGACATACACCATTGCATGGCCGTTTCTAGGTATGGTGCCGTATCAAGCAAACCAAAAATAGCTCTCTTCTTACCCTCGTTGCTTCATATTGATATCTGTAAAGTATAATAGGCAGTATAAATTTACGTCCTTCAAAATAAAAACAGTTATAAATAAACAAACAGAGTGGAGAAACGTGTTCATAACGCGGCAGGCTTACCGCTGCGCAGCGCGGCACGTCCTTGATAAATCATTACAGTAGTAGGTTTACAGAGTGTATATTTGAAAAAAACGTTATAAGCGATATTTTTACAATGTAATTGTTATGTACATATTTCGTACTAGTATAACTGGTACGTATTCATACTTCATAATACATTTTTAATTTATAGTATCTCTTTTTACTTTTTTTTACGGCGAATGGACTTCTTTCTATATAACGCATTATTCACCTTCTTGTCACCCGTCTGGTGCTCCCCACCAGCTAGCGCCCTTACAATGTCGCCTACACTTACCAAAAGGAATTCTCCAAATAGCCTGGTAATGTCAGTGTTGGAGGTGTTATTACGCTAGGAATTCTTGTGTAGAAATCTGAAAACGATTTAATTTTGAATGCAAATTCTTATGAGGCAAAATTGGTAAATTAAAGTAAGTAATTTAATGATCCGTCTAAAGATACTAGGATCTTTACGCCATATCGCATTGTTCGATTAACAAATATTTGAACTAAAAATCTAAAAGAAAGCCGACTATGTGATTTTTTACAACTATAAACTATAACAGTTTTGAAAAACGGTAACAAATTAATGGCGAAATCGGTTGAACTAGAATGTGTTGGTGACACGCTTTCGACAACTGAAGTGCATGTAATTCCTGTCCAAAACAAGTTAAACTCATACTGAAATTAGAATAACCCAATTTGTTTTAATTGAGGCTTGCATGTAAAGAGGGTTGTAATCGAACCAGGCAGACCTGTTTATCTAACTGAAACGTAGTACGCTAGACAAAACGAATCGCACCCTCACAAGATGTACGTAGTAGTATAGGTGTGACAAATTTGCTGCACAGTGCCCGAAAGTGAGGTGCCGGCTAATCGGGAGGGCAGTGCATCGGATGTGTGAGTGGAAACGGAAATACAGTAAGAAAAGAGAACGGATATAAATAAGTGGTGATGGTATAAGGTATAAAAAGTGTTTTAATAATGTAATAAAGAAATAAGTGTAAAATGTTCTCGTAAGAAATCATTAAACTAACTCGAGATACAACCCGTTCGCTATAAATAATGCCTTTGACTCAGTCGGAAGATTAAAGTAGGGTGGTTCATTCTTTTGATTTGCTTACTTACCACAAATTTATGCTGTGTTATTTTCGCTTAACATAAATAATAAAAATGCAATGTAACACTAATAAAAATGATCTCAGACGCCAACTTATTTTTTAATAATGCTCGGAATAACTAAACCGAGGTTTACAATAAAAATTTTATCAAAATATAAAAAATAAAAATTATACAAACTATATGTAATAACAGTTAAAATGATAGGGTTAAATAAAATATATCTTAAAACTAGTCATAGCTTTAAATTACTAATTAATTGTTATAAATATAAATACCTGTTCGTACAATTTTGTACACAAACATTTCAATAACCTCTGGTATCTAAACGATTACTGAAATGTCACCCAAGGTGATGTCATCTTTGCACCAATATTGCGCAATTTCTTGAAATAATGCTTTACGTTGTAAACCACACCCAAAATGGAATTTTATTTCTAATAAATTTATCTTCATGAAATTGAATAATCCGTTTATTGCCTTTTCTTGAAATTCTGAATGTAACAATTGCAATCATAAAATGAAAGCAAACGTAAAAGTAAAATTAAATGCGTACTTAAAATGTAGTTAAAGTAGAAAAGTAACAGTAATAAAAGTAAATCAAAGTAAAAGAAAAGAAAGTGCCTGAAAAGAGCAAATGTTTTAATTTTTAGTATAATGTGTTAAAATATATCTTACCATTAAATCAATGGCACTTTCACAAAATTTAGGTGGAAGCCCAAAAATTGCTTCTTAAACAACACATCATTTACCAGGAAGTGAAAAAATGGACGCTTTGAAAGTTGGATGATAACGCCTGCGCGAAAATATAGGCAGAACAAAATAATTTAAAGTGGGAATATAAACCTTTAAGAAGATATGTACTTAAGTTACACCAAAATGCAAATTAAGTTGCCTACCTCATACTTACAAATCATTATTAAATAAAATTTTTCTTATATTTAAAACTAAATGAACGAAGACATAAATTACGGTATATTTTAATACAACTCAAAATGGGTTGTTACAAGGAAAAGGAGTAGGAAGAAGAAAAAGAAGGGGTATTGAGCGCTACAAACTTTGATTTAGCCCCCAAAGTTTGAAATGGGACAACAGTCAAACACAAACAAAAGGGAAAAAAAAGAAAAAGAAACTTAATTCGATAATAATCGTATGATGAACAGCAACATAAGTAACGGAAAATAATTGTTCAGTGAAAAATATCTAATGTAACACAATCTATAATGACTTAAAATGGGAGTACGTAAAACACAAAAAAAAAAAATTAATAACAATGGTAACCTAAGGTGAAGTTTATTAAACTAACGCAAATTCTCCAAGTGGGAGTTGCACTACCACCAGTCGGCCATTAAAGTAATTAAAATGGTGAATTCTAATCGTTGTAACACACTAAAATAATACGAGGCAGTAGTTTCGTCGAAATTTAACTGAATTTAAGGACTCAGTATAGTCCTACAGTAACTATAAAAATACATACATATATACATATATAGTTATAATTGGAAAATCAATCGACCGACGATAGGGTTAAAGGTTTTTTGGTAGTATTCGGGTAGCACAGTAGCCCTTACGTCCCTATCCCGAAATAAAACAAATGACTTACTAGCAGATTTGGCGAGTCACTCCAAAGTATTGAATTTAGAGTTCCGAGTATTAATAAATTAGTAGTTAAGAAGATAGTGGTGCGAATTCCAACTTGAGGATAACACATAATAATTAACGAATGGATTTCAATGTTTAAATTACACAAAATTTATATTACACAAAAGAAAATATCTGTAAAATAACAAAATGTATATTACAAAAAAAATCTACTACTCATTAGCGAATTGTCCTGTACCTATATCGGTGCACTAAGGACAGTGCTTAATAGTAATTCTAATAGACAACAGAAAAAAATTGTCACACTAAAGGTTTGTTATAACCTCGAAAGAAATATAACGTTCATGCGGTTCATGTGATACATATCTGCGCTGTTGCTGGAGGTAATTGTCCAATTCCAATATCAATTAGTTTGACAATTGACTGAGCTGCTTTATAGATCGAGTTTAAGTTAAAGCATGACCACATGTACGAAGTAAGTAATTATACGGCAGCAGTAGTAGTGAAAATAAATTGAAATGATCTGACCTTTTAGCCGTTCTTCGAGATGTTCTGAAGCTGCCGAAAGGTAGAATATCTGGTAAAGCAATTCACAGGTGATCGTCAATGGAAGTTTTACTTGTTGAAGTAACAGCTCTCGTTACCATTCGATATGCTTTCTTTCAAATCTAAAAGAAACCGTTGAATGTAAGAGGGCTAACTACGCAGGATGTACTGTAACTGTACCTGAAATCTTGGTTGGTTTATTCGTGATCGTGAATCATATGTACAACATCCGGAATCTGTTCGTTATTCCATTTAGGCACCACTTAGAAATTTTTGTAGCAAACCCCTAAATTGTATAACTTCAGGTGAAGCAGAATATCCCAAATAAAACTTGGTACTAGTTAAAAACTCAGAATATGTGCTTCAAACCTTCACACATGTACCTTGTAAAAGTGAACAGGAAATGATGATAAAATTCTTTTACAGTCGACGAAATTCTATTTTCTGGTTACTTTTAGTTGCTCCGCGAAAAAGGCAAAAGGATTTTTAAATTAAAGTGAAGTGTAAACAAAATGAAGTTAGATATTATGTTGATTGTAAAAATTCCAACTTAAAACTGGACCTCACACGTAAGGTGTGTTGCCTATGTGTTATTGTAAAATTACGCTAAATCAAATGTGACGTCACGTGCAAAGTGTGTTGCCTATCTATTGTGTAGTTTTGACTACATAGATTTAATATTTAAATAGATGAAATTTATGCGTTAGATAGGTTGTATGTATTTATTAGTATTGTTTACATAAAGTATATTCATTTACTTTATAGTTCGTTTTTCAATTTACTAACTTTTTTACTAATCCTTAAATACAGGTTGGATTCATGCGGAATGGATTGATAATTAGTGAAGAAGCTCCAAAAGCTCTTCTAGAAAAACTTAAGGTAAATAATTTAGAAGATGCATTTTATCAATTGGTAGCATCAAAAACTGAAGAAACATTGGTTAAGAAATGTTTAAGATTTCCAGAAGCAATTAAGAAAGATAACCATAGACACATCCTTCAAAAACATGTACTAACAGGGCTCATGTGGAAAAACTTTCTGTGGATGTGGAGAAACCTCCATTATTTAATCATATTTTGGCTTCTACCAATTGTGACTGTCTACGCATACGGTCATGCATTTGGTAGTAATACAATGAATTTAAATTTTGCTATTGTTAATTATGAAACTAACATTAGCAATTGCGGACCGTTAGTGTGCAACAGTTCATTATTAAGCTGCCATTTTCTTCGTTACTTAAAACAAAACACCATTAACTTCGTAAGTTAGCCTTAGATAATGATCAGTAGTAAAAGAGATTTTCAGGATTATTATGAAGATGAGGTTCAGGCAGTAATGGCAGTGCAAAAGGGACGAGCGTATGCATCTGTTGTAATTAGGCAAAATTACACAGATGACTTAATAATTCGCTTAAAAACGACCTGTCATCTAACTAATTTAAATATAAACCAATCCACGATAGAAGTCGTACGTGATACAACAAGTAAGAGTTACTAATACTGCAATTTGGTAAATTAATTTCAATTACAGTTAAACATATCTCACTTTTCATCCAAATGCATGTGTATAAAAGTTTTGATGACTTTATTGAAGATTACCTCAGGATTTGCGGTGTACCTAAAGCTAAAGTAACCCTACCAATAAAGGTAATTTTTTAATATGTAAACAAACCAACTGTAAATAATAATTTTGCTAGTTTCATAAGCCGGTTTATGGATTGGCCGAACCAAGTATGACAGATTTTGCTAATCCAGGGGTGATTTTATCGCAAGTGATGCTTTTTTACATTAACTTTTATGTAAATTGACTTTTTAGGTTGGCTTTTTTTATGGCGGTTGCTGCGACCGGTGGAACAACATTAGTAGAACGTCATGAAGGTATTCTAGAAAGGACATTAGTGATGGGTGTGAGTCACATCGAAATTTTAACTGCACACGTATTATGCCACTTGGGTATAATGATAATACAAAGCCTATCACCTCTACTAGTCGTATTTCTTATTTTGAACCTCACCTAAATGGATCAGTTACAAACGTGATCATATTTGCGATTTTAAGTGGTTTTTGTGGAATGATTGCAGGTAGATTGTTGTTTAATTTAAAATTTGATCTCGTAATAGATTTTAGGTTTCGCAGTTTCAAGTCACTGTAATGGGTACAAAACGGCCAGCTCTGCTATACTCGGTATGTTCTTCCCAATGGTTGTGTTTTCTGGATTTTTATGGCCTCTTGAGGGAATGAATTATTATGCAAGAATTGTTGCAAGAATGCTACCACTCACCGTTGCGAACGAAAGCTTGAGATGTATATTACAAAAAGGGTGGGGGCTTAATGAAGTAGTTGTTTATAAGGGCCTTATTATTATAAACGTATGGACTTGTATATTTTTTGTAATTACCGTCGTCGGACTTAAACTTAGAAAAAAATAGTGTATATCTAAAGTGACCAATAAACTAAATTGTATAAAAGAGCGACATGTATTGTTATATTAATTAGGTAAAATTGCTTCAATTCTTACACTTTCTCACGTTCTTTTTTGTTTTGTTTTCATTCGGGAAATAACAGATGTAATCATTTTAACACAAAACCTTCAGATAAACGTAAGTCCAATAGACTTTGGTTTTCGAGACACAGGGTGTCAAAATTATAAAAATTATAAAAAATCTCCAAAATGAAAAAAGGTTTTTATCTCATTTTTGACATAATAAAAAGAGTAAAGTACATTGGTTTTATTAATACGTTTTTAATGTGTGTGCTTGTGTGCGTGTGTGCGTGTGTGCATGTGTGCGTGTGTGCGTGTGTGCGTGTGTGCGTGTGTGCGTGTGTGCGTGTGTGCGCGTGTGTGCCCGTCTGCCCGTGTGTCCGTCTGTCCATCTGTCCGTCTGTACGCCTGTCCGTCGGTCCGCCTGTCCGTCTGTCCACTTCGCGTTCGACTTTCACTCCGATCAGACGTGTTTGCGGGAGCTCGCGCTTGAGGTGAAAGTTTTGTGACTTGACGATTTTCATACCAATTTGTGAACATTTTTAACTGATTGTGACTGTGTTAACAAATAGTGACTATATTTTTAATAAATAAAGTGAAAAAGTGTCCCAGCAGTTAGGATTAAAAATGAAAATTACGGTTTCCCGAAGAAACAGGAGTAAGTTTTCAAATTTATCATTGTTTTAACTGTAGGATAGGGAATATTTTTGCATTTACGGATAGATACGTTTTATTGTCGTTTTAGTGTAGATTTTGGATAGAATTTTGGTTGTTTTTATCGGAAAACGCATATTTTCAGTAATTTAGAGAAAAGAAAGTTGGCGTGGGCCACGCAATTACGTGCCCACGCCGCTGACGTCACGTCATTAAGGGAAAGCCCGCATTCCTAAGTAAATTTGTATTGCAGAAAACAGATAGAATAAAATAAGAGCGGCCGCGAAATTAACCTGGGGAATCAAGGGAGCGGCACTAAAAACTATATATGAAGGCGCGATACAGCCGGCTGTATTATACGGGGCAGAAATTTGGGGGGAAAGACTAGGCGTAAAGGAACGAAATAAACTTTTAAGCGCGCAACGAACGATGGCCGTGAAGACGGCCCGGGCGTATAGGACGGTATCAACCGAAGCAGTACTAGTCTTAAGCACGTTATTGCCGCTAGATTTTTTGTTACAGGACGAACGAGACCGTGCAGCGGCCCGAAGAGGCGGAAGGGCAAGCGGGAGAGTACTCGGCGGACTAGGATACGCGAACAGAACGGCCGAAACGAGGGTCGACGCCGGCGAACTGGGGCATCCGGCCGACGTGGCTTCATCCTCCGACTTCTACATCGGAGAGGAGGGAGCGGCCGACGTCAGGTGCTACACGGACGGCTCGGCATCGGAAGGGGGAACGGGAGCGGCGTACGTAATATACCGAGGTGGGAGGGAAATAGCTAGCGGCGGAGTAAGGCTGGACGAGGGTTGCAGCAACTTCCAGGGCGAGCTGGTCGCGATCGTCGAAGCCCTAGGGTACGCACTGGGACATTTGCGAGACGTCCCGGAAATATCCATCCTGTCGGACAGCAAAGCCGCACTGCTCGCTCTCACAAATGTCTCTAGGCCTACCGAACTCGTGGCGGAGGCCTGGCGACTGTTACGTCGGGTAGCGGCGGTGTCGGCCGTCAAGCTACATTGGGTGAAGGCACACGCCGGAAACGAGAGGGCAGACCGGCTCGCAAAGGAAGCAGCTAGGGACGATAACGCGCGGATCGCCTACGCCAAGATTCCGATAACCACGGTAAAGAGGTTACTGTCAAACAGGACAATGGAGAGATGGCAGGGAAGATGGACCGGCGCGGCGACCGGCCGCTTAACCTTCAGGTTTCTACCGGACGTCGCACAGAGGATATTTACTGCACGCGAGTTGGACCCCTTTACAGTCCAGCTCGTAACGGGGCACGGCGGAACCGGAAGTTACCTAAAAAGATTCGAGAAGACCGAAGACGAACGGTGCGCATGCGGGCACGCCACCGAAGACTCCGGTCACATAATTTTCGATTGTGAGATCGAGGAAGGCGCTAGAAGGTTGGCGGATACGAGACTGGTCGGTGCGGGCCTACGGTGGCCACAAGCGTGGGAGGAAATCACGGCGATGGCGGGCGAACGGGAATGGTGGACGGAACTATCTAAATTCGCGAAACAAGTGCAGAGACTTAAACCGAACGTTGCGCGAGTAGTGTAATCCGGGTCGTTATTACTAAAATCGCGTCTTTACCTATTGTGACACATTACCGATTATGACTTTATTACCGATTGGGACAATATATAAACCGGATTTGACAGTGGCGGGCGCGCGTGCGGCATCAAGTTTCATGTCGCGCGCAAACTATTTTAAGGACCACCGGATCTAAATTACGTTCCGGTGTTAGGGTAGGCCCCCTCGGAAGAGAGGCGGAAGAAACGGATCCCCGATAACCACGTAAAGGTCTTGCGAATGGTTGCCGTGGGTGGGATGCGGGGCGGAAGAAGCCGCAGGACGGTGCGGACCTTGCGTCAACCGGATGTCGCTCGTAAGGAAACGACGGGCGAACGAAGGTCCATCCACGGCATCGTTTCGGGTCAAGTGGAAGTTGCCAAGTTTTTTATTGGACGTCGCCGATCTTCCGAGGGCATCGAATCGACGGGAAGGAGTAGCGGATAAGGACCACCGGAGCAGCCACGGAGTCGGAGAGACGTGGGGGCGACGGTGTTAGTGAAAGTGCTAGTGCTAGTGACCGCGAGTGACAGTGTTTATCCTGCGGAAGTGACAAAAAAGTGCTAGTGCTTGAGTAGGTATGACCGGACGCAAGCTTTACTTGCGTACAGTCGACGAATTTCCTTCAAGGGAAAAGCGTCGACTTAGATAAGTAGCGTCGAGGGCGCGAGCTTCACTCGCGTACAGGCGGCGCCGTTTCCGGTGACGGAGACTATAAGCTCCGTCGTCGGAAAGGGCGCGTACCTTCATGTATGGGTGCGGGCCTCACTCGCACAGGGACGGTCGCCGACTGTATCCGGCGAACGCGGACCCTTAGCGCTATCTCCCGAGGGCGCGGCATCGGTTCACCGAGACGGCGGCATCTTAGGGAGTACGGAACGGGTACGACACCAGTCGCAGGCACCTTCCTTTCGACGCCTGCCACCGAAAGGACGGTGTTCTTAGTTAGCGTATACGAACACGGGCGTGGCTCGTGTATGATACCTTTGATTTTCTAGTTTCGGCGAAATCGGGGTATCCTAGTTAAGTAGTTTTAAGAACGTAGATTAATCTAAAACGGGCGAAGGCTTCACCATCGCACAAATTTTCTTTTCCCCCGCTCCAACTCTGGGGAGAAGGAAGTTTTAAATAGAATAAGAGTAATGATACGGATGCTAGTTGCGCTCGCGTACAGCCGCCCCTTACCACTACGTGGAACAAGGGCGACTTACTTAGAATAGATACTTAATATTAATTTAAATAGAGGGCACGAGCATCACTCGTGCACAGACGACTGGACCGCCGGCTACGTCCGGAAGCCCAGGATTCTTAAATATTTCGTAAGGTAGAATTAAGAAATAGGCACGGGGCGTCGGAGTAGCCGTCGCTCGGACTCCCATTGGGGTCTTAGTTAAGAAATATAGGGAAAGGGCGCGTACAGGTGTCATGTGACGCCTTTAGATAAGGAACATAAGGGCGGGAGGCGGGCAGTCCGCTTCACAACCTGCATCTGAGCAGGTTTAGAGTAATTCTTAAATTAGGAATAGGCGGCCGCGGATTATCCGGCGGAAGCTGCCGCTAGGTAAGTTAAAGATAAGAAGGTAGGAACGGGCGTAGGATTAGCTTACGCACAGATGCGATTGCCGCATCTTAGACAATACTATTTAGGACGGGTACGGAATAGCCGTACAAGCACCTGCGGTGTCCTTAATTAAAGGACGAGGAATAGCCGAGGACAGATGAAGCCGCCGCCTCGGCGACGACTCCAACATCTTGGGAGGAGGCAAGCGGAGCAGCGTGTTCTTTATTTGATTCAGGATTGCTTGCACAGGGTTTCACACTACCCGGAGCTCGGCGAGCCTTCCCTACCCTAGTTAAGGAGCATTATTGTTGAATCAGGAATGTAAGCATTTCTACAGGGCGTTGATTGGACACCTGGAGGAATGTCGATAAAATACTACTTGTAAAATATCGATTATGGGACAATAAATATATATTGAATTGAATTGAATTGTCCGTCTGTCCGTCTGTCCGTTTGTCCGTCCGTCCCCCGGTCCGTCAGTCCGTCCGCTCGTCCGCCCACCCGCCTGCCTGCCTGCTTGACTGCCTACCTGCGTGCCTGCCTGCCGGACTATCTGCCTGTCTGCCTGTCTGTCTGTCTGTCTGTCTGTCTATATGACTGTCTGTCGGTCCGTCCGTCCGACCGCCCGCCCGTCTGTCTGTCCGTCTGTCTGCCTGTCTGTCTGTCTGTCTGTCTGCATGCCTGCCAGCCTGCCTGACTGACTGCCTGCCTGCCTAGGCGGTGTCGGCCGTCAAGCTGCATTGGGTGAAGGCACGCCGGAAACCCCGGAAACGGAGGGCAGACCGGCCGGAAATATCCATCCTGTCGGACAGCAAAGCCGCACTGCTCGCTCTGACAAACGTCTCTAGGCCTACCGAACTCGTGGCGGAGGCCTGGCGACTGTTACGTCGGGTAGCGGCGGTGTCGGCCGTCAAGCTACATTGGGTGAAGGCACACGCCGGAAACGAGAGGGCAGACCGGCTCGCAAAGGAAACAGCTAGGGACGACAACGCGCGGATCGCCCACGCCACGATTCCGATAACCACGGTAAAGAGGTTACTGTCAAACAGGACAATGGGAGATGGCAGGAAGATGGACCGGCGCGGCGACCGGCCGCTTAACCTTCAGGTTTCTACCGGACGTCGCACAGAGGATATTTACTGCACGCGAGTTGGACCCTTTACAGTCCAGCTCGTAACGGGGCACGGCGGAACCGGATAATGATCAGTAGTAAAGAGATTTTCAGGATTATTATGAAGATGAGGTTCAGGCAGTAATGGCAGTAAAAACGAGCGTATGCATCTGTTGTAATTAGGCAAAATTACACAGATGACTTAATAATTCGCTTAAAACGACCTGTCATCTAACTAATTTAAATATAAACCAATCCACGATAGAAGTCGTACGTGATACAACAAGTAAGAGTTACTAATACTGCAATTTGGTAAATTAATTTCAATTACAGTTAAACATATCTCACTTTTCATCCAAATGCATGTGTATAAAGTTTTGATGACTTTATTGAAGATTATCAATTTGCGGTGTACCTAAAGCTAAAGTAACCCTACCAATAAAGGTAATTTTTTAATATGTAAACAAACCAACTCTAATAATAATTTTGCTAGTTTCATAAGCCGGTTTATGGATTGGCCGAACCAAGTATGACAGATTTTGCTAATCCAGGGGTGATTTTATCGCAAGTGATGCTTTTTACATTAACTTTATGTAAATTGACTTTTAGGTTGGCTTTTTATGGCGGTTGCTGCGACCGGTGGAACAACATTAGTAGAACGTCATGAAGGTATTCTAGAAAGGACATTAGTGATTGTGAGTCACATCGAAATTTTAACTGCACACGTATTATGCCACTTGGGTATAATGATAATACAAAGCCTATCACCTCTACTAGTCGTATTTCTTATTTTGAACCTCACCCTAAATGGATCAGTTACAAACGTGATCATATTTGCGATTTTAAGTGGTTTTTGTGGAATGATTGCAGGTAGATTGTTGTTTAATTTAAAATTTGATCTCGTAATAGATTTTAGGTTTCGCAGTTTCAAGTCACTGTAATGGGTACAAAACGGCCAGCTCTGCTATACTCGGTATGTTCTTCCCAATGGTTGTGTTTTCTGGATTTTTATGGCCTCTTGAGGGAATGAATTATTATGCAAGAATTGTTGCAAGAATGCTACCACTCACCGTTGCGAACGAAAGCTTGAGATGTATATTACAAAAAGGGTGGGGGCTTAATGAAGTAGTTGTTTATAAGGGCCTTATTATTATAAACGTATGGACTTTTATATTTTTTGTAATTACCGTCGTCGGACTTAAACTTAGAAAAAAATAGTGTATATCTAAAGTGACCAATAAACTAAATTGTATAAAAGAGCGACATGTATTGTTATATTAATTAGGTAAAATTGCTTCAATTCTTACACTTTCTCACGTTCTTTTTTGTTTTGTTTCCATTCGGGAAATAACAGATGTAATCATTTTAACACAAAACCTTCAGATAAACGTAAGTCCAATAGACCTTGGTTTTCGAGACACAGGGTGTCAAAATTAAAAAAATTATAAAAAATCTCCAAAATGAAAAAAGGTTTTTATCTCATTTTTGACATAATAAAAAGAGTAAAGTACATTGGTTTTATTAAAACGTTTTTAATGTGTGTGTGTGCGTGTGTGCGTGTGTGCGTGTTTGCGTCTGTGCGTGAGTGCGTGTGTGCGTGTGTGCGTGTGTGCGTGTGTGTGTGTGCGCATGTGTGTGTGCGCATGTGTGTGTGTGTGCGTGTGTGCGTGTGTGCGTGTGTGCGTGTGTGCGTGTGTGCCCGTGTGCCCGTGTGTCCGTCTGCCCGTGGGTCCGTCTGTCCATTTGTCCGTCTGTACGCCTGTCCATCTGTCCGTCTGTCCGTCTGTCCGTCTGTCCGTCTGTCCGTCTGTCCGTCTGTCCGTTTGTCCGTCTGTCCGTCTGTCCGTCTGTCCGTCTGTCCGTCTGTCCGTCTGTCCGTCTGTCCGTCTGTTCTGTCCGTTCTGTCCGTCTGTCCGTCTGTCCGTCTGTCCGTCTGTCCGTCTGTCCGTCTGTCCGTCTGTCCGTTGTCGTCTGTCGTTGTCCGTCGGTCCGCCGGTGTCCGTCCGTAGGCCCGCCCGTCCGCCTTCTGTTGCCCGCCTGCTTGACTGCCTACCTGCGTGCGTGCCTGCGTGCGTGCCTGCCTGCCTGCCTGACTGTCTGTCTGTCTGCCTGTCTGTCTGTCTGTCTGTCTGTCTATCTGTCTGTATGTCTGTCGTCTGTCTGTCTGTCTGTCTGTCTGTCTGTCTGTCTGTTCTGTCTGTTATCTGTCTGTCTGTCTGTCTGTCTGTCTGTCCGTCTGTCTGGCTGTCTGTCTGTCTGTCTGTCTGTCTGCTTATCTGTCTGTCTGTCTGTCTATCTGTCTGCCTGTCTGTCTGTCTGTCTGTCTGTCTGTCTGTCTGTCTGTATGTCTGTCTGTCTGTCTGTCTGTCTGTCTGTCTGTCTGTCTGTCTGTCTGTCTGTCTGTCTGTCTGTCTGTCTGTCTGTCGTCTGTTGTCTTGTCTGTCTGTCTGTCATGCCTGTCCTGCTCTGCCTGCCTGCCTGTCTGTCTGTCTGTCTGTCTGTCTGTCTGTCTGTCTGTCTGTCTGTCTGTATGTCTGTCTGTCTGTCTGCATGCCTGCCTGCCTGCCTGCCTGCCTGCATACCTGTAACTGTCTGCCTGCCTGTCCTGCTTGCTGCTGTCTGTCTGCCTGCCTGCGCTGCCTGCCCTGTTCTGCCTGCCTGCTGCCTGTTCTGCCTTGCTGCCTTGCCTGCCTGCCTGCAGGTGTATTGTGTGTTGTGTGTGTGTTTGTGTGTGTGTCCGTGTGTGTGTCCGTGTATGTGTCTGTGTGTGTGTCCGTGTGTGTATGTCCGTGTGTGTGTGTCCGTGTCTGTGTGTCCGTATGTGTGTCGTATGTGTGTCCGTGTCCGTGTGTGTGTGTGTGTGTGTGTCTGTGTGTGTGTGTGTGTGTGTGTGTGTGTGTGTGTGTGTGTGTGTGTGTCTGTGTGTGTGTGTGTGATCCGTGTCCGTGTGTGTGTGTCCGTGTGTGTGTGTGTCCGTTGGTGGGTGTCCGTGTGTGTGTGTCCGTGTGTGTGTCCGTGTGTGTCCGTGTGTGTGTGTCCGTCCGTGTGTGTCTCCGTGTCCGTGTGTGTGTCCGCGTTCGTGTGCAATTTATAGATACAAAAACGATCACGTCTCCTTGTCTAGAGATCTGCTTACATTAAAACTATAACTAAATCGATTTTCTTATTTCTTTAGAGATCGTTTACAACCTTTTATATAAAAATTGCCGAAACATTAGTACATCAAATTAACTCCATTTCTATGGTGCAAGATGTCACTGTTTGCTCTTTTAAGTCCAAGGATAGTCAATTTAGGAATAAAAAGAGTCGAAATTTCTGTTGTTTTTAGGTTTTTGCAAAAAATCAATTTAAATCTCCTTTATACAAAGGAAAGTCATTGTATTGTTCATTATAACGCTTTACTAGTAAAAGAAATTTTAGTTCACACATGCATAAATACCATTTAATGATTAAAAACAATCACGTTTATTTATCTAGTCATCTGCATTAAAACCAAAAGTGATTTTTATTTATTTATTTAGAGTTTAGATTTTATATAGACGTAGTACATCAAATTTAAATCTATATAAGTCCCTTTTTATACTTCAATTGCTGTCATTGTTCTTTTCCAATAAATCTTCTTTTATACGTTGTATATAGGCCAATTTCACCTCTTTAAAGCCTGTTCCAACGTACGTCAGGGGTTCCATTTCCTTATGGGAGTTTACAATTCCCTAATTCAGTGTTTCGATAAAGGTTGATATCAGATAAAATTCACGTTTATCGAACCGCGCCCAAACAAAGATATGCAGAGTCAATAAGGAATCGTTTAACCATTATGGGTTGGAAAAGAGAATACCGAAAACCAGTGCTACAAAAGTTATTTTACTGTTTACGTCTCTTTAACTTAAAAGAACAACATATTCACAACACTTAAAGTCTTTATTTTTTAATTATACAGTTACTTAAACCTAATACATATAATTGTGAGATACTTATAACAACACACCCTTAGCAGCGTCTTAAATTTTCTTCTTCTTGAAAATACTTGTAAAAGCGCTGAGGTAATATGCATTTAAACTCATCCTTCCCAACATTTCATGCTTTACTACACTATTTTTTTTATTTGCTTTCAGATTGTACTTGGATGCAACCTTCCTATTTCCACGAATTGGGATTTCTAAAACTTTAACCCCCCCCCCCACGACCAGATTTCATGTTTAGGTTTTGACCTAGTTAAATTTAGCCTCAGCCACGATTAATGAGCCACTTGGCTCTGTAGTGGAAAGGGTTACCTGTGTTGAATGATGGCTCCCCTGTTTTGGGAAACGGTTATCTGTATTCGGGGAAACTACCTCATCCTGGCGGTTAGGACTATAGTATGAGCCCACGCTTTTTACTATAATTTAGTCAAGAACCTTGATATTAGTATAGGCAACAACCCCATCATTCTTCTTGTTTCCATGACTCGTTTAGAATTGGTCCTGCAGGTTGATTTGACTCGACTACATTTCGATCGGATGAGGTCGGGTAAGATCGGGATAGCCTGTAGGTTAATACATATGGTATTGACAATTAAATTGCTTGGAGACCACACTCATTTTTTCTATTCCGAGGATATATGAAGTATTCTAGTTAAATTATGTTTACATATGGCTAGGGACTGCTATTGGTTGTTTTTCCGACTGCATCCAGACTAGTCATGAATACATCCTTTTCATATGCAAAAGAACACAACAACAGTAATTCAGGTTTTATTTTTAATTATACATCTTTTTCTAATCGAGAAAATATAATTAGTAACTGACTACTGCCCTTCATGTTCCCCTTCTTCCCCCTTTTCATTTCCACTGGTATACCCACCTTCCCACTCATTCAAATCTAGAGTGAACTCTTCTAGTTGTGCCGCACTTAACTTTTGTATTAAACAAGTCAAACAATATCGACCCTTTAAATACGTTTCACATATTTTTACACGATTTTCATATTTCTTTGCAAGTGCATGACAGTCCTCTTCCGTATAAAAGCGTCCTAAACCATATACTGCTTGATGATTAGCATCAAATGCCAATGTCGTCAATTATTGGAGTGAACGTTTCACGGCTGTATGTGCATCTACCGCTTTGGTCTATGATTCAGCAGCGTAGCACATCACATATTGAATCAATTTTATTTGCACATTACTGCTTAAATACCTTAACCACTTCTGCATCTACCCCCCTCCCCTGCTGATGACCTATTTTCTATTTTTATATTTGACTTGAAGAGGATTTAGCTAATATAAGACCCATTTAACCTTGACCTATTTTTTAGCATAGATAACAATGTATCATTCCATGAACTATTATACCACTGCAGGTGACCTTGAAAATTGATTTCTAGGAATTGTAATAACTTCTACGACCTATACAAAAGTCATTGATTAGGAATAGATTTCTATGAATACCCCTGCATGTGACCTTCAAAATTGATACCAGCAAATTTTGATCTTGACTCCATTTAGCCATGAACCTACTTTACAATCTGTTTGAATTGTAATATGATACCCCTGCAGGTGACCTTGAAAATTTATTTCTAGGAATTGACACATGGCTTTGACTCGACTAAATTGTAAGAATTGTTTGGTGACCTTGAAAATGTCTCGTCACAAGGGTGTTACCTTGCAAAATTTAAATGAACTTTACCTAACTTGGGAATTGATTTCCAAGAATACGCGACCTTGATTAGGAATGCTACTAAATCTAACCTTGAACATTTCTCTACACATGGTCTCAACCAGTTTGGTGATCTGACCCTGAAAAATAGAATCCCTCACACCTTGAAAAGTCTATGTGTATACCCATGCAAGTAATTTGTAGGAATTATGATCCTGATCCAATCAGAATTGCTTGATGCATGCAAAGTGTACGTGACCTAATGCACTTGAGTGTTTTTCTTAATAAATTACTAAGTGGATCACTATACGCATGCAATGTGTGTACGCAATGGTCTTGAAAACGAAAAGGTGGATCCTACAGTATACGTGACTTTGAAGAGCATCCTCCTATATACATTTACCGGTCATATATCGGGATAACCCTGTAGGTTGATTTATAGGACTTATTATAACTATATATATTATAACTTATTTATAACAAATATTTTACTTGTTAGATGACCTAATCAGTCTGAACAATGCATCGTCTTTGTTCTTGATTTTTCAGGATTTCAGAAGCTATGACTCAACCAAAACAATGAATCGCCTTTATTCCCTCGTGTGACCTTGAAAATTATAAGCATAGACTTTGAAGCATTGGTTAGAACAATGCATCGCCTTTATTCTTGATTTCTCATAGTCGAAGTGTATTTAGATAACAATCTAATTTTATAAATCAACCAGAACAATAAATTGTCTTTGTTCATTTCTCATGTAACCATTGAAAATTATAAGCATAGACTTTGAAGCGTCGGCTTGAACAATGAATCCCCTTTGTTCTTGATTTCCTGGAATTGAGATGTATTTAGATAACAATCTATTTTTATAACTCGACCTGAACAATAGATCGCCTTTGTTCTCTCGTGTAACCTTGAAATCGGGGGAAACGGTTGCGACACAGCTATCTGTTTTAAACGGATGTTTTAGAAACGGCTACCTGTTTTAGAAACGGCTACCTGTTTTAGGAAACGGCTATCTGTTTTGGGGAAAGTCTATCTGTATTTGGGGAACCACTTGAGAGCACTGGGGGGCGTGACCATAGTAAACATTGCTTGATGACCTTGAAACATGCATAGACCTCAGCGCTTGAGACCGAGGGCAATGTGATAACTTTGAGGAATAGATGCAGGTAATGTGTACGATAACTTACAATTGACGTGGACAATCAATGCCCAGAAATCTAGTAACTTTTCTAGTGACTTTTCTAGTTACTGACCTTGAGGAGACCTTGAAGAGACCGTGCAAGCATGACCTTGAAGAGACTGAGCAGGGTTACAAACCTTTCCTGCCACGTGGCCTTGAAGCGGTGACCTTGAAGAGACTTAGCAGGGTTACCAACCTAAGACGTGCTCTTGAAGCGTAGACCTTGAAGAGACTTAGCAGGGTTACCAACCCACCACGTGGCCTTGAAGAGACTTAGCAGGGTGACCAACCTATCACGTGGTCGCGGTAACCTTGAAGAGACTTAGCGGAGTTACAAACCTTTCCTACCACGTGGCCTAAGGTGACCTTGAAGAAGCAGGGTTACCAACCTACCACATGGCCTTGAAGAGACTTAGCAGGGTTACCAACCTACCATGTGGCCTTGACTTAGCAGGGTTACCAACCTACCACGTGGCCTTGAAGAAGCAGGGTTACCAACATTTTCTACAAATGGCCGAGGTGACTTTGAAATAGGCAGTGTTACCAACCTAGAAATCTAGTGACTTTTCTGGTGACTTTTTCCAAATCTGGTGCTACAGGTACAGTACGATATACTCGCATGAACAACTGTAAAGTCAAGGAAGATAAAGAAATGAAGAAAGAAAATCGGGGATCCTTTAATTACAGTTTGACACAAAAAATAAAATATTTGCCTGTACCTGGAAAGACAACAATTGTGTTAGACTGCTTTCGAACTATGAAGGAATACTATCCTTAGAAAAAGTAAACAGATATTCAAGAACTGAAAAGTAACAGTTAAAAATTCCTCATCCATATCTAATAAGGCTGTACAACAAATATACGGGAGGAGCAGATAAATTGGATTGAAATATAAATAAATATGGGATAAAAATACGAGCAAAGAAGCGGTATTTTCCAATCTTTACAAATTTGATTGTCTTGACAGTAGTAAATGCCCATGCAATATACTGTCTTGTAAATCAAAAAAATTCTCTTCTAGAATTTAGAACATCAGTTGCACGAACATACTTACATAAGGATTCATTGCCCAATCCAAAACATGCTGGCAGACCATGTCTACAAAAACTATCAACCAATCGTGTCCCTGAAGATATTAGAAAAGACCCGGTGGGGAACTATTTGGAGAGAACCGAAGGTTGCAAACAAAGAAAATGTGCTCTGTGTAAAATAAATGTAAGGAAGCAATGCGTAAAATGTAATGTGGGTCTACACGTAAAATGTGTTGTAGTACCTAACAGTATAAAGGAGGGGGCACGTTTTAAATGTAAAATACCTTTCGGTCAGAATTTAACAAAATTTTGATAAGTTCTAGAACTTGACCAATTGATCAAATGTCTTCATTGCTCGAAAGCTAAAAGCTCAACAGTTTTTGATATACAGGGTCTGCAGTATCACTATTTGATACTTTCAATATATCATAAAATGGACATTTTTGCCAATATTAACGCAAAACTTAGTGGAATGTTATTTTTTTGTGCTACTGGTTACAACCTTTCCTTTACTTTCATTATTTTTGTACATACACCTGATATACAGGGTGAGACCAAATATATGTATCTGAAAAGAATTATACGGTGGTATTGTTTTGATATTTTGGTGAATGGAAGTTAACATATATATATATGTTCATTTAAATTATTATTGCGTTAAGTCCCCTAGACGTCCGTTATACAGAGTGTTTCATTTCTTTAATAGATTTAATTGAGTATTATTATACTTCCTAGTTAATTTTCTGATAACTTGTCAGGTTGCGATGACGCACCCTGTATATAGGATGTTTAATGACGTGTATTACGTGTTCTGAGCACGAGTGTATTGAGTTTGAACGAAAAAAAAATTTTTGTGTGTATATAATGTGTGGGTGTATGATACGCCACTGGAATTTTAGGAAAGATATTATTTAGTATGTAGAGACGTGTATTTGAATGTTATAAAGACTTTAGTGTTGAAAGAATTAAATTCTGATGAATGTAAATGTGAAGAGAAATTTGTCTATGGGACGATAATGATTTCCACTGGATTGCTTCTGTTTTCTGCTGATAAAGAAAGAATGTTGTTGAAGATAAGATGGTAATTTTGGTTAGAAAATGTGAAGAATAAGTGTAGAATGTTTTAGAAAATATGTAGAGAAAGATTGGGTATGTTTAAGTGATAATTTCAGAAAGTTTTGTAATGTTGTGCAATTGTGTTGAGAATAAATGTGTGTATATGGAATTTGAGACATTAGACTGTACTGATTTTTGCAAATGTTGCGGAAGGAGATCGAGCGCAGATTGGAGATAACGGTTAAAAGTTGCGTAATGGTCCAGAGGGGCCACTGAATGAATGTAATGACGAAAAATGATTTCTTCGGGAAGTAATTGTAAAATTTGTAAGTGAAAACAAATATGGCGATGTATTGTAATTACACGCGTGCTTGTATAGAGGGAAGCAGTTATCAGAACGATAACATTTTGAGTGAATATTATTGGAGAATATAACGCGGAAGGAAGACATGTTTAAAGATGGATGACTGAAGTGATAAATAGGGAAGTGAGAGATTGGAGTTAGTTAGTTGAAGTTAGAGGTAGGAAGTTAAGCTTTCGGTTTTGGTGAAGGTTGGCGGAAGGCGCGTGCGAGTTAGTGTGGGATAGACTGTGACGAAGTGGGAGTATGTTTGTGAAATTTTAATGAAGCAGTAATTGTTTAATTAACTGCGTTACCCGAACCGGGGATAAATTGAAAAGACATTCATAAACAATACCATAGTTAAAAATTGAAGTGAAGGTAAAAATTAATTTGTTTATCTTCAAAGAAAATAATAAAAGTGCGAAAGCAGATTTAAATAAAGTTAACAGTTGTTACGTAATAGTAGTATCAAGTTTAGCGCGCGTTCTGATAACGAGATTTAGTTAAAACTATTTGTGGGACTACCTGTTAAGTAAACGAAGCGTTCGTTGTATTATAAACCAATGTTTAAGTAACGTTATATGACATTGAGAAGTTTATTGTGTAAAGGACTAAATTGTTTTAAAGTTGTTAGAAATTTTGAAGAAGCAACCATATGTTTATCGTTATTATATGTGTTTGGGTAGTAATAACCTCGTTAGTGAACCAATAGCGAGTGCATAAAAGGAATAAGTTTTGTGAAGCCTTGTGTAATGTGCTTCAGGCAATTTTAAGGAATTACCAATGGACTACATATAATTAATTTCGGAAGTAAGAAGAAAGAAAAGCTAAGGATTTATGGACAAATTTTAAGTAAGAGTTAGATTTAAGATTATGAAAACTCATTTAAGCACGTTTATCTTTTGTTAGTTTATTTGTGTATTGTTGGTTATATTAATTTAGTTCCGAAAGATAATCGTTCTTGAGTAATATGTATCGTATTGTTTTTTTTGTTAGTAGTAAGGATTTTTGCAGTAAGGCAAATTGGTATTTTTGGTGGTTTAAGATTTCACCAAGCGAGTGTAATATATGTAAATATTTGTGTTTGATTATTTTATGCAGGACAATATATATTTATCGTTAAATGTTTTATTCTGTTGTTTATTTAACCAGGTGGTTTACAAAATTGTTATATCAGTTTCATTAGAGCAATGCAATATTAACAGATCAGCTGTTAGTTTAAAATTTCATTAAGTATAACAAAAGTTTTGAGAAATTATACAGTTTACGAATGTCAAGTACGATTCAAAAGTAAAGTAAGCTTTAATATTTTGATCTGCTTTTATTTAGAAGTTTTCAAAATTAATTATCGAATATTGAATGACAAGATATTTTATTCATTAATAAATAGAACTTAACGTTATATGTGTATACGAGGGATACGCAGAAAATATTCAGTTACCGTATTATAACTTTTGTTTTGGATATTTTAGTTTACGAGGTGTTCAAAAGTTTTAATGACATGGGTAGTACGAAAATTTATTTGAGTTGAATTGTTTTGGACGAGTGTTTGTTTTATAACCTTCGTATATGAGTTTACCGAGTAAGCACAATCCTACTTTCCACAATCAAGTAGGGTTAATTAACATCCAGCTTAAGACAATTATTTTAGCAAGTATCGATTGTGGTGGCGCCTAGAGACATATTTTCCCGAATTGAGCTATTTGAGTATAAGTGTAAGGTGTTTGAGCTTAGTAAACATTCATTTTACTTATTATTTCGACCACGCCCATCTCCTGTTAGCTGGCTTGGCAACCCGCTTACATTAGTAAGCTACACGACGCCTAGTGCGGTTTGGACGTGTAACAAACTTAATTGAAATGTCTATATTAAAATAAACTAAGAAAAGAAAATTCTAGTGTCTTCACTGTTCACACCATCGACAGACCGGTTTCGCAGGTCTACCTCCATCATCACTACCGCTTTGTACAGTCATTGGAAATAAGAAATGTTTATGTAGAAACGTTAATGAACTTATTTTAATATATTAAAAATATCTAAGCTTAATAAGATATCAGTTAACTGAACTGATGAGGCAGAAAACAGTAAATAATGTTTGGTCTTGATATAACCATTGTCATAGAAATCAAAAAGTTGCATAATCAAATGTTAAATGTCTATCACCTCCACATTATTTGCATTTAGTATATGATTTAAAACATTTGTAGAAGGATATTTGATTAGCTCTTGATACCTAGCGTATCCTAAAAACCATAGTACAGCTGCCACATGAGAACAAGTACCTAAAGTTCTGGCACCAGTCTTGCAGGTGCAGTAAGTACCTAATGTTGGGTTAGGTTCTTCTTCCTCATTATTCGCACAAATGCAATCCACAACTGGTAACGAGTAGCATTTCTGAGGCGAGAATATATCCTTACCCGTATAAAACCGGGTTCGTAGTTTTCATCAAATTGATATTGAACCTGGCGGTCCTCTATTTCATTGTCCTGTATATAAGAAGGAGCAAGCTTTAATTGAAAAATACCACAGTTAACTCTTTAAGATAGTAATGTGACAAACGTGGAATAAGGAAACGATAATTTCATTTAAATCAACCCATCTGCCTTCTAGCGCGTAAGTTTTCCTCCTCAACCCTGGCTTGAACAACATTTGGTTCTTAAACTTTTGAAGAATATTTTCAGCTAGCTCAATAGTAGCATCTTGCATTAAAATGGGTGGAAAATATTTATTTATAATTGCTCCAGCAATTTTAAGAAAATCAAGCAATATTACAAATGTGGGTGTTTTATCTTAAAGCTAAAAATTTAAAAATTGATTTTAAGTGTCCATTGCGTGCTTCTACGATCCACCTGGTTTTCATAACGAGACGACTATCATTAGCCTCTTTTGTGGATAACTGTAGCTGGCCTCTGGGCAAAAGGCTGGCATTTTAAAATGAATACCTAATCTATTTAAAGCTGGAATAGCATCCAAGTACCGTGGTCGAGAATGAAAATATCTCCTTCATTAAACCATTCACGCGTTCCATTAACATCTCTATTAAATTCACTTATAGTATGTTAGCATCGTTGTTTTCAGAATTTGAGAATATGGCCCTTGAATGCCTAGAATAAATCCGCTCGGCAACAAGCAGAGATGGCTTGATAAGATGTTTACCCTTATAAGTACAGTAGGACTGTCGCAACACTTTAAAACAAGAACTTTTCTCTATTTCTAGATAAGTACAGTCATTATACACTATAACTTGAGGCCGATCCAGGTTTTGATTATATAGACGATTTGCAAAAGAGTTACATGATTTTCGACGTAGCTGTCTCTTGTTGTAGCAGTATATATATATATATATATATATATATATATATATATATATATATATATATATATATATATATATATGTGTATGTATTGAGATGATATTTATTAAGCTAAATATCGTAAGAGAGATATAAGCTCGGATGAAAAAGCAACATAAACATAAATTAATTGCAATACGTAAAAACCAAGTGCAAATGTGATTATAGGACGTGATGTTTATTTAAATCAAATTTGATAAGTATAAGCATAGCTGAACAATCAATTTGTTCATTATAATAGTTTCCGAGTATCTTCGGAATAGTAAAAATATGTATTTTCATTTATAAAATATATGTATTCCATTTTGTATGAGAATATTCTAGTCTGGTACCGTAATATACTGCTATTCTAAAACAAAAGATTCATAGAACTTATTAAGTTTAAAAGTGAGATTGAACAAATATTATGTTATAAACTTACATAATAGTGTGAATAGGAAGTGTTACAACTTAAGTTAACATTCTAGATGTGATTTCAGCATAAATGTTGTGAATCCAGGTTATGATGAATTTTAGCGTAGTGATTGAGACATAATTTTTCAACATAAACCATAAAAGTGTTAGAAACTGGTGAATATTTAGGTATTTTGGTTCATAGAATCCATTTCTGTTTATAGTTTTCCTGTAGGAAATAGAATAGGTTAGATATAAGTAAATTTGTGTATGAAAATTTGCATTTTTGTTAGATTTTAGATAGGTTATGAATTTTTAAAGGAAATATGCCATGTGAGGTAACTATGGAAAGGAAATTTTGCATATAATCCAAAACTAATTGTGTTTTTAAGATCTGTCCACTTATAAGAAAGTTGTGTAAACCTAAATATTCATGGTATCCATTCTATAATACTAAACAATAGAAAGTTAAAATTGTAAATAAAAATAAAGTTATCGTAAATGTTATTTCGAGTGATGTGTTGTCGGTATACAGTGAATGTATAGCAATTTATTTCAATTATTTCGTTTAAATTAAAATTATTTAACCAAGTTACCATTGAGTTGTTATTTTAATTGAAATAAATTTAAAAGTTACAAGTTCATAATAAATTTTAATGCAGATAAGGTTATTATATTTTCGGATACAATCACCTGAAAATAAATTATATTTATTAATATAATAAAATAAATTAAGGTGCTTTTGGAAAAATGACAAAGTGAATATTGATGAATATGTATTTTGGTGCTGTAGACCTTCCATCGATAGAGTAAATATTTATGCAGCATATCCACAATATGCTGATGCTGTAGGTCTTGCACCGATGGATCAATAATATCAATGGAAGTCGAATTCCTTCTAAATTGGAAATTGGATCAGCTGAAAGAAAAAATATGAGAAAAGGTACATTAATGTGAGTCTATGAATCTTATTTATTTATTTGAGGTTAAGTTGAATATTATTATAAGTTATTTGTGTGCATTTATGTAAAGGGTGCAAATGAATTATATAGTAGACTGAATGAAAAAAGATACTTACCCAAATTGTATTAACGGTATTGTTTAGTATGATGTGATGCACTCATATATTCAAGTCAATGAAATTCGCATGCGCACATGTTACATATTTGCAGATGCAAATATGCAAAATTAAAATACACACAATTCTAGATTTAATTAAATATCATAATTGAATTTATTTTACAAAAGAACCTTACATAAATGTTTAATGTTTTATTTTTATACTGAATTCTATCCCTTGAGATTCTAGTCAAGGCAATTTATTTAAATAGCATCAACAGTAATTATCATATTAAAATGATGATGGCACAACGTGCTGAAGTTCTAGTAAATATATTATAATTAACTAACACAATTAATTTCTAGTGTTTCAAATAGTTCATTGTGGTGAATAAATTTATCATAAATCATAAATTACAAAAATCTTTATTAAATATAATTTTCATCTATATATATATATATATATATATATATATATATATATATATATATATACTGCTACAACAAGAGACAGCTAATGTTGCTTTTCATAAGCTTATATCTCTTTACGATATTTAGCTTAATAAATATCATCTCAATACATACACACACACACACACACACAATATATATATATATATATATATATATATATATATATATATATATATATATATATATGTATATATAATTGTAATGGCTGAATATATTAAAAATAAATATATATTTTAATAATTAATATTTTAATAATAACATTATACTGCACCGAACTAGCTCAATTTATCTCATATAGGGGATAGAGTTCATTAGCTTTATCGCTTATTTGTTGGCAAATAAAATAAACATAATTTAACCTTTGATGTAAATTTGATTGTGTTTAAATGTAATCGTGAAATCATGAAAATTTTTACTTTTAATTTAAAAATGTTCTTTGTGAAATAAATTGCAAATAATAATAATTGGATGGTATGTGAAACAGACCTAAGTTAAACCTGCACAATAACGCATGCGTAGCGTCCTAAATGAATTAAAATGCAGCCTGTCAAAAATGTCAATAAAAGATCTTAAATATGTGAGTTCAATTATGTTTTGTTTAAAATTAAAATTGAAAAGTTGATAATAACACTGTTTCATTTACCTTACAGATATTTATACCATGTTGTACAAACATTTACACATATAATCAATAAAAACATAAATACAGGAAATCAAACGAATAATCAAAACCATTTATGGGTTATGATAATTAAATTTCACTCACATGTGTATCTGCATATTCCCAAAGATGTTTTCATTTGGCTGGTTCCACATTAATATCGTGGGTAGACTTCTCCCCATGTGTAGCCGATGATACTTCTCTGTGGTTCACAATGGTGCTGCATAGATTTCCATACTTCATCCAATTCCACTTTGTTGATGAACGACTTTTCTTCGGTAATTGTAATGTTACGTAAAATTGCTTATATAGTTTCAATTAAGCACTGTATTTTTAAATCGTGTATTATTTATATGTTGTTTTAGATATTTACAAAATTTTTCGATTTTAAAATTATATTTTATGTTCATATAAATTTTAATTAATTTCACTTTTGTTTTAGATCCTGTTATAGAATTTAGTTTGTTAATAACTATGCGTCGCTTCACAAAAATAAACATCAAATTCAGAGAACTGAATAATTTTATTAACATAAAAAAAAACAAAAACACATCAACCGAAACATGAAGACGTAATCGAAACGAAACAAATTTATTATAATCGACAGTTATATCGGTAACCTAACTTTTAAATTTAATCGTAGGTTAAAAACAATTGTTACTGTGGTCTCGACTCTTGACTGACCGCGTTTCAAAAATCCGATAATATTAACGTAACTCAAAACTTACATGTTAACACCAACACTATTAACACTTTTATTTGTTAGTCATAAAAATTAAGAATTGGTAAGAGTTGTAAGAGTAAGAGTAAGCGAGCGAGAAATCAGAAGCAATTCCTTTTATACTTTTCTGTTAACTACCAAAATTTCAACTTTTTCTGTACCATACACACAAAGTATCTAAGCCTCTGATTGGTCTAAACAAAATTGTTAACTTAACTAAAATGCAAATTATGCTATAACTTTCTTAAAATAAGTCGGATTTATTTTTTGAAAACAAATTCGGAATCAGGGCAAAATTCCGCATAAAACGATATCTCACAAGCCCTAGTTTGCTTCAACACTGTGCAATTTGACAATTTATAATCTAATTTTACTTATATCTAAGAAACTCTATATTTTACACCTAAAATAATTAGATATTCGTAATCTACACGAAAAACTGTATCAGAACACATTTATTTCAAATCATATAACTTAATTTTAACTGAAATTCCTTTTTCATGTTAGAAATTTAGGTAGTTAACCCCACTTTTCTAATTTTATGTTCATATACCTTGTACATTGTAAATTTCTTTATGAAAACGAGGGAAACCTTCTATTAATTACTCTTATAATTTATTTTAAGCTTAAATTATCCTACAAAAACTGTAAACTTGCAAAATCCTCAAAATTAACACTTAACCTAATTTATTACAATTTTACTCATAACTTGCGTTTACAACGTCCAAACATCAATATTGTTTACTTTCACTGTATGGTCTAAAACTTGTCAATTCAGAAATCCATATTGTTTAACACACTTATGCAGATTTTGTACACAAAAAGTATTTTTATGTTAAATATCCCAATGTAGAAATGTTGTTCATGTTCTATTTAATGTTTACAACGCACTACCACTTCTCCTGCACTTTTTGTACACTTTGTGAATTAAAGCTAAACCGTGTCCGTATCATAATCCTTTCTTAAAGTATATATATATATATATATATATATATATACATATATATATATATATATATATATATATATATATATATATATATATATTTCTTCATTGTAACTAACTCGAAACATGTTCTACATATTATTATAAACCTACTTCATGTGATAAATATTTTTTGTGGTTGTATTAAAAAGTACATTAATTTAAGAATCGTTCATTTATTTGGCGTATTATTAGAAAAGTTTTAATTATTAATATGTAGAATTGAGAATGGCAATTTAATTGGCATTTCCTAGAACATATCTTTTGAGTGTAATATTACATAAATAGTTTTAGTTCCTTTCTTAAAAATTGGATTTATATTATTGTATCCGCGCAAGCGTGAAGACTTTAGAATACACTTGAGTTATTCAAAGCTTTTTTTAATTCACTTAATGCTGAATGTTACAGCAATAAGCATGATTTTTACCTAATTTTTATATTTGGTGCCATCAGATTTTGGTGGTAAGTTATTTTTTTCTCATTATATTTAAAACTGAAGCATTTGTTTGTTTTTTAGGCACTTATTTGCCACTTTTATTTTTTACTTTTAATTACTTACTTTGCACTTAGTTTGCACTAGTTTGCACTTATAAGTCAATATTTTACTATTCTATTATTTTAAATGGCAATTTTACTTGAATTACATTTTACAACGCAAGTTCTACATACTTTTATAAATAAATTTGGCGAATTAAACTTCAAAGAAATTCAATAAAGTAATGGACACAATATATAAGAGAAATAAGCAAGACATTGACCTCACCAAGTTCACCATTCTGCTTCATAGTTATCAGTTACAGTGTATGTACAGAACCGTTAAAATGTAATGTTTTTATATAATTTAGAATAGTTTATGACTTCTGATTTTTTACGTTTTCAATCATATATTGAATAAACTTATGTATCATGTTATTTTATTTTCATTTTGATAAATTGTTTATTATTATTCCTTAACTAGGTTTTGTTGTTCCTATATATATATATATATATATAAATAAAAAAAATACAACATGGCGCTCGAGATTTTATCATTTTTATAATTTTAGATAACATTTTTTTATGAATTATGTATAAGTGAAAATAATTAGCTTAGAAGAGCAGTATTTCGGTATGCTAATTAAACTCTAAATTAGAACCTCCTATCTTAATTTACCGATGAGCCGACGGCAGTAGCGATTATTATTTGGTAATATTTTTATAATAATTAAAATTATTTGATCAATTAAAAATTGGTTATTACATCATCGCTTTTGTTTTAATATTATAAGTTGGAGTTTTAGTGTTTATATACACTGGCAGCCGCTTTTTAATGTTATAAGTTTCTTAATTGCAAAAATAATTTGAATAAACTGTAAATTTATTGAAATATGTTCTACGAACTTAATCGTACTCACAAATATCACTTTCTGACCTTCCTCACATGTCTATATAGCCCATTGCGTTTTATGAATAAACACACTTGTACAAATTCCACCAAGCCTGTTTCGTTAAATCAAAACCAATTTCTCTCACTCGTCTACTACTTTACTTATTAAAACGCAGTGTAAACATTCTCAGTCTATCTAAATTTGCCCACTATAAAGAATATAGTATTTACCCTTGCCCTGTATTAATCTTATTCTAACCATCTCAATAATATATATATATATATATATATATATATATATATATATATACTGGAACGAAAGTAAGAAATCGGAATTTCTATGTTATAGAAATCTAGTTTGAATTTCCTGGACTTCAATTATTTTCAACAGTGTTCTGCTCGAATACTTTAACAATATTCTGGATACTATTTACTGGTGTTCTTATGGATTACTGACTGAATACGGGCTTTGACGGTGCAAACAGGATAATCTAACAAGCGGTTTCTGAAGATTATAATTAATTTGCGGATACATGTAATGATTTCTGGATCTTTACATTATCACACTTAAAATTTTGCAGGTTAGTGAACAAACGTTACTTGGACAGTATTTAAGTTATAAGTTGATTATTTGTTTTAATACAATCAAGATAGTCGTAATTCTATATAGATTCAGTTTTTGAATTTTGTAAAGATACAATTTGGTTCAAATTTCATAATTAAAATTAAGCAGTTTGATATACTACCATAAAAAGGCAGTATTTTCAATATTTGTTAATCTTGTAACAAACTTTTATGTTACGTTGAAATTTGCAATAATGTAGGCAATTGTTCATTTTCGTGTCAGGTAAATTGCATACCTTAGTTGGCGTTCGAGATAGTTTAACATTTATTTACAAGTTGAAGCTACATCACTGTTGGAAAGCGAACATATCTAATCATAATTAGTTTTAAATTAAAGCTTAATCTCCGACTGACTAAAAGGCTCAAAATCTTCTAGTTGACATTAGAAGTATAAATAATATTTGGTGAATTAAAACTACGACACTTATTATTTTATTTTTCATCAATTTTAAAGTTTACAATCTTTTGTTATGTACTAAATAAATACTATTGTTAATTGTTACTCTTAATGATTAAATATTTGTCGCATTGTGTACTTGATGAGTTATTTTGGCACCTTTCACCATATATATATATATATATATATATATATATATATATATATATATATATATATATATAACACAATATATATATATATATATATATATATATATATATATATTTGTCGTTTTTCAAAGTTATGGCATCTTGCTAATTTTGCCAAAAATGAAAGAATGCTCATTCCCCTTTAACAGGCGTGGCATGGTCTTATTTTAAATATGGTGTCACAATGTTTTTTTTACAATACTTAAAGGGAATAGTTGCATCTTGTAGTGCCCGAAAGTAGAGGTAAAATAAGAATATTCAATAGACTCAAACACTGCGCTTTTCAGATTTGTTTTTCAGGGTTAGCCTAATGAGTTTTTGTTATTTAAGGCAAATTAAATCTTAATAATAAAAATGTGAAAGTTGATATTACTGACGACAAATCGCGTAGAAATCTATTTAGTTCTAGTAAAACGAGAAAACAGACTATCCAATACTTACTCAATACGACTGATCACTGATTTAATTACTATTATTCAAAATTGATAAGATAAGTGACAAAGGAGCGAGAGTACCAAAAATTATAAAATGCTTTACTCTAATGATGGAGTAATTAATTTTCATATGTATCTACTTCGGCAATAAGAATTGTTGTAATTAATACCACCTGTAATCACTCAAGGGGTAAGTAAATACGAGGGTTAGAATTTTAATAGTGATAACTGTTTGTTTCCAAGGGACACAAAATGGATGCATGTTTGAAAGTTTTACTGCCCTTCAAGACGGGCACCACCATTGCATATAACACGTTTTCAACAATCTAAAAATCGTAGAATACCTTTAGCAAAGCCCATTGTGTTAATAACGCCAACGGAGCAGTTTTATGTCTAAAGAATCCCTGGAACACTTCTGAAGCGAATACCACAAACTAGTAACTAAGTCGAAGCCACAAGGATCTAAAAGCTCGGGAAGTATGGTGAATGGTATAACACTCTCTAGCCAGATCGATCTTACAGACCAGTCACATATTAAGCTATATGTATCCAACGTCGTTGGATTTTACCTACCTTGCCACCGTTTAGTAAGGCGATGCAGATTCTTCACAAGCCTCTCGAAAACCCTGATGACACTGTCGTGCTCTTCGGCCTCTGGCACATTCAATTATTGTCCAACTCCGTTGATCCTGTTTCGGAGACATCGTAATAATACTACATTACACCGCTCGCTTCACGAGAGTTTGTTGTTTCGTAACTGAGCATACGCGAGATGTCGTAAGAAAGAGTCAATTTACGTTTAGGTAAGGTATTACTTATTTAACATGGTGTCGAATAAGCGATATCATTTGATTACGTCGCGTAACGTCGCAATTAATTAAAATTACAGCTCTCGTATTTGAAAAACCTAAAGTGTATTATCTAAACATTATCTGCATTATATTAACAAGCAGATAATTGGAAGTTTGTCAGTTTTATTACAATTTCTATAATTGCAACATAATGCATTATGTTGGCAGTTTCAACATGGTACTTTTCTTAAGGTAAGAACACTTCGTCAAATTAACATGCGTATACAGGGCTTTTCACGATGAGCGTTAATTAGACGTTTCTGGCAAACCAGACAACGGACCAACCTGAAAATTTGACAGTATGCATAAATTAATATGATCTACACCCTAAAATATTTTAGATGTTGCGGTGTTACCGCTTCTACTATAAAGTAGCGACTACTTTGATTTTTCAAATGGAACACCCTGTATATAATATCATATTATGATTTCCTATTACTTTGTAAACAAAGTTTTTACAAAAGGTACTTTTATAAACGCTGATAATCTTGAACTCTCTGGTACTAAGACGATCAAATTCGAAACGAAGTGGAGTGATACCATGAGGATCTTCACTTTGAGTCATATTTTTATTTGCCTCATACAAGGTCTTTAAAAAATGCAGATATCTTGTTCACATGAAAACAGGAGTGAAAGTCAATTTTTTCAAATGGAACATCTTGTACATTCACACATTTTTGAGCTCTACACCCAATTTTAGATTGATTTTAATCATATAATGCTATTTCGATTTCGAACCGTTTTCGAGATAAACTGTTTCAAACAGAAACTGACGTGGTTTCCTTGTATTCATCACTTATTTTTGAAATTTAACAGATTCCGTTCGATGTTCCTTCATCAGTCACAGATAATACAATGAATAAATAATTATTAAAATATTCTTCAACCATCAAACGAAACTTCTCTTCAAACAATAGATTTATTAACGCTGACACACGAACTGAAAATAATTTCATGAATTAGTAAGTTAATTCAATTATCAGTGTATTTCAGAATATGTTCGAACACGTCTCCACCTCTACTTAAACAAATATGTAATCTCTTCAAAAGATTTTCATGTATAGCGCTTCTGATTAAGTCTGGAGTTAACTATTGAAAGCAGTTCTAACTCTCGATTTCATATGTACCATTGTTGTTACTGGGTTGGAGTAAACCATATTTTTTATGAAACCCCACACAAAATAGTCTATTGGATTGCCATCTGGTATCCTAGGAGGCCAACGAAAAGGTCCACTATTATCAATTCATCTGTCTTCGAAGATTTCAGTTAAAGCTGAACGAGAATTATAGGGTGGAGCACTATCCATTTGGTACCATGCACGTTCTCTTCCTGGCCTATTATTTAAAATCATTTGAATTCCATTTCTCAGTAAATCTTCATATTTTGTTGCATTCAACATCATAAAGCTAGATATAAAAAATTGACTTATTCTTCATGGCACAAAATACATTAAAATGCCAACTTTCTTGAAAACCCCTTTGGCGAACGACATGAGGATTTTCTGGCGCCCACTAATGACTGTTGTGTCTGTTGAAAATTCCATTTTTTGTAAACTTGGCCTCATCTGTCCATATGATATTGTCAAGGAAATGTTCATCCTCTTGAGTCTTGATAAGTAATTATTCAAAGAATTCCACTCTACGAGGCAAATCAGTCTCTTTCAAATGTTGGACACAGTAGAATTTATAGGGATGTCATTTGTGCGTAAGAATGCGATAAATTGTCACGTAGGGTATACCTATCTCCCTTTCAGCCTCGTGTAGAGAAGCATTTGGAAATGCATTAAAAAATCCCAAAACTGTTATGCCATTGCATAGCAATGCATCATCCACTTCAGGCTTTCTACGAATGATTTTTGGACGAAAGGTTCCATTCAACCTACAGTTTTGTAGTAGTCGATTTATCACATTATTATTCGGCTTCGGAAGTTGTGGATATCTTTCATGAAATACTCGACATGTTCTACTTGCAATTCTAATGCACTCACCATGAATAATTAATAAATTCAAGACATCTTCATTACTGTAACCTAATTTTGACATTTTTCTATTATAATTAGTATCACAATCAGTTAAAACCACCAACGAAAGTTTGACGTTTCAAAATTGGATCATTTATTTTTCCAAAGCACACTATTAAAAAATATTAATTTGCAATGTTGTACGGTAGAAGACACTCAATGCCTCAATGCATACAAATTTCGAATTGACCGATTTGAGACTGTTGAAAAACTAAATCGAAAAGAAATTGTATTACGTAGTATAAAATCGATGTTAAATCTCAAAAGTAAGTGATGAATACAAGGAAACCACGTCAGTTTCTGTTTGAAACAGTTTAACTCGAAAACGGTTCGAAATCGAAATAGCATTATCTGATTAAAGTCAATCTAAAATTGGATGTAGAGCTCAAAAATGTGTAAGTATACAGGGTGTTCTATTTGAAAAAATGTCTTCCACTCCTTTTTTCATGTGAACAAAGTATCTGCATTTTTTAAAGACCCTGTATGAGTCAAATCAAAGTATGACTGGAAGTGAAGATCCTCATGGTATGACCACTCCATTCCGAATTTGATCGTCTTAGTACCAGAGAGTTCAAGATTATCAGCGTTTACAAAAATACGTTTTGTAAAAAAAAATCGAAATTAATTTATATCTCTTAAACGGTAATAGATAGGTATAGGGAAATAGTACATGAAGTTGTTCACAAAGTAATAGGAAATCATAACATGATATTATATACAGGGTGTTCCATTTGAAAAATCAAAGTAGTCGCTACTTTATAGTAGAAGCGGCAACGCCGCAACATCTAAAATATTTTAGGCGTGTAGATCATATTAATTTATGCATACTGTCAAATTTTCAGGTCGATCCGTTATCTGGTTTGCCAGAAACGTCTAATTAACGCGCATCGTGAAAAGCCCAGTATCCACAACCGTGGGTAGTATTTTACAAGTTTTATAAGTAATGCCACGGCAGATTAAATAAATGGGGGTCGATGGAGGCGGGGGGAGGGATTACTTTAATTGGCATTTTTTCGTTATCATTCATAATGGTGAAATTATTAATTATTATAAGTCAATAATTTTTATGTTCATTATAACAAGTTTGCAGCTATTTCTCTTACTCATTGTAACTATGATAGGTATATAATTAGTTACTTTACTTCACCTATATTTTAACAATTGCCTTGCCTAATGTTATTTTCA
Organism: Vesta saturnalis; assembly: GCA_036346205.1. Lineage (NCBI taxonomy): Eukaryota > Metazoa > Arthropoda > Insecta > Coleoptera > Lampyridae > Vesta > Vesta saturnalis. The sequence continues at coordinate 1,437,586 of JARFJB010001736.1, read as the reverse complement.
CTTAAAGTAAATTTTTCTTTACAAATTTCATTTAAGCATGGACTGAGATTGAATTCGATCTATTTTGTGTTTGTGCATGCTTTCATCTTTAAGAAACATTTTTCCTTTTTTGCCATTTTTGTAGTGTGTGCAAGACAAATTGGGTTACTGAAAAAAAAGTTTTATCCATTGTTTTTTAAACCTATACTAATAGTCGATGCAAAAAACTCTTAAAAACATTTTTGACTTATTATAAACAAAATTAAAAATAAATAAAATTGATTGAAGAATCACCCGAGTATAAACGCGCCACGATTGGTCTCCATGTTTGTGACGTCATAATGTTAAATTAATTCTCAATAGTAGTGTCAACGGCTTGTACATGTAAATTGACTAAAAATATTCGAAATTTATTGCAAAAAAATTAGTTATAATAGCTTGTTTAGTGATGTGTGGTAAAGTTTACGGTTACGTTGACAACTAAACTTGTGCGGTACTACATCAACTTCAATTTTTGCTCTACTTCCCATTGTAGTATAGTAAATATAATTCTACATGTCTTCTTTCAGCTAAAAAAACATCAAATCATGAGAATTATTTAAATGAAATTATAACAACGGAAGAACCACCATTATATACATTTTTAACATTTCAATTTCGTATAGTACGTAACCTAGCGCGTAACTAAAATATAAAATACTAAATTAAACCGAAACCATTTAATAACCCTGTACAAATTTATTTTTTAATCGTTTTAAATTATTCATAGAACTTTTTGGATGTTATGGTTTTTAAAAGTTATGATTCTGGAGTTTAGTTAAAAAATTTTATTACCGAATTCTATATATTTAATTTATACGTTTACATAAATAATTATTAATTACTATATTAGTGTAAAATACTTACATCAAAATGACCTTCACAACATCAAAAATTTGATGTTGTTTTGGAATTAGGTCGCCGCACTGCTTGAAACCATTTATTTCGACGTTTAACATCTTGTGGAACATTTAAAAACATTTTTTGGGGAGTTGTTTTTGTAGTATTCGTACATAGGTAGCAAGGGAGTACGATAACTTTTAAGGTTTGACCTTTTTTATATATTTATCAATATATTGAGGATAATAACAAGATTTAATCGATTAAAAGTCAATACACTGTATCTGCTGTATGTTACGATGAGTAAAAATAAACAGTGTGACATTGTGGCGCTCTGGTTGGTTCGAGAACTGTCGGCGTGTTTTCGGTACTGGGTTCAAAAATGTATTTTTAATTTAATATACTTAACTTTTTAATTAGAGCGAAAAAAAACTAAAAACAGTTTTGTTATAAAACGTATATGTGACCTTTCCATTTATTACAAATTTTTTTTCAAAAACCCAATTATGCGATCACACTATTCCATATAGTTTTCGTACTCGTATATTGCGTTTCGTAACGTGCTAAGTAGAAGTCGCATTATCGGAACCAGTACGTAGATATTGTTTATTCATAAATTTAGCTTTTTTTGATTTCCTTATTTAAAAACAAAATTATATTATTATTGGAATCCATTGGCAGCTATTTCGTACTACTGCTTTTGATAGAAATTTAATTCCGCGATAAGTGTGCTATTATCACGCTATGCGCAACATTACGTCGATAAAAAAGTTCTACCTCTTTCTTATATTTTCCGTAAACTAATAATGTCAGTAGATGTAATAGAAATAATATGTAATACAGTTAACTGTTATAGTTTGTTAGTTTAAATTATATTCAGTAATATTAATATTACAATTGTCATCCATTATTGCTTTCTTCTGCTGTATTTTGTAGTAGGGGTTAAGTTTTCAATGATACAGTATTATTTCACATCTGCTGACATTTACATTCTGCAGCAGGAATTAAGCATTTCATACTGAAGTATTCTTTCACATTTGCTGACACTTAATGAAGCGTGACGAATTGTTTAAAATTTCTATACGCGCGCTCTTGATGTAAAAATGTCATTAATTTAATGATTAATTGCGGCTGAACATAGCGCAAATCCAAGGGGATCTTTATTTGGTACGTTGAAACTGGAGACCAAAATGTAGCGCTTGTTACGGACGAATGCATATTTTTAAAATGAAGATGTCGTACGATAATTAATATGAAACTGTTCCAATTTCAATTAATGTTTCTTGTTCTTTTTATTACTTTTGAAAGACGGGGGTTGATTTTCTGGAGTAGGCATGGTTAGTTAGAAACCATAGGGGAAGAAAGTTACAGTTAGAGTGTCAATCAAGTCAGATCGATTGTAGTTAATTAAAAATCTTCATTGTAAACAGTTAGTCTTTAAAATATTTCTTGTATGTACATTTTCTTTTTAATTAGCCAACACTAATTTGTCTTTTCTTTCAAGTGTTAGTTGTAATGTGTTTTTCAAATATTAATCTATAAATAATAGTCACTGGTTAGTAATTAATTATTAACGGTACAGACTGCAATCAAAGACGTTTTTGTTTAGTACTTGGATACTCGAGACCTAAATGTAGGGTTTGTTATGGACAAATACATATTTTTAAAAATAAGATGTGCAATAATAAAATGAAACTGTTGCAACTTAAATTAATGTTTCTTGTTTTTTATCACTATTCAAAGACGGGGGTTGATTTTCGGGAGTAGACATGATTAGTGAAAACCAGAGGAGAAGGCAGTTACTATTGAAATTTTGATTGAGCCGGACGCTTTGATTTGTTTTAATTACGCCCATTGTAAACAGTTTCTCTTTAAAAATATTTCATGCGTGTACATTTTCTTTTGAATTAGCCAACACTAATTTGTCTTTTCTTTCAGGTGTTAGTTGTAATGTGTTTTTCAAATATTAATCTATAAATAACAGTAACCATTTTTGAAGTTAGACCGCGTATGTTAACGATTTATGTCTGTTCAAGTGTACGTAGGTATTTTTATATAAATTAAGGCTGGCGGCAAATAGCTCTACAAGTCTATTTAACCTATTAAAAATCGAGCATTGCCTTGCAAAGGTATCTTATTCGCATGCGGGGTCATTAATCTGAAATCTGCTAGAAAAAAGACAGTACAGAGCTCCCTCACTCTTGTATTTGTATGAATTAGCATTGTTGTTTGTTGTTTATACTTGTATTTGTGTAGAGGTGGGCTGGTGAACGGGTACATGATACCGCTTGGTTATTAATTGTAATGAGGAATTGCCAAGAATTTTATTTTTATTGTGTTCATTGTTGTACAGATGAATGTGTAACCTGAGAAAGGGGCGCTGTATTTTTCTAACGTACTCAAATGTATATACCGGTCACGATGTTATGATCTATTTATAACTTACCCTTACAAAGCTTTGTTTTAATGAGTTTTTTAGTCAGTTTGTTAAGTAGAATTATTTGCCTGCGCACTAATTTCCCTTTATATGTAAGTTCCTGTAACTGTACCTATGTATTTTGTGCTTTAGTAGTCACTAAACTATTGTTTATGTGTAAATTCCTTGTCTATTTTCATTTGTCCTTGCCGTTACCTTATCACCTGTGCAATTTTACTATTGTTGTATTTTACATGTACCGTAACTTGTCTTATTGTTTTATGTATTTATTTACTTAAAGACCGGCATGATTGGTTTTAAAGGGCCATCTGTTTGGTATTACGATTTTTATTCTGATTATTTATAACACGATTGTGGGTGTGACTACATGCGTTTTTTATTGTTTATGTGTAATTGAACTACTTTTTATTTATTTTTCTCTTAATGTTATAATTTTGTACACACTTTAACCTGGTTTAATGGTGTTGCCACGTGTCTAACCAGCAAATGGCATAAAAAGAATGAGTGAGATCGCCTAAATTCAGGCGTACGGTCGGAAGACCGCAAAGCACTCGGATGCGTGGTTGTTGTGAAGGTGTAGCTTAAATTGATAGTAGTCTGGTTAGGTAGGAACCGGATATGATTAGGCGCCACAGACTTTAATAAGGAAGTAGTCAACTAGTGTTGAAAGGAGGGTAAACCCTGTAAAGCCTGAAACAGGATTTACCAGAAAAAGAAAAAGAAAGAAATAAGAATGAAAGGAGGAAGTAGAAATGAGTCGACAAATCTCCCGATAAAGTAATTTTTATTGTCGGTATTTTGACAAATGAGCCTCAACTTATGCCCACGACAAATTATAATTTAAATTTCAATTAAAATAGAAATAGAAGAAAAATTATTATATGCCCCCTCCCGGCCGTTGTATGATCTTACTATTTGTACTCGGAATTGGCTAAGTTCATACATAATTGCATTGGGATGTTCAGTAAGAGAAAAAAAATAATAAAGAATTTAATTAAGGAACGTGCTTGCCTTACGCGTCACACTGTATATAGAAAATCTTGTTCGGTCCACAGTAAATAACTACAATAATCTACAAAGTAGTCAAGAAATTTATAGGAAGTAAATTGACCCGAACAACCTTGTCCACAAGAAAAGTAATGTACATAACACATAAAGATTATGAGATAAAAAAAGTTCATATAAAATTAAATGTTTAACATTTGCAGTAGTTCACGTAATTCAGATAATCGTTACACCGGTATATTACAATTACAGTAGGAGTTAAATCGTTGGTTGAATGTAGCCACAGAAGTTACAATTAATTAGTCCAAAATGGAAGCTAAAAACTGTTTATGTGGTCTATCTATTTTAATGATTTAATTAAAGTATTGATTATGTTTGAGTACAAAAATATTCAGAACTGAAGTGGTGAATATATATATATATATATATATATATATATATATATATATATATATATATATATATATATATATATATATATACCGTTTTAGAAAAAAAGAATTTTGTGAAAGTGAACTGCTGGAAGTACCATAAATATATAAATGTAGATAAGAGGTAACAACTTTCGATTATTTGATTACAAAAGTAATAATATCAGTCCATTTATTTTCATTATAGGTATTCACTACAAACCTCCTCGGTGTAATTGAAGTTTGGAAATACAATCGTGTAACCAGGTGATAAAGAAAGAAAAAAAATATCTGACCTTTATTGTTGAAACTATTACTTATTTGATCTTGCGAATTTCGTGTACCATTCCAATAATCTAGCAGCCTTCACGTGTATGGTCATGAATGTCCGCAAGGATCTTATGCCTTTCAGCGGTAACCATATATTTTGGATGTAACGTAACAGTACAATGTGAGCAGAAAAATATGTAGTAGAGAGATGCAAAAAAAAGAAGGTAATACGGAGAAGCTAAAAGAAGGTAAATATAAGTACGGTGTTTAAGTAATTATGACCGTTCATACCTCTTACAGGTGACAAACGAGCCGATAGTGAACATTCAATGTAATTTCGATTGAAGTGTCTGTATATGTAGGGGAGAGTTGGACAGAACGGGGAGGCTAGTTATTTTTCTATTAATACGGAAAAAGGAAAATAATTAGAATTATAATTTTTATGCCATTACTTTCGTAAGACATTTAGAACGACGTACAGTAAGTCGTTTGTTCATTTGTTAAGCCATTTTCTCAGGAACAATGTTTCCTGAAAAGTGTGACTTCTCCCATTTTATCCAACCGGTATGACAAAACGGGGATTAAATTAAAGAATTTAGATAAGAAGACAATTTCAAATTTATTTCACTTTCTATGCACAGAAATCACATATAAAACTGTCGGCATCTTCATCTACTCCACTGCATAGTTCATGTGCCCAATTTTACAGGACAAACACTGAATCCATCCTTCTCTCTTGGCAGATTTTGAAAAAGTTCATTGCAGTATAAACATGCAGGGTCATCTGTTTCTTCCTCTGAAGAAGATTCGTCACAATTTCTTTGAGGTTTGCTTTTGCATTTCGATGAGGATGGTTCATCAAAAGTTGTCTTATTGTTTTTTCTGTGCAGCTCCTTTTGGATATTTAGTTGCTTTTGGTTCGATCTTTCTCTTCTTGGCTTCCTCAGCGGCTTCTAATTCATTTTATATGGAGTGGCAGTTAAACAGCAGTTTTCCACGTCTCCCACCGCGTTTTGTTGGTTGTTTCTCTTCCACTTTTGGTAATTTCACTATATCTGAAGGTGACACTGCGAATAATGTTAACTGAACATCTCCTCCAGATAAATTTGCAGCATCAACTTCCGCAGGGTTATGCGAATCTGGTCGCTCTTCAGGCAGTTGAACATCTGAAACGTTCTCTGATGGCACAGTAGGGTCTGGTCTTTCTGTTGTCTGTGATGGGGCAAACAGATGATCCGGAAAGACATCCTGATCCAATGGAAATATTCCTGTGCTTTGAAAACCATTAGTCGCTGTCTGCATAGACGCAGCTTTAACATAAGCTCTTCCATAAGCTCTGCCACTTGTCGGTCAGTCACCACACGCCCAGGATGTTGCTGTAACCATTTGTCAACTTCTCGGCTGTAGTAAGTGCTGTGGACCCATGAGAGCAACATCAAGGGGCTGCAGTCTATGTGTACAATGGTGGAAGCAGATAATGACCACATGATGGGCACGAGCTAGCAAAATCAGTTCGAGACTTTTGGTGTGAGTGGCATGACCGTCGAGCAAGAGAAGAATAGGTCGTTCAGCAGTTGGGTTCGTTAGCTCAATGAATTTTCTGAACCAAAAACGAAAATTTCATTCTGCATCCAACCGCTTTCATGGAACTGTGCGAAACTTCCAGGAGGTGCATGGTCCAGAAATTTAGATTTTCTCGTTTTCTTGGGAAGATGAACATAAGGGTAGATAATTACCAGCTGCGCTCATTGCAACCGTAGCAGTTGTAATCGTCCCTTTCTGCAGACGTCAACTTTCCAATTTGCTTTTACCTCTTAGAGCAATAATTTTTGACACTTTTTGGGGACCGTGGAAACTCGTCCTACATTCCATATTCGGTCTGGTGCAAACTTGTGAGTGTTGTATGCCTCAGACAGAAGTTCAAAAATGCTCCAACCGACACCTTGTTGAACAACTGCTCTAGCTAGGATGTGGCCTCTGGTGTCCTCAATGAAATTTCTGGATTTCTTTTAACAAAGGAATAATACCAGCATTTCCGCCTTCTTCTTTTCTTTGTTAAAATTATGTGAAATTTGTTCCTCTCTGCTAGTTCAAAGGCTAGAGCACAGAGATCACCGATTCTAAAACCAAAAGCCTTTGCTCCATATTCAAAATATGAGCAATAAGCTCCTTTTCCTGGTCCGTTGAAAAACTGTCTTGAATCTTCCCAGTCCTAAAAGAGAGAAACAATATTAAGAAACTGTATTCCAGCAATTCCACATCCATTAAGAAGTTTAGCTTAAAACATTTTTATTTTAAATTAAACGAAATGCTGAGCACTGATAGCACTGGAGAAACTCTGTCATGACACTAACTCTTGGCTTTATTTAATTTTATTATTTATTTTTTATTTTTGCAATAAGCTAAGTATACTAGATTACATAGCCTAATACGAAAAGAATACAAGCTATCAAATTCAAATGGAATCATACCCTTTTGTCCTGCTTCTTCAACAGTGGATTTTCCTTCTTTTATCTTTTTCACACGTCTTTCAAGTGTTGTCTGAACACCAAACTGCTTGGATGCTTTAACGGACCCCATTGTGAGAACACCTCCATCACGGCTTGCTGCATGGTTACTCGTCCCAAGATTGCCTAGCGGTTTTCCTTTTATACTTGAGCAAGACATCTTCAACTAAAAATAATTTTTAAATAATTAATTTTCGTCAATTATTTAATTTTAATTTTTTTACTATGAAAATAGATCAACAACACAGTTCACAATTATAATATAGTATATTTTATTTATTTATTTATTCATTTAAATTTATTACTAAACCAGCCTTGAATGAATTTTTTTTTTAATTTCGTGGTAATTACCATAAATATTAAGTGCAATAAAAACAAAACGCGTTTTGAATAATTAAATTAGGTTATATTAAAACAGGTCGGATAAAACGGGATCCCCATTTTGTCAGACCCTGGCTCATCGTTTTGTCCAACCACGCCATCTTCAAGAAAACGCGTTACCGATCGGTCAAGACTTAATCAAAATAATTTTCATTTAAATCATGCTACTAGTAAATAAGTTTATCTTCATATGATATACTTACATTTTAGTTTTGAATAACACAGAAGGTACAATTCACAACTAAACACAATGAAAAAACGGTAATGGCTGCCGACTTTCACTGGGCGAACAAACAAACATTCGGCAACAGCACGTTTTCAAGCAATGTCGACTCAACTGGAATAACAACTTCTTATGAACAGTAGAAAGCAGTGAGATATATCACCGGCAGATGCCACCACCAGTTTGCTTCGAAAATAAACCCTCCCCGTTTTGTCCAACCTCCCCGTTTTATCCAACTCTCCCCTATAGAATTAGGATTGAATGCTTTTATACTAGAAAGCCTGAAAACAATTTTAATTACCATGCAGTTATCGAGACATGTGCCACTTACCGAAGATGTGGACGAATGAATAATTTCATTTATATCCACCTATAAAAGCGTTAGTAATACTTGTACTTAATCAAGTATTACTTTAAGTGAGAATTTTCCAAAAAAAATGATGCGTCAGCATCCAGAACCAGAAATGAAAAATTCTAAAGAAACTCAACATCCATCATCGATGATGTTCTTAACAGGAAGAAAGAAAAATTGGCAAACACCTTAAAAATCAATTTTACAAACTTGAGAAAATCTTTGTTTTTAAATCATTGTTGCCAAAATTAAATTGTGTAGAAAGTATTTATTTATTATATGTATTTGTATTATTTGACCTTAAAAAAAGATCCCAGGTTTCTATTTAACTGTTTTATATTAAATGATCCGAAATCTCAGAGATGTCGCTGAAGGTATTAAATTTGACTTATATTTGAAACTAAGTAAAAGATGTGTACGAAAGTTACATACGTTAATTTAAATGCAATTAGATATGCGTAAAAATTTGCGAAATAGTGATTTGAAAGCATTCAACCAAAGAGTAAATTGCTATTTTTAGTAAGTAAATTTGACAAAATGACGAACGTTATCAAAAAGAAACGTTTTCCAATTAAGCACGTAACAGTGTTTTGTTATATATCTAACACTCTCATTGGTTTTTTGTGTTATTTGATTTATTAATGTACTTGTGCAATTATTTATGAATAAAGTGGATTTTGTTGGTGGTTCTTTCCCACAATAGTCTATTAACGGGCTCGTTAATTTTAATATGAGTAGTTTCATTATTTACCTGCCCATCTAATTCAAATAGCACAGCGTACCTACCACTAGACGGCCACTTCGTTTGATCAGATTTGAGGTTTGCGAGTAATTAAATATCAGACTTGTAAATAAATTCAAATCTTTTAATTATTGTCAGGAAAGTCCATGTAAGGCAGGCAATTAATTTGTGTAATAGTAACATTATTGTCAGTACATAAATCACTCATCGATTGTTTTGTTCTTGAATTTGCATTCTTGCAAATAAGTTCAAATTACACATTTTAAGACAGGGTAGCTGGGGGACGCTACAATAGTGTCAAAACTACTGTAAGGGTTTTCCGCAAATAAATCAAGTTTTGTCGTTCATAGCACATGTTAGCTAATACGAGTGTCATGCTGTATATTTCGAGATACAAGAAAACTACAAGTATTTTTACGAAAATTATTTTATTTATGTTCAAAATAATCTACTCCTACATCAATGCACCTTTGTAACCGAAGCTTCCACATAGTAAAAGCTTGAAGCCAGTCATCTTATGGAATACTGCTTCTCATCCTCGACTTGAAACGTCGTCCACGTAAATGTTTCTTTAGGTTAAACAATAACCAGAAATCAATGAATTTTACATTTGTTTAACGATGCATTGTCCTGATACATTAACCCCTGAATGTTGACAAACATAGGGAGGGAGGGATGGAGGGGAGGAGGGAGGAAAGAAGAGAGATGGAGATAGATGGAGAGACATGGAGATGAGAGATAGAGAGGTGGTTGAAGGAGGATGGAGGGAAGAGAGAGAATGTGAATTAAAAACGTTAAATAATTCATCGTTCATATTTTATTTGCAATAAGAACATAGGCATTTTTCTTATTGTTCAAACATGGTTTTGGACTTACGGGATCTTAAATTAAATTGTTAAAAATTTTAAAATAGAAGTATCGGTGTTCATGTTCATGTTCTTTTTAATTCACTTGTCCAGCTTTGTTACCCAGAAGTTACGCTAAGTTCACATGACCGCGCGTTGGAGACGTTTACATGACAGAAGAAATGTGCGCAGCAGTGTGGTATCAACATTGATTGAGAATGGGCTCTATACCAGGCAGGGAATATAGGAGTGAGAGACATGATCTAGGTAGGTCTAGAAATTTGATGAAATGCATGCATAGCATGTAGAAATCGTGGGACTTTAGGCTTAACTAACAAGTTCTAATAATATCTCTCGGAATATGATTCGCATATGCCATGTACCGAAATCTCGAAACACCTGTTATAGTACTACTTTATTTAATGTTGCATTGTATAATTATAAAAAATTATGAAACCTCTATAAATCAATTGTGAGCGTCAATAAAGTTTAATTTCATAGCGATAATTTAAAGCATTGCATTAAAAGTCTAATTAATGGTTGTGATTACTGAAATTGAAGTTATATACGTGTTTATTAAGAAAAGTACATGAATATTTTACTAATTGTATCAGTGAATGAAATGATACAATATCCATGAAACATGCTGATGCAATTTGTTTGCAATGCACTATTATTTTGTCTAGCTGTACAAAATTAAGGAATAATGTAATTGCAGACCGCAAAACAAGTTTGGCGTTAAAATGAAAATTAAAAACATTGAAACGAATTCCCGACTTTTCTATTATTAGTGTTGCATTAGTATCAATTACAAGTAAATTATAGAAGTTACACTTAATCATTTAGTATCACAATACTTTTAAATTAGAGATAAAGGATAACAAGCATCGTTTAATACTAGGTACACTTTTAATAGTCCAGCCCAAATTACGGCGATACTGTATAATTTTGCCAAACAGCACCGATTTGCACGAAAATTCAGATTTAGGTTCTACCTACCCTCTACTTCAAAGTTGACCCTGTGCCGGGTGTTGCTTTTTATTTTTTTAGGGGCGAAAACTACCCCTGTTCGGAAATAATTTTAGAATTTAGATTCGAGCGGTAATCGATTGAAATCATCTTTAAGTAAGTTGAATGAACGTCAATTGATATTAAGGGACATAATTTATGATTTATTAAACAGTTTCGACCCCTAAAATCCACCTCCTAGAATAGTTATAATTAAAAAAAATATCTTCGAATTGGTCTTTAGCAAGTTCGAGTGATTTAATATCACCGATTTGCATGAAAATTTGGATTTAGGTTCGAATTTACCCTCTACTTCAAATATGAACCTGCATCGTTTCTTGCTTACTATTTTTAGGCGAGAAAACTGCTCCTGTTTGCAAATAATTATAAAATTGTAGATTCAAGCTTGTAATCGAAATCTTCTTTAAATAAATTAAATAAACATCAATTGACATTCTGAGTCATAAATTATGATGAATTGAATATTTTCAACCCATAAAAACCACCCTCTATGTCCGTAATCATTAAAAAATAATGTTAACAGAAAAGTTATTCAGTAACTTGGAATGATTTAATCATATAGTGATACTAAATTAAGATTTCATTACTGTTTTAATTTTCAACCCTTATAAAAACCACACCTTGCAAAAAAATCGAAAAAAGTTTTTATTTTTATATTGATTTTTTTAAAATTTTTATTACAATTTATTTTTATTACAAAAAACATATAAATATTCAAAAATTCTCTTCACTCTCGCCTTCCCTTTCCTCTACGTCCTAATTCCTTTCCACGTCTGCTTCATTCTGGTCTTCCTCCACGTCCTCCTCTTGATCCATACTTGAAGCACTATTTTCACAATTGTCTCCGCTGCATGTCATACATGTCGAATTGCAGAAAAGTCCTACTGCCTTGGCATCTCTATACGTACACACGCACACAGCCAAATATCTATAACGTGATCAATCTCAAGTGTACTGTAGTGGTATGACAAAAATCCCTAGTTGTTAATATTGTTGTTTCGCAGTTGGCTGCTTAGTTTATGTCATATTATACCTTCGTTTTTCACTTTTGTATTTTTTTGAGTTATTTACAAACTGTCTATATCAAGATAAATTATATATTCTGAATTTCAAATTGTGATATCGGATTTACATTTACATGTACTGTACATTTTATTTAATTATAATGAAATTATAACATTTAAATACTTAAAATTCATTATTTTGTATTGATTTAATCCAATCATTAAATAATATTTTATTTATTTTGTTGTATTTTATAGGGACGCAGTCTAATCACATACAAAATAGTCATTATTTAGATTAAGATAATATTTTATAATATGTATAAGTTAATTACCTTCATACAGATTTGAAACTGATCGTAGTTTTTACTCGAACCGTGCTCTAGAGTAGCTAGAGCAATATAGCTTCTTACTAACCTATCAGTGGTACCAACTTAAATATTTTGATCACGTGGTACATACTTGAGATTGATCACTCTGTACATATAACAAGTTACTGGTTACACAAGTTACTATTGACGTACATGTGCAAACTTTAAAAGGCCATATTTTATTCAATTTTTATCCTATAGAAAAAAAAGGAAAATCAAAGCTACAATTTTGTACTCTACAACATTTAGCGTACCATAATAATTTTTTAGTCATTTTTTTGCAAAATTACAAAAATTCCCTTTTCCCTTCAAGCTCAATTTCTTTCAAAACTAAGCACTTAAACCGGCCAAACTTCTAGAGCATATTACAGGTACATAAATATAGTGAATCCTTGCGATATTGCAGGCTCACATTCCATTAATATAAGTAATTTGATTGTAATCACATTGTATTTAGAATTTACATCAGTTCTACATACATAAAGACAAAATTTACATCGATTGGGGCTTGAACCTTGATGGCGCAGTTGGTTAGCGCGGTACTCTAGCAAAGTACAGGTCGTAGGTTCAAATCCTACTCGAGCTAAACTTTTAATTTATGTATTTAATAAAATTAATAATAATTTTTAATTACATATTTACCTTTGAACTTATTCGCTCATAACGATAACTAAAATAAAGGTTTTTTTTGTAAAAAATGTTCCATAAGTTTTCCCCGGAAAATGCATTGTTTTTTGATTAGTTCACGTTGAAACTATCAATTTCGGCGTTTGACGAATAAGAACCAACCTTTAATAAGCTATTACTCCATTTGTATTGGTTCTGCAGGCACCATAAATACAGAATTCTTTTTGTTTTTTATAAGCTACACATTTTTAATAAGTGATTTTCTTGATAAAATACTTACTTTTTGAGATATTCACGACAAACCGTCTAAAAACGTGGTTTTTTTGGCACCCCCAGGGTAAAATCAGCCCGCGGTACAGGATCAACTTTGAAGTAGAGGGTAAGTAGAACCTAAATCCAAATTTTTATGAAAATATGTGCTGTTTGGCAAAATTATACTGTAAAACGGTCATTGACTGGACTATAAACGAGATATTATTACTAACATTTTTTTTGTTTGGATTGTTATTATTAAAAAATATAATTTCCGATCATTTTAGACAAAAGTTTTGGTTTTTAGTTGTTAAAGCTTGATTAACAAGGAATTCGACGGAAATCGACCTACCGACGTCATCGTCGGAGTTGAAGGTGGGGGGTTTATTCCCGCCTGGTATAAAGTACGGCGTGGAATGGACGATCTATGCGTCTGTAGACAATAAATACTGTTTAGTTTGATGGTATACTGCGCGGTCGTGTGAACTAGTTATTGTCACCTAAAGTCTGTCCTAACTTCCAGATTCATTACGGATTCTCTCTCCTCTACTATCTTTAGTCATTTCTAAATAACGGTATCCTTGTTCTTCATAGCGATGTTGTCAAACGTAAAATGTAATTGAATAACAAATCAATATCGACTCCGTGTACTGTCAAATTTATTGCTTGCTTCTTCTACGATATTTATCGAATTAAGCTAACTCCATTTATTAAAAATCGTTTTTTCAGAACGCCCACATCTCATTCACGCGTTTTATAAGGTGATGATGAATAATTTCTATAAATGTATGATTGAAGTTATTTTGTAGAATTTTGCATAATATGGAGATGGAAGCTGAATGTGGTCCTGCAAACATAAAACGATATAGTGGGAAACACTTCAGCCGTAAGGAGAAGTGCCTTATTATGAATGTACTTAATTATTTATTGGCCACAATGAACGTTAGTGCAGCTGTTACAGAAGTCAGCAAAGCTTTATGTTGCACGCAGCGTAGTATCTGTACTATCAAGACCAAAACGGAGCAGTAGCTAGTCCGAAAAAACGTCTTCGTGTATATGATCAGAATATACAGTCAATTATTCAACGTAAAGTGCACAATTCGTTCATTGAAAACATTCCACCGATGAATAGTATCCTTTCTTCCATTAATGGTGGTGATGATCTACCAAATTTTAAACGCAGTACATAATTCAACCTCTTGAAAAATGTGGGTTTTGAGTTTCAATAGATGCGATGCAAGAGTATCCTTGTTAAACGTGATGAGATTATAAGATGGAGGCATAAATACTTAACATGCATCAGAAAGTTCCGAGAATGAGGTACTTAGTCTTTTTATTCGATCTCTAATTACACGTTTATAAAATAATGTAATATTTCGCATAACTGACAATGTTCACTTTTTAGGTAAATATATTATATACACCGATGAATCGTGGGTTAACGTGGGGCACACGGTTAGTAAGCCATGGTGTGATACTACTATTCAAAGTGGTCGGCAGGTCTTGGACCCCGATTTGCCTTAGTTCATGCTGGTGGCGATAATGATTTTATTCCTGGTGCGGAACTTGCTTTCCTCTGTAAAAAGAACACAACCGATGTGCATAATAAAATAGATGTAGACACTTGCGAGAAGTGGTTTATCAATCAACTCATTCCAAATATATCACCAAATTCAATTATCGTTATTGACAATGCTTTTTATCACAGCAGGAAGGTAGAGAAGATTCTAACAATGGTATGGCAAGTTGTAGATTGGCTTAGTAAGAAAGAAA
>JARFJB010001736.1:1165000-1417500 GCA_036346205.1 Vesta saturnalis | reverse complement strand
ATAGTAATGTGACAAACGTGGGAATGAGGGAACGATAATTTCATTTAAATCAACCCATCTGCCCTTCTAGCGCGTAAGTTTTCTCCTCAACCCTGGCTTGAACAACATTTGGCTCTTGAACTTTTGAGAATATTTTCAGCTAGCTCAATAGTAGCATCTTGCATTAAAATGGGTGAAAATATTTATTTATAATTGCTCCAGCAATTTTAAGAAAATCAGCAATATTACAAATGTGGGGTGTTTTTATCTTAAAGCTAAAAAATTTTAAAATTGATTTTAAGTGCCCATTGCGTGCTTCTACGATCCACCTGATTTTCGTAACGAGACGACTATCATTAGTCTCTTCTGTGGATAACTGTAGCTGACCTCTGGGCAAGAAGGCTCGCATTTTAAAATTAATACCTAATCGATTTAAAGCTAGAATAGCATCCAAGTACCCGCGGTCGAGAATGAAAATATCTCCTTCATTAAACCATTCACGCATTCTATTCACATCTCTATTAAATTCACTTATAAGTATGTTAACATCGTTGTTTTCAGAATTTAAGAAATATGGCCCTTGAATGTCTAGAATAAAACCGCTCGGGGCAACAAGCAGAGATGGCTTGATAAGATGTTTACCCTTATAAGTACAGTAGGACTGTCACAACACTTTAAAACAAGAACTTTTCTCTATTTCTAGATAAGTACAGTCATTATACACTATAACTTGAGGCCGATCCAGGTTTTGATTATATAGACGATTTGCAAAAGGAGTTACATGGTTTTCGATGTAGCTGTCTCTTGTTGTAGTAGTAAATCCAATATTTTGTGGTACAAATCTTGCAGAAAGAGATTGTCTAACTAGAGATATAGCTAAACTGGCTTGTTGTCTTGTGGAATAATTAAAAAAAAACGCTAAAAAACTATCACTAAGACCTTGTCGTAACTTGCACAGGAATGCTAAGAGATCTTTTTTACTTACATATCTCAAAGAATTTCCTATTCTAACGGAGTCACAAAAGTTGAAAAGATTATTAAATTGATCTTTGGTTATAGGAGAAACTGCTTTAAATTGAGAATCTGCGAAGTTATTTTCGTCTTCGTAAGTCGTGTGGTAGCTTTTTTTCTTAATTTCCTTACGTAATGCTTGTAAAAAAATATAAATCTCATTACCTGCTAATAATGGCCGATTTACATATCGTAACCCAGAGAGCAGAAACTTAAACAGATTACCATTCTCATCCAAATTAATATTACAGCAGTACGTATTTTCCTCTCTCAAGAAAAATATTAATTCTACCTTTCATGGAAATTTTATGTATAGGACATTCGTTTAACTTATCCCGATTGATCGATGAATCAAACGGGCACTTGTGTATGACTATCCTTTTCTACATATTGAATACAATGTACACTATTAGCTAACGTATTATTCCAAGAGTGTCGTTTTGTATGGCTCTTATTAACTCAAGTAGCTAACAAGGATAACGTTAACAACAAATTAAGTTTTCTTTATACGAACAGTTTTGATACCAACATTACCAATTTTAACTTAACTACTTCACATAAATATAAATGTCATAATGTTTGCAAATAAAGACAAAAGTTTTATTTACGTATCGTAGATGTACGCACATAAAAGCATATTACTTTCAATGAAACTTAAAACGTAGCAGATGAATTTTGGTAAGTTATTATGTACTCTAAAATGTTACAAAAATTTTGTAAATAGGTATTTGTAGGTTAAGACCAATGAACTCTTCCAAAGAAAGGAAGTAATTGTTCCAATACTTTTCTACATAAAAGTGGCGATTATATATCTTTGACGGCAATACATTTCTGAGTTAATGGTTATTTATTTGATTTATTCATAAAGATTGAATTTTTTAGGAACGCTACTAATCATTATGCTTTGAGAAAACATTCGAATTGCAAAATACGTAATGATAATTTCAGTCATCGGTGTTTATTTATACACTTGTTTGTGTAGAAGATTATAATACTGCAATTCAAAATTATGGGTGTATTTGATGTAATTGAATTATAGTACTTTTTTAAACTTATTCAAAGTATCGTTTCAAACACAATATAACCAATAATGTAATAAAACGTAAATTTGTCCATTCACATTTAAACATGACTGTGTTGAAAATAATTTATTGTTATAAATTATAATGTTAATGTACAATAACATACATTATGTGTTATTATTATAATTATTATAGATTATTATTAAGTTTTTGAAGAAAACTGTTTGCGTTAAGAATTCAATTAAAAACAAGAAATTAAATGTTCACTACATTTCATTTTCTGTATCTGTGTTATCGTTTGGATGTATAATTGGATAGACTTGGACACCATAAACATTTTCTTGTTCCCAAGACTTTAGAATTTCAGCTTCTGCAATATATTAATGGTTATTTATTTGATTTATTCATAAAGATTGAATTTTTAGGAATGCTACTAATCATTATGCTTTGAGAAAATATTCGAATTGCAAAATACGGAATGATAATTTCAATCATCGGTGTTTATTTATACACTTGTTTGTGTAGAAGATTATTATACTGCAATTCAAAATTATTGGTGTATTTAATGTAACTGAATTATAGCACATTTTTAAACTTATTCAAAGTATCGTGTCAAATACATTATAACCAAGTGTTTCTTACTTATTGAGTACATAAAAAAAATACACCATAATGTAATAAAACGTAAATTTGTTCATTCACATTTAAGCATGACTGTGTTGAAAATAATTTATTGTTATAAATTATAATGTTTTAGTGTACAATAACATACATTATATGTTTATTATTATAATTATTATAGATTATTACTAAGTTCTTGGAGAAAACTGTTTACGTTAAAAATTCCATTAAAAACAAGAAATTAAATGTTCACTACACTTCACCTTCTGTATCTGTGTTATCGTTGGGATTTATAATAATTGGATTTACTTGGACATTATAAACTTTTTCTTGTTCCCAAGACTTTAGAAATTCAGCTTCTGCATGTTTAATCGTTTTTAACCAAACTGAAGGTGAAACTGTTTCTAACGCTTCTTTCCACATCTGTTTGACATTATCATCCCCAAAACCATCTCTTCCAATGTGTTTATCATAATAAGTTTTGCTCATTCCCCATACCATTTCTATTGGGTTAAATTGACAGTGGTAAGGAGGCAAGCGTAAAATTTCGTGTCCATGTTCTCTAATAATATTATCGACCAAATATTGTTTATCTTCCTTATGTAGCTTTGCTATATGTAGTAATTCCGTTTTAAATGCTTCTTTTTCATGAGTAATTTTTTTCCCCTAAGCCACTCTGTAATTTCTTCTTTTTTCCAATTTGTAGTTGGTTGGCGATTGACAATTTGTGAATGGTACGGAGTGTTATCCATAATGATTATAGATGGCTTTGTTAAGTTTGGCAAAAGTTGATTTGTTAACCATTTAACAAAGTTTTCCGAATTCATACAATCGTGATAATCGCTGCCTTTATTTGTGGTAGAGAATATAAGTTCTGCTCCTTCCACAAAGCATCTTCTGTTCCAGCATGTAGAACTATATAACATTTTGAACTGGAATCTTGCCATATTCTTTTGTTGCTTCCTTTTGCAAATATCCATGTTTCGTCGAGGTAAACGAACTGCTTGTAGATATCTTGTTTCATATAAGTGATGTAACTTCTCAAAAATTTTAACCTCATCGATGCTATTGAAGTTTTTTCGCAAAGAGCTTTTCTATTGTTAGTTTGCTTGAAATGAAATCCAATGTCCAACAAAACGTGATAGAGGCTAGTCCTTTTACACTAAACGATACCTCTTTCTTTAATTTTTGTTAAGAGCGTATCTAATGTAACATGTTCATGGTTAATATACATGTTGTAAATTGTAGTGCGGATTTCACTTTTTTGTCGTTAATCCATGTCTTTTGTTTTTAGACTTTTTCGTTGAGGTTCATTTTCCTTGTTTTCTTCTTGATTTTGATGTCGTCGTAAAGCATTAGAAATAGTTTTCGTGTCAATTTTCAAAGCATCGCTAACCCTTGCATGCACTGCTGTTAATGGTGATAAGGGCCCGTTGTTCTGTTTTTCTTTATTAAAGTATTCGACTAAGTTATGGATCAATTCGTCTACGGTAATTGACCTACGAGGCATGTTGATGTGCTACAAATGAAAACATAAATGTTATCTCTTTCTGTAAAACGAATTAATCTTTACCTTAAATGAACACTAGAAAGTAATGTGGTTCTGAAAAGAACCGATCTTTTACAATATTAACTCAAGAAGGAATGAATAAACGAAGAAACAAACCAACCGGCGAGCGTACGTAACCTCAATCAACGTATAAGCAAATAAAGGAAAGTTGTTCTGTGGAAAGGTTGGTATCAGTGCTCATATTTTTGTTTTAAATTACAGATGACGGTTATTTCGCGATTTAATGCATACATGACGTCATCGGGATAAGTTAAACGAATGAACTTTATATCATTCCCATCGTTACAAATGCAGCATAAGTGAGATGACCTTTGTAGCACATTTAATCGCAAACAATTTGGGTTATTGTCTATTGCTTGAATTTCTCTTACAATAGAAATATTGCAGACATTGTAGATTCGAGTTTCTTCTGTTATGACCCGCTCTGGTAGATTTGCTTCGCGACGACGTGCAATCACAATTTACTGCTTTCTTGCATTTACTTCACCACTTATTTTCATCATAACCCTAGGAACTAAAGTATTTCCACAAGCAAAACATGGAATTCGATTCATTTTTCACATAAACTCTTCAACGATTTTAATTCAAAAAGTAGATTTCCAACTAAGCATCAACAATATCACTTAATTAGTGGATTAATTTTTGACGTTTCATAGCCACCTACTATATTGTTGTTATTTTATAAGTTTGGGAATAAAAAAAAATAATAATTTTAGTATGAAAAACGGAAAGAAAAGTGCAAAATCAGAAAAAAAACTGGTTGTACGAATAAAAGCAGAAGAAAAAGCGCAATACCACATTACGGTTTTGGTTTAAACGAATAAGTAAATACTAAATATAACTTTATTAGAAAATAGTGAGCTTAATAAATGAAGCACATCTAACCTTTCTATCTGTCAATCTCCAAAAGCTTTGTATTTCGCAACGACATCCAATTGCAAGGGATTTTTTATGTTAACGGTTTTTTCCGTACCTATATGAAGTTTAAGACATCGCTTTGGTCCTTTGTACTTGGACACCCAGTATCAGTATAAACACATCGTGACTGTTATGTAGGTATATACAGTTAGCAAATAGTTTATTTTAATATAGACATTTCAATTAAGTTATCAGAAAATTAACTAGGAAGTATAATAATACTCAATTAAATCTATTAAAGAAATGAAACACTCTGTATAACGGACGTCTAGGGGACTTAACTTGCAATAATAATTTAAATGGATATATATATATATATATATATATATATATATATATATATATGTGTGTGTTAACTTCCATTCACCAAAATATCCAAACAATACCACTGTACATCCTTTTCAGATACATATATTTGGTCTCACGCTGTATATCAGGTGTATGTACAAAAATAATGAAAGTAAAGAAAAGGTTGTAACCAGTAGCACAAAAAAATAACATTTCACTAAGTTTTGCGTTAATATTTGCAAAAGTGTCCATTTTATGATATATTGAAAGTATCAAGTAGTGATATTGCAGACCCTGTATATCAAAAACTGTTGAGCTTTGAGCTTTCGGGCAATGAAGACATTTGATCAATTGGTCAAGTTCTAGAACATATCAAAATTTGGTTAATTCTTACCGAAAGGTATTTTACATTTAAAACGTGCCCCCTCCTTTATTTATTTTGTTAGGTACATCAAATGTTATTGAATTGATTACCAAAAACTTTTAAGTATTTATTGTTTAAGTACAAATAAGATGGTTTTGAATTTTTAGTTTTGTAAACATTTATAAAATACTTGAAAAAACATCATTCTGATCACATTTGAATATAAAGTGACTAATAAATTACAATGATTCTTCTGCAGAACTTTCTTCCTTTTTATCTGATTAACTTGTATTTACTTGAAATGACAACCTTTCTACAGTTTCATCATAAGTGTAAATAATATAATAGCATTTAAAACATTCACATAAATAAAGTGTAATGTTATTCACAATAGAAACAAAACACATATGCATAATTAAAATTTAAAATAATGTCCAAGATTTTATGGAAAAATAAGCACATATCGTTTATTATTATTGATTTATAACTTGTAACTACAAAATTAAAAATGGTTTTCTATGGGCTATCAAATTCATCAACCTCTTCCTCACTGCGAAAAATTCCACAACTGCTTTAATGATGTCCCGGGCTTCGGAATGAACACTCTTCTTCGACTTACTAGCCATTACGAATAAAACCGGAAAAATTCGAAATATTGAAAATCAACATGATTTGATATTTTAAAACTTGTCATTCTCATTTAATTTAAGTGCAGCTACGTATTTCAAAATCGTACACTACTCTAAATATTGAAAAATCGATGTAAAAAAACCTGCTTACTGTTTTAAGGTTATGAACTCTATAATCGTTTTATTATTTAAAGCTTTATACTAAAAGATACATGTGCACAATACATACCGTTTCTCTCACAAATCAGTAAAAAGAGCCTTGAAAAAGACTTTTTATAAAGACTAATCGACAATAAATACTCAAGAAACACGAAAATAACCGCCAATGCAAAATGCGTATGACAAATGTCAATTGTTTGCGTTTGGGAATGTACGGTCGGAGACTTCTTAATGGTAATTGGACGAACGTTTTACCGCTATAAATTTTTAAATTTAGTTCACATATTTTCCGGGGTTTTTGTTTGTATATTGTAACAACTATTTTTTAGTGTTGTATAAAATATACCTTAATTTAGGATCTTTCCTTCATTTCGTTTTAAATACAAGAAAATTTTAATTATTTTACAATATTGGTATGAGGTAGGCAACTTAATTCGCATATCTTCTAGTGCGTAAAGATTTATAATCCTGCTTTCAATTCTTATTCATTTCTTATCTGATATATAACGCGTCGGCGTTAATTTGTTCTGTTTCTATCTTGTGCGCAGGACCGCATCATCTACTTCGAAATCCTCCATTTCCACTTCCTGTTTAATGTCGAAGCATGAAGCTGCTTCTTTTTGATTTTATCTGAATTTATGTGAAAGCGCCATCAATTTGGTGGTAAGAGATATTTTTAATACATTTACATAAAATTAAAGCATTTTGTTCTTTTTAGGCGTTTTCTTTGGGTTTTCTTTACGTTTTCTTTAAGTTTTCTTTACGTTTTCTTTACGTATTTATACCATTTTTACTTTAATTATAAGTTTATCATTAATTCAATTTACAACGTAATTACCTTTTGAGTACGTATTTGATTTTATGGTTGCGTACATTTTTCGTTTTATGATTGCAAATTTTTTGAATGGATACCTCCAAATAATGCAATAAGAAGTGGATTTAACAATTTTAAGAAGAAATTATACGGATTTAATAAAAAAAAATTCAGTTTGGGGTGTGGCTGATAACATTATGTCAAGATTGCACCATGATGACGCAAGAATGACTTCATCCTGTTAACCTCTCCGTAATAATATTTAGATGCCAGAGGTTGTCAAAAAGAAAAGTTTGTGTACAAAATTTCTAAGGTATTTACGTAGTGTTTTATTTAGTATTTTAAGCATAATTTTAAGACCTTCATTATTTCATCATTACATTTAATTCAATAAACATAGTCTGTATATTGTTATTTTTTATATTTTTGTAAAGTCGGTTTAATTGTGCCGATAATTAAAAAAAAAAAAATTTATTATTATTATTTATTATTCATGGTAAGTGGTAATTAAGCAAATCATTTTATTTGAACCCTCCCTATGAATCTACCGACATGAGCCAAAGGCACAATTATAAGTGGTGTAAGGTTGTATTTTTTGGAGTATTTATTATTTCATTATTTTGGATAACTTACTTGTTATTATTATTTTAAAATTTTAAACACCGTTACACACATATTTCTTTACAATATACAAAACTTGTGGTAAAGCTCGATATATGCGGACCAATCACGGGTTTCCTTGTTTGACAACTTCGTGTTAGGTATAAAAATCTAAAATCTGCTGTATAATAGGAAAAAAACATAAACAAAACTACTGTAACCTAACAGAATTGGATTAGATACAGAAAACTATAGTAAACTAACAATCCTAGACTAGATAAATAAAACTAACAGAAAAAAAATTGCACGAGTCAGGGATCGAACCTGCCTCAGCCGCGAGCATTTCTAAAAAACGGGGGCATATTTTTTACGAAAAAGGGTACTTTTTATATACAATCCAAAACTATGTTATATGTTTCGTAAGCATTAAAATATGGATTTGCGACGAGATTTATTTTTTATTTTTATAACCATTTTGAAAATATATAAGGTTTATTTCACTCATCAGTTATCATACCAATTGAGACTTCATAAATGTCTCACTCAAATAATTTCCACAAAATGCTTTTATCAGAATCCACCACATTTTCTTTGCGAGATTTACTATTACTATCAACAGCACTATGGTTACCGTTTGCAACCCATGTTCGAACATAACTCGATGGGCTAAATAATTTAAGTGGTGGAACATTTAACTTCAAAAACATCAGGTTTGATACACGTCCGATTGACTAGAAATTTCTCAAACTCGTGAGGATCAGATTCATGGCACTGAATGCACGTTCATATTCTACACTTGATGTTGGCACACACTTAATGCACATCAGTAAAATATTTAATTCTGGCGGTATCTCCTTCCCCTTCGCTTCCTTGTACTGATGGAAGCCCCTTGGTATCAAGCTGAAAGCGCCGACAGCGTTCAGCAACTTCTTGCTCGCCATAGAGTATGTCGATTTCTTGAGGCCAGCTAATCGGAAACAGCACTTTAATTTGACCCACAAGTTCATTGTAACTCGCCTCATCAGAGCTTGAGTCTGCACCACCAGTAGCAGCATGAGATGATCTCGTTGCCAGAAGGCGCTTTATGAGATTGTTCTCAAGGCTCCGATAAAACCGGCCGCGTGGGGTTAAGGTTGAAGCATTATTTCTTCCCGATGTGTGCAATTGAACACCTTTGAACTCAAGTTCATCTTCAACTTTGATCGCAATAGTTTCAAATTTTCCAGGCACTTCTGCTCTGCGTGCAAAGACAGATGCCTAGATACCGATTATTTGATGAGCTTCAATGATGGAATTGTCTCTTTTTTGAAGATCCAATGACTCAGTTCAGTTAATGCATCATGCATTAAGCCCAAGTTCTCCAAGAAATCGACAGATGAAAGCAAAATTCTACAATCGCTGTATGTCGCTCTATCACCAGAATCACGATTTTTGTCCGTCTGTGCTTCCTAAAATAATAATTATTTTTCTCAAACTAACTTGAAATTGTTCAATTTTAAAGAAACATATTTATTAAAATTAAATGTTTTAAACTAACCATACAATGAGCATGAAGACCAATATAATTCTCTCACCCAGCACGAACAGTTCTGGAACTGAATGCTACCCATCTGGTGTCTAAAATTCTCTCGATCTTTAATAGTTCGATATTCAGTTCAGTTACACATTGTTGTAATTCACGTTGATTCTTGGGACTGTTGAAGTACAACCTGTGAAGTTTCTCGATAAATATCTTGAAATAATTGATTTGGTTAGTATCCTTGATTGTGTTGCCAACACAAAGCTCTAATCTATGAGCTGAACCGTGCCATATGATAATGCCCCGACAACTTTGTTTCATCAGTTCTGCAATCTCAGATTTTCTACCCAGCATTACTGAAGCTCCATCACATGTTAGGGAAATAAGGTTTCGTTTCAGGTATGTGTCAGTTAAACCTTGCTTATCGAAAGCGTTTAAAAAACTGCATCACAAATTGACTAATTGCAGAAATACTGGTAGTTCAGAGCTATTCATTATCACACGAATGTAAACTGCACTAGATGACTTGCTGCTCAGAGATGTTGATTCATCCAGAATAAGACCAAATTTTGAACAAAGTTGAGCACCATTTTACTACTGAATTCGGATGACAAAAAGTCTGCTATTTTTGCTCCAGTGACATTAGAATGCAAGTCTGATGGGAGATCTGTGAATGGCCGACATTTTATTGCCAAGTTGTAGACATTATGGAAGACCCGTTCAGTCTTTTGGATCAATTCGACTATTTTCTGATGTTCTCTTGAATGCTTATGCTCGTTCAGCTTTTTACGAAGAGATGCTTGTTGATTTATTTTGGTCAAACCATTTTCTGATAAGTTAACATCGACACATTGTGAGGCTGGCTGCACGTGAGCAATCTTAAGTGCAGACTCATACTGCTTGGAAAGACAAGCCTGACGACATTTTGTGCATCCAAGTTTGCGGTCCTGAATGATAAGCCAGTCATATTTCTTCAGCCTGATTAGATCTCCAGCAAGTGGGAAGCTGAATATTTATTGAGAAGTCGTTAGATTCTGAATTTGCTTCAGCTGGTGGTGCACCAGATTCCTGATCCAAATGAATTTCAGTCTGTGAATCTAAAAAAAATACTACTAGAATTCTGTTATCGCATTCATTGCTTGAACTGTTTTCGTATGTAAATTTAGAGAAATGAATTGGTATTGACTTGAGCAAAACTGTTATGTGCGAAAGAATATTATTATTATTTGAGTTATTGGTTTATAATTGCCATTGTTGCATATTTGGAATCCCTTGAAACTAATATAACTTGATAACTCTCAGTACACATACGATAAATTCCTTTTTATGATGCAAATAAATTTTCAAACATGACGAAGTTAAATTATCTTCTTGCCAACAGCAGTACAACGATTTAAACTGGTTAGAGAATTTGTTTTTATTATAACTTACCTTTTTTTTTCATTGATGTCATTAAGTTCGAATCGGGTAGGCTCAGGCTGCATTAAATTCTCAGGAACTTCAAGTGATGCATTGTCAATATATTGGCTAGTTTGGTCAAAGAATGCATGAAAATCAAAATCTTCAAAACCAGATGCAGGTGATGTATTGATGTTAGTGCTTGACTCTGGTCTGTTTTTATCAAAGGAGATTGCATAATTCTTATTAAAATTATTATTACATTCCTTTTAATTCTCATCTACAGATTGTGACCTCTCTACCAATACGAAAAATTTATTTGTACATTGGGGGTTGTATCCTAATAACAGGTACTAGTCTTGTAAGACGGGAATCTGTTCGCGGGCTTCGCCCCTGTCATAAAACGATGTTTGTTATTTACAATATACATTTAAAAAGATTTCACCTATGTGATACAACTGTTGTTACGGAATGCAGTTATTTTAAACAGTTATACAATTTCATTTACATGAATTGGAAAGTAGCAATCAGCCGTCGACATCATGTTAATTAGTGTGTTTATAACTATTTTAAAATTTTGCTGCTGTAAACTACATTATGGTCTAAATTAAATATTAGGTGAAGTAATAATCATTTCTATCCTGATGCAACAGAGCTTTATTTATACAGGCAAGTTCTCTATCTAAGCCGTCAGCACCTATTCATTCGAAAAAAATTATGCTTGATTTATTTGTATGTTCAATTACTCACACACACACACACACGCACGCACGCACGCACGCACGCACGCACGCACGCACGCACGCACGCACGCACGCACGCACGCACGCACGCACGCACGCACACACACACACACACACGCACACACACACACACACAAAAATTACTTTTAAAATAAATAAATGAGCAGCAAATAAGTAAGCAGGTAATTAGACATTATAAAGTAGATATATATCAAACTATTATTGTTAATTCACGATTTAAAAACACGTGCTGGCTTTTAGTAATAGAATATAGAATTATTTTGATGTTAAGAGATACGCACGATAAAGCAGAGTAGAATATACCAGTGATTGCAGATTTTTTTCACCTAGTATTTAAGCTGTGATGATAACGGAATACTCTTTAGTATCGATTAGCGTTTAGAGATGGAAGGTCAGTTTAAGCATCTCTTTTCTGCAATAGTCGCGGGACTATCGGGGTGCGGGAAATCGTATTTTATCGTTGATTTTCTAAAAAATATCGAAAATGTCTGCGATACAGCTTTTGAAAAAATTATCTGGTTTTATAGCGAATGGTAATATTCACAGATCTCTCAGTGGAATTTCAGAAAGGAGTTTGACAGTGAAAAACCGGTCTTAATAATAATTGACGATCTAATGGGCGAGTCTAACGGTTTGGTGGTTGATATTCTTACGAAGGGTTGTCATCATAGAAATCTAAGCGTGTTTTTCTTAACGCAAAACATATTTCATCAAGAACGTGGACAGCGAAATATCTCTCTCAACGCTCATTACATAATCTGGTTTAAGAACCCACGTGACAGGACACAGATACAGAATTTATCAAGGCAGATTTCACCTCACAATCCGAAATTTTTAGAGGCTGCGTATCAGGATATTTCTTCAAACCCGCACGGATATTTATTGTTCGAGTTAAAACAGAATACACCGGATGTGCTACGTTATAGAACAAACATATTCGGGCCTCAAGGTATCTGCCATATCCTGCGCGCATTAGCCAGATTAAGTAAAAGTCAACGTGACGCTTTATTGAAATGTCTGGATAGTAAGCAGGTGAAATGCATTTGCGAGTGTGCACATAACATTTTAAAATGGCGTGTACCTCTGTCAGCTGATCAGAAGCAGCGACTCTCTCAACATAAGCACACTTTAAGGCGGCTGGCACATAGAGACGAATCTATAAAAAAGAAGAAACAGTTACTCGTACAGACAGGCGGCGCATTTCTACCGCTCCTATAAGGCGGAATTCTGGGTAATTTGTTTCAATAACTATGGACCACAATCTGAAGAAGATGATTATTCTACCTATAGATTTTATACAGCGTCTGCAAGCGCCAGATGTCACGCAAAACAACATATTAACGCAGTTGGGTAACGACATGGATAAAGTTTTAGAAACCAAAATGACCGACCATGACAAATAGCAGCAGTACGATCAGGTTCTTCAACGATATCTACATTTTTCAATCAGTTACGTCAACCAGCTAGTATAACAATCAGCGGTGATGATGATATTTAAGATTTGCCAAAACGCAAAGGTCTGACAGACGACGAGATAGTATCAATACTGCCTGTTTTATGTAGGAAGAAAGGTACTTTCTTGCGTATACTGAATTCGGGCGGTGATGTATTTTGGGATAAAAGGTGTACTGTCACAATAAAAGGTGAGATCATTCCTCATTCCAACATTATCGATCTGGTTCACGAAACGTTAAGCCATCGAAAAACTACAAACCCACACGGTTGGCGACAGTTTGCGACGTACATTAAAGCAATAAATATATCACGAGAGTTTATCGGAAATATTCGAAGACGTGATGCTGCTGTATCACCTAACATTGAACCAAGCCTCACAACTATATGTGAGAATTACGACGCCGATAGTGAATCGAGGGAAACCCCGAGAAGATACTTTCGAAGAAGACTTTCACTAGATTGGGATATGTGAAGAACATAACATGGATGCTGTATACTTTGATCCAGCGTATCCGGCAGGTTTTCCGGTATAACACCTTTAGTTAATCATGTAAAGGGTAGATATGGAAAAGTGAAAAAGTGGTTGCAGGCTCAGGAAGCTTGTACGGTTCATTAACCTGTCAGAAAAACCACAATAGGTATATTGTGAGCAATATACCTATTGCTCACATATTGTGACAATATGATGTCAAGTTTTATTACACAACTGCCAAAACGAATAAGATTAACAAGCTCATGGGTTGATAATATTAAAAAAGGCTACATCACATTTCCAACACGACAAGGGGAAAGCCATTTATATTGAGCACGGGTGGTATGTGTTACGTTTCGCCTCGGGGAATTATGCCAACATTGAAGAAATTGCCAAGGAGCTGAATAACCACGAGTCAGCAAGTGAATTTCTAACAATCGAATACCATAATCTAACTAAACGCGTCACTACGAAAATAAAAACCCCCCTCTCGCTATTCGGATTCTCACAACATTTAGCCTTACATTTGGGTTATCTCCCGTATCAAAACATAACTATGGAACCAATACCATCGTACCCCGCTAGTATATGGATAGGATTACCAACGCAGATGTTTGTTTATTAACGATCACGAGATACCTTTAGTCTGATCACGGAGGGGCACGGTTCTACTTACAAGACGCGAATTATGGACGCTAGTTTACTGGTGAGACGTATGCGAATCAACCCCATCATTCTAATTGCACATGCTAAAGCTTCAGAAACAACTGCGGCGAAATATCCTGTTACAAGGACCGACGTAAAAGTATGAACTATAACAGGTATACAACGAAAATCATTGGATAATATCTTCCTGGGTCAGTTACCTAAACGATACATCGTAGGTTTTGTCGCAAACAAAACCTTCAACGATGATTACTCTTGAAATCCATTCAATTTTTATCACAGCAACATTAACTGCCTGTCGTTATATATTGACGGCAAACAAATTCCTTCGAAGGCCTTACAACCAGACTTTACAGCTAATGGCTTCATGTAAAGGCATATCATACCTTATTCTCCAGTACGGGTGTTCATTTTTTGAATGAGCGCAACGATATATCGAGAAGCCCCAATGGCTACTATTTAATGGCCTTCGACCTAACCCCTGACTTGTCTGCAAACGCCTGCACACACTGGACTTTAGTTAGAAACGGTTCCCTGCGCCTAGAAGTCGGTTTCGAAGAAGCGCTTGTTGAAACAGTTAACTGTTTGGTGTACACCGAATTTGATAACGTGATTGAGATCCATAAACATCGGGACATGGTAGTGTATTTCGCCTGTTAAAAGGGATAACTCTAGATCACAAGCTTCAGTGTCCAGCAGCAAGTGAAAGAAGATGAACGTACAAGGGTTTAGAGGTGTTGATAAGGAATTCATACCGAAAGAAATTGCCGCAATTACAGGTCATGGTTCGTTACTGCTGCTGCTGATAAAGCCACCTCGAGATTATTCTACAACAAAGCCCTTGTCAAGACATATAACGTATTTAGAGGATAAATATCACGGTTTGAAATGGCGGTTAGGGTATGTGCCCTACAACGATTTGCAAGAGAAGCTAACAAGAACTATGCTGCCGTTTAACAAAATTCACGTTAAGGGTAGTGAATAACAACAGTTTTTAAGATTGCTTAACAAACCATATGATCGAGGAGCATTACTACTGCAAGACTGGGCGCGTATCAACTCCAAAGATGTATGTGGTATAAGTGTTGAAATGTTTGAAATCGTTCCCTAGCCATAAGAATGTGTTTCGACTTGTAGGTGCTTCTACTCAGCTACCAAGGCACGCATCTAGACCTTGTGCAATTATTGTGAACACGGATCCTGCAAACAAACCAGGTCAGCAGTGGACTGCTATCTACAATGACGAGAATGGTAACGGGGAATATTTTGATTCCTTATGAGGACTCCCGTTAGGTTACCATTTACGTTTCCTTGAGAAAAATTCTAGATGGTTCCGGTACAACAGAACGACACTGCAGGACTATCATTCGGACGTGTGTGGGCTTTACACGAAAATTTTAGAATAAATAATTTGCCAATGCTTGATTTTGTAAATAAGTTTTTCACTACATGTTTAGTTATAAATGATGAGATAATCAAATTACTGTATAATGCTTCTTTTTCAACCATTCTACTCTGATAAATAAAAGCGTTTTTAGTAGTTTAGCTGTTTTTAATTAAGAGTTCCGTAACAAGAAC
The DNA here is from genome assembly GCA_036346205.1 of Vesta saturnalis. Classification (NCBI taxonomy): domain Eukaryota; kingdom Metazoa; phylum Arthropoda; class Insecta; order Coleoptera; family Lampyridae; genus Vesta; species Vesta saturnalis. The sequence goes on along the minus strand of JARFJB010001736.1, from coordinate 1,401,673 downwards.
CGAGAGAAAGGAGGGAGAGACGAGCACCACAACTTCTATTGCAGAAAAATTTTCATTAATCCATACACAACTAGATGGCGCCACTAACAACCCTAATAAATATTAATAATAGTAAACAGATTAAATAACATCTTTTTATTATGAAAACGCTCGTCACCATCATCATCTTTACATGTCTTATCTATTAATTCTTCCCCATTATTAGAATACAATTTTTATGACAGGGGCGATGCCCGCGATCAGAGGACCCCTTATTAGAATACAGCCCCCAATGTATAAATTTGTTCGTATAGGTAAAAAAGTCACAATCTGTAGATGGGATTAAAGAAATGCAATAATAATTTTAATAACAATTATGCAGTCTCCTTTATAATAAGGCCTATTACGAAAACACATTGTAAAACAGTTATTTAGATCAGAATGATATTTAAACCTCAGATAGAAATTAATTAATAGGCATAAATACAATATGCTAACCTAAGATATTGAAAAAATTTGAGCTAGCGCTTAAATGCAGTCTTAAAGATGGCATAGAACATAATCGTTTAAGGGTTAAGTTTTTATATCCTTGATAAAAATCAAAACAACCCTAATAAATATTAATAATAATAGACACAGATTAAATAACATATTTTTATCATGAAAACGCTTGTCATCATCATCTTTACATGTCTTATTTATTAATTCTTCTCCATTATTAGAATAAAATTTTTCTGACAGGGACGAAGTCCGCGAGCAGATTCCCGTCTTACAAGACTAGGATCCCTTATTGTGATACAATCCCCATTCCCCAATGTATAAATAAATTTTTCATATAGGTGGGAAGGTCACAATCTGTAGATGAGAATTAAAAGAAATTTAATAATAATTTTAATAACAATTATGTAATCTCCTTTGATCAAAACCGAAACGGACTAATAAATATTAATAAACGCAGATTAAATGTGAAAAAATACGATCCCCACGTGGGCGTATATTTAAAACAGATGGTGGTAAAGGTGCCCCAATTGTGACGTCACAAGAAACAAAATGGCAGAAGGTGCCGCCCTTTTACTAACTTCTAATTCATCAGTACGTTTTGCCTTCTTTGCAGCAGTGCTTGAAAACAGGTCCTTTAAACTTTTGCAGTTTTTTGCCGCATTTGATAATTTCTTTCAATGCTTCACTTTCCACTCGATCTGCCTTTGGCATTGTGTACTTTATTTAATTTTGTAAATCCTATGTGAGAAATTAATGCATAAGGACAAGCAACGATATACCTTTAACTTTTAGTAAACACTAAGCCATATAAAACAACTCGGTATTCAAATTTAAACAAAGAAAAATATAATAAGATTGATAAATTTAAAGAGTGTTATGATGGAAAACATTTATAACTTATAAGCAACTTATTTTCATTGAATTGCGAAAAAACGTAGTGACTTTCGGATGCAGGCACTGAATTGTAAATTTTCAAAAATGGGTTAAATAAATTTCTCTAGTCTCTCAATTAACCTGCGAGCCTTGTTCCTGCGAATTTTTCAAATTTCAACCAAACTACAGCATCAAATAATGTATATTGTGTAATAAGATAGTTATTGCCAATATTTGTGAATAAAAAATACACGAACTTTGTTTGTGAATGTGAAATTTAGTATAATCACGCACAACAACAATAACAACCACATTTCTATAAACACTAAACAGTATTTCACAATCAAGAATTCAACCGCAGAAAAGAAGCCAACTCGACAACTGATTGAATACAGAAATGAGTCATTTATACCTGATGTCTCTTTCTGAAAGAAAGATATGCCTGTTATGTGAAAGGCGGAAATGGTTTTAAATTCCACCTTGAAAAATTGTGCCGTTGGGATTTAAATTAAATGCGAGCCGGTGAATTACAAATAAGGGCACTTTAGCCGGTTCGCTAGTAAACAGGGCCGTCTCGCAGAGCCGTTTCCTCCAAGGCAGGCCGGCTCTTAGACCCGGTACGAGCCGGCAAAATTTAAGCCCTGATTTAAACCTTTTAAAACGATATATTCAAAGCTATTTCCTATTGGTCCGCATATATCGAGAATTAGCAGCAAGCTTTACAAAGGGTTTTACTGAGTATAAGGTATCAACTGAGTACCTACGTAGATAAAGCCCTCATTAAAAACCAAACTAGCAATAATCGCAATGTATTGGAAAATTGGAATGCACAAAAATTAATTTATACCTGATGTCTATTTCTGAAAGAAAGATATGCAATACGACCGAGAATAATCGTGTCGGGCGAGGTCGAATTCTTGTAATTTTTTTCGTATTGCGAAACTTCGACTTTTGATGTTGCGACCTCTTCCCCGACGTTCGACGTCGAGAATTTCGTTCGTGACGTCGGGGAAATCGCAACCGCCGAACACCCAACTCAAACGGTACGTCTCGTACGATCGCGTTTTGAAACTGCTTGTACACCTTGGACACTTTTACTGCTTCTCCCACCAGTCGCATAATTTTTTCCGAACTTTCGTCGTCCCCGTTCGATGCGTACTCGAAACACGTGACGAACGCAAAAAACACCAACTCTCAATTTTCATTCGGCCGAGCCAGTCGAAATAGACGAAAAATTACTTCCCCCCTCCTCACGAAACGAAGCGACAGCCGGCCATAGCGTTATCGGGGTAAGATAGTTCTCGATGGTCCCCATACGTAAAGTTTAAATAGTTTTTGAGTTATCGTTTTCAAGAAAATTTACAAGAAATCTTCCGACCACACTTCGACACCTCCCGCCGCCAACTCCCTGGTTGGCGTGCGACGGTAGCGAACTCTTCACTCTCACATCGGCTCGTCGGCGAATGTTTTTTCAATCCCCCGCAATCTCGACAGGAGGGGCGCGGGGATACGGTACTCCGCTCGTTTCTTATCTAGGAAAACTCGGGCCGTGTGCAATATTTGGCTGCACGTTTCCGAGATTCCGAATTTGAATGTTTATTTTATAGTATCTATTTAATTAAATAATAATAAAGAATTTATGCCTAGGATATGCGAGTGAGATTTTTCTCAATTTGCCTTAAATTAAACGAATTAAAAAATTTTTACATCCGTGTTTGTGGAACTATTTTATTTATCTGTATATAATATTAATTTTTTTCTTAGAAGGAATCGACAATGGCTTGTCATCAATTTTGTGGATTTATTAATGTTTCGTTTAAATTAATTGTTATGGTTATTAGAATAAATTACAAAAACAATACAATTCAGAAATGATGATTGCAGTAGGAAGATAACCTTTATTAACCCCTGTTCTTAGTTTCAGATAAAGTGTAAATGTTGCAAATAAAAGTGTGCATTCTGATTCTCTTCGTTGTATGTTAAATTTTTTTACTTAAAAGGATCAATATTGGCAAACCCTTTAATAGAATTTTTTAATTCATTTAAGAGCAGATTGTAAAAAATTAACAATAATAAGTAGGTGTTAATATTAAACAGTAATGAATACTTCCGAATGTGTGTTCGAATTAACTGAAATAGAAGGAGACGTCCAAGATCTGGCAGTGTGCGTAAGGAATGGGTTCAAGAAATATGGTTTCAAAAATGACACCACCGTGGTGTTCAAAAATATTAATTTAAATGTACCGAAAGGTGCAATGTAAGTATTGCATTAAAAGAAGTGACTTAAATTAAATGCAATGATTAGATACGGGTTGTTGGGTGCGAGTGGATCCGGTAAGACCACATTATTAAATTGCATTGTCGGATTAAAGCAATTAAATTCTGGCAACATCTTTGTTTTGGGTGGTCCACCAGATCTGCAAAATGGTACAAAGATTGGATACATGCCACAGGTAGTATTAAACTAATAAAATAGAAAAAAAGATTAATTATACATTTATAGGACCTTGCCTTATGTCTTGAATTTACAATTAGAGAGTCAATGAGATACTTTGGATGGATTGGCGGTATGTCGTTCGATAGTATTCAAAAACAGACTTGTTTCTTAGCCGAACTTCTTAACTTGCCCAATATTGATGATCGTATTGGTGATTTAAGTGGAGGACAACAGCGACGAGTATCATTTGCCACAGCTCTTTTACATCAACCTGAATTATTATTACTCGATGAACCAACTGTCGGTCTTGATCCACTGTTACGAGAGTCAATATGGAAATATTTACTTGAAAGTTCTAAAAGTAAATCGGTTACTATTGTTTTTACTACTCACTACATTAATGAAGCTCACCAAGCTGATAAGGTAAGATCAACTAATGGCATTGATTAATAGTTCAATTATGCAAATTTATAAATTGGGGCTTTTATTGTGCTTACTAGCGTGATAGTATAATAAGCAAACGCCAGATTTGATTTACACAAATATTACCAACAGCAACTGTATGGATAATTTTTTTTGCTGCATTACATTAAATTTTTGAACCAATACATAATTACGTCAGTATAAACCGTGTATAAACTCATCCATTTTGCTACTTTTGTACGGGTAACTTTAATCTGGTTTATCATATATTCATTATTAAGAGTATATCGAACTAATATATTTACCTTCATCCTCCATCCGTTTTTTATATATATATATATATATATATATATATATATATATATATATATATATATACAACGTGTCCAAGATAAGGAGGGCCAATACAGGGATCTCGAGAACCGTAAAAGATACGAAGTCGGTTAAATAGGAAGAAAGTTGCGCGTTTTGGTGTTTAACAAAATTCTTTTTTGAAATCTAAAAAATTTCGATTGGTTCCGGAGATATCCGCAAAAAACCGAAATTTTGCAAAATCGTTTTAATTTTTTACTGGGTTTGTTTCAAGAGGAATTTTAAAATAAGTGGTACTTTTTCATAGCCACTTTTTCCCCTCTACAAGATGGCGTTATTGAATTTGAAATCCGACGTTTCGTCTTTGACCGACCACCATCAACTTCATTTTTTTAAATACGGCTCTGATTTTCTAATATGAAATTGTTGAAGCTCTTTCAATTCTGAATTCAACAATGTACCACACTTCACAGTTTAGGTATGTTTTGGACCTTATTTGAGTATTATTAAAAGTTTTACTCGAATCGAAGCTGCCTTGTAAAATCTCTCATAAATTTAATTATTTCAGCTATGTTAATTTATCGAAACCACTTTTTTTTGAGGTTTACAAATAAATTAGTTATTAACAATAGTTTTTACAATAATAAGTATTTACAACAAAGGATATTACAAAAATAACAACGAAACTAGTATCAAAGAGTAGAATTTAAGTTCATAGGAAGTGTTCGAAATGATTGCCCACATTCTCTAAACATAAATAGCATCTCATAACTGTAGCTTCTAAAACATTAATCAGCATAACTGGTGCTATACTTTGAAAAGCTTGAAGCATCAATCTTCTGAGGTCTTGTTCTGTTTCAAAGTTTTCCTTATAAACATAATTTTCGACATATCCCCAAACAAAGAAATCTAATGGAGTAATGTCGGGTGAACGTGCTGGCCATGGCGTTTCAGAATACGTGCTTATAAGTTTTCCTGGAAATTTATTTAAAAGGTACTCATTAACAGCCCTTGAATTATGTGCAGGCGCACCGTCCTGTTGGAACCAATGGTTGCGAATTTCTGCTAGAGGTCCAGGGCTTCTTCCAAGTCATTTTGTAGTAAATTGAGGTAATTCTCAGAGTTAAAATTGTGATGGTAAAAAAATGGTCCTATAATTCGTGTTCCCACAATTCCGGCCCACATATTGAATCCAAAACGATGTTGATATCTTGTTTCTTTAAGTAAATGTGGGTTTTCTGTGGCCCAGTAATGAATATTTCGTCTATTAAAAATCCCATTTTTAGTCACCATGCTATCATCAGACCATATTATCTAATAAGGAAAAGCTTCATTTTTATGACATTCTCGTGTGTACCATTCACAGAATGTTCGACGCCTTTCTGCATCACCGGGCCTAAGTTCTTGACAAATTCTGTATTGGTATGGATGAAATTTTTGTTTTTTTAAAATAAATTGTGCTCTCGATTTCGCCACACTAACGTTTTGTTCAATTTTCCGAGTTGATATTCCCCGGTTCTCAATAACTGATAATAATACGTTGTTTACTTTTTCTTCATTACTAGGCTTTTGTCGAGAAAGTGCAGGTTTCTTAAACGCACCGTATTCTTTAAGATTAACTACTAACTTACTAAATGTCCTTTTATTTGGCTGCCTCCTTTCCGGATATTTATTTAAATACATATGTTCCGCTGCATAACAGTTTCGGTTACTTAAAATGAAACAAGTTATCATATCAAATTTCTCTTCATTTGAATAAAGTTCCATATTTCAAACAAAATGCAAGAAAAACGTTTTTAAAGAAAATAATTTCACAGTAAATGTCAAATTTAATACATCTCTTGGATGTTCATTTTTTTTTCAAAGCCTACTTTCTTTCAAATAGATGTAGAAATGTGATAGATACCTGAGATATTGAAACGTACTAAGATCGATGCAAGATTCGACTCCTTGATGTATTGTTATCTTTTTATATCTTTTATTGTTAATACCTGTGCGTGTTTAATACTTATTAATAATTATTGATTATCTGCCTTATTTATTTGTAATCTTTAATAAAAAAAATAGTAAATTTTATTGTTCTTTATTGTTAATACTTACTATTGTAAAAAGTATTGTTATTAACTTATTTATAGTGTTTTTTCGATAAATTGAAATAACTGAAATAATTAAATTTATGAGAGATTTTACAAGGCAGCTTCGATTCGAGTAAAACTTTTAATAATACTCAAATAAGGTCTAAAACATACCTAAACCGTGAAGTGTGGCACATTGTTGAATTCAGAATTGAAAGAGCTTTGATAATTGATAATTTGATATTAGAAAATCAGAGCCGCATTTAAAAAAATGAAGTTGATGATGGTCGGTCAAAGACGAAACATCGGATTACAAATTCAATAACGCCATCTTGTAGAGGGAAAAAAGTGGCTATGAGAAAGTACCACTTATTTTAAAATTCCTCTTGAAACAAACCCAGTAAAAAATTAAAACGATTTTGCAAAATTTCGGTTTTTTTGCGGATATCTCCGGAACCAATAGAAATTTTTTAGATTTCAAAAAAGCATTTTGTTAAGCACCAAAATGCGTAACTTTCTTCCTATTTAACCGACTTCGTATCTTTTACGGTTCTCGAGATCCCTGTACTGGCCCTCCTTATCTTGGACACGTATATATATATATATATATATATATATATATATATATATATATATATATATATATATATATATATATATATATATACCGTGTCCACTATGGAGATCTCGGAAACGGTAAGAGATGGATGGTCGGTTAAATGGAACAAAAGTTATGCATTTCAGAGGATGTATTTATGGTCTTTGTAAAACTCGAATATCTCTTTTAGTTTTTGAGATATTTGAAAAAAATTGAATTTTCAGATTTTCGTATTTTTGCCATATTTAAACTCCTTGATTCTGAATCCAACGATATATCACACTTTATATTTTTGTTACGTTTCGGATGAGAAAATTCATATTCAATCTAAAACATCGAAAACGTACAGTTAAAACTAATACTAGAAACATTAGAAAACCGTAAAATTATTATAAAATCATGTTTTGTAATTTTAACTGATTGACAAAGAAAAAACAAATTTATTTTAAAGCTTAATAAACTCACAAAAGATGTTCAAAAAGATTCTCGTTATTCTCTAAACATAAATAGCATATTCTAACTCAAGCATCTAAAACATTCTTCAGCATTTGAGGAGTAATAGTAGCAAACGCTTCGAGAACTAATCTTTGTAAAATTTCTTCGTTTTCAATATCGTTTCCATAAATGTAATTTTTAAGTATTCCCAAAGAAAAAATCCAAAGGTGAAAGCTGAAGAACGGGCTGGTCACAGTACATTTGCATGAGTGCCAATACATCTTTCTGGAAATCTAACTGACAGGTATTCTCTGACAACTCTGGAATTATGTACTGGTGCACCGTCCTGCATAAACCAACAACCTTCAACTTCTTGAAAGGGCAAATCATTCAAAGCTAATTCATTTTGGAGTAAAATTTGGTAAAGTTCAGAATTTAAGGTCTCGTGGTAAATGAAAGGACCTATAATTCGAGTACTGAATATAGCAACCCACATATTAAATCCGAAACGGTGTTGGTCTTTGGCCGTTTTGTACAGACATGGATTTACTCTTGCCTAATAATGAGCATTTCTACTATTAAAAATTCCATTATTATTAACCATACTTTCATCGGACCATATTATTTTATTCGGAAAATATTCATTGTCTTGAATTGACGTGTATACCATTCGCAAAATATTCTACGTCTTTCTGGGTCACCTGGTCGAAGTCCTTGGCAAATTCTAAATGTATATGGATGTACTTTCTCCTTCTTTAGAACATAATGAGCTGTGGAATGGGCTATGCCAGTTGCCTCTTCAATTTTCCTAGTAGAAACCTCTGGATTTTCCGTTACCGCTAATAAAACAGTATTGGCTTTTTCTTCATTGCAAGGTTTTTTGCGAGATTTTACAGGTTTTTTGAACGCACCATATTCTTTTAGGTTAACTGCTAATATGCGAAAAGTTTTTTTGTGAGGTTGACGCCTTTCTAGATATTTGTTTAAATACATTATTTCGGCTTCAGAACAACTATGTTGACACAAAATGTAACACGTCAGTATATCGAATTTTTCATTGTTTGAAAAATGTACTGTCGTAACCCAGACGTACCCTATCATGAAACGTGCAATTTTAACTTGTTCGCATTAATGCAAATTCAAGAGACAAAACAATAGCTAAAGGATGCATCTTAATTTGACTGATAAGATTCTATTATTAATTGCTTAAATTGATGTCACTGAGAATAATGCTACTCGAGCTAATGTTAGGCTTACTCCAATTAATAGCTTAAATCTCCCTTACTGGCCGTGATTAAATAATCAGAGTTGTTTTACAAATCTGATCTAGAACTCGCAAAATTCTAACTTGATTAAAAAAACAGTGATCGTCTAGTGGCAAATAACCTACGTTGTGTAATGTGCAGGAGATAGGGTCGGATAAGGTTAATTTGTTGCATAAGGTGACAAGGTAATTAAATGAAACAAAACTGTAATTGAGATGAACGAGTTGCGCTACCTGGTGATTCGCTCGTCATCCTATTTACATCGGGAGAAAAAGAATCACCAAGAAAACTCCCTTTATTCCGATAATAATCATACAAAGAAAAAAAAACAAAGATCAGATAACACAAGTAAATTGCAATCAAAGGATTAAATATGTATCAACACTACTCTATCGGTATTAAAGGCGTACAAAATCTATAACATTGCATAAAACGAAGTTTAGTCACAAATAAACATAAAATCAGGTCTACAAATGGTATTCAAATTAAAGCAAAATAAACAGGTAGTAAATAACAAACATGATTAGTAGGTATTATTACAAATGCAAGATAATAAAACGGGCGATCTCTTCTCTCAATTTTTCTTAGGCATAAAACAAAACACAAAAATATAGACATATATGCATATAACGGCAACAAGAGAGACGTTTGTATAGATATAGATCATTAGGATCAGCTTTTCTGATTTTATACCTATGATCGTTTGTGTTTTTATCACTATAAATACAGGTTATAATTGTCAATACACAATATAGAACACATAAAGGAAAAAAAAAGAGCGAGCTTCTCTGTATCTGCCTAATTTCAATGACAACAACAGCTTTGCAAGTCAGTGGTTCAGTTTTGGTTTAATAATTTAAATGAGTAGGTAGAATGACCTTTTCTGTGTAATTTCACAACCAGGAAAATCTTTTCTTTTACTTACATTATCAATGTAGGTTATCCTTTTAAGCTTTCACCAGCACAAATGTTTAAATACTCGGATTTATTGATTAACACAATAACAAAGAAAAGAAGATCTAATTAAACAAACACCGAATCTATGTCAAATCTTACTAACGCACGCTTTGAAATTTCTAATCAAACTCCCTTATTCTAAGCACAACAACCGTTTTTATTCCCCCCTCACCCCCTATTTTCTATATCAACTAACAAAAGCAATAAAACTATTTCGTGTGAACGCGTTTGACTTTAATTATAAAAAGAAACATTATTTCTAATTAACATGTGCAATCAACCGTAGAAATCCTGTATTTCAAATATCACATTTCAATCCATGAACAACTTATGCTTTGACCGTGGTGTAATTTTTTGTATAATACTGACATGTTTATTTTCAAAACGTTTTTATAGACATATTTACCAATTTGTTTTGCCCTTTCGATAAATGCAGTTTAGCCTGCACCTGCAACTTAAAACATCTGGTTGCGGGCCGCCCTCAGTTAAAACCCTACACAAATGTCTTACAAAAGCAAAGAAATACAAACCATTCTCAAATAACAATTATTATATAATAACTTTTAGTAATTAACTTTTGCTATCGCGACAACAATTTTAATCGGAATATTTTCAATGTATTCATCAAATTTTCGTAGTGTGCTACCTACAGTACTCCTACCATATTGTTTTTAGGTAAACACAAAATGTAATTAACTCAAAGACCACCAAACAAACGTAATACGGACAACAATCAATTATGACAGGTAAGTAAACAAAATGCAAAGCCAACTTATTTTTATCAAATGCATCAGTACGTCGGAAGATGTATTTTAACTTTTTAATTAATAGTATTTTCACTAAATACACACTTGTGAATTATTTTATTCGCAACAGGCATTAGAAAATGAGAAAACATTATTTTATAAAAATTTTACAGTTTTCTAATGTTTCTAGTATTAGTTTTAACGGTACGTTTTCGATGATTTACATTGAATATGAATTTTCTCATCCGAAACGTATCAAAAATATAAAGTGTGATATATCGTTGAATTCAGAATCAAGGAGAGAATTTAAATATGGCAAAAATAATTTTTTCGTGTATTTAAAAAAATAAAGTTGATTATGGTTGCTAACAAACGAAACATTGTATCAAAAATTGAATAACAGTATTAAGTAGAGCTATAAAAGTGGCAATAAAAATGTGCTCTTCTTTTTTTAATAGCTCTTCAAATAAGGTCAGAAAAAAATAAAAACGAAAATCAGAAAATTCAATTTTTTTCAAATATCTCCAAAACTAAAAGAGATATTCGAGTTCTACAAAAACCATAAATACATCCTCTCAAATGCTTAGCTTTTGTTCTATTTAACCGATCTTCCATCTCTTAGCGTTTCCGAGATCCCCATAGTGGGCATCCTTATCTCGAACACGGTGTATATATACATAATTGATTTTGACGTCTAATTCAAATTTAAATTGAAATATCTTCTTTCAATGCTACTTCAAAGTTTTCAACTCCACGATCATAAGTTACCATCTTATTTTAATTTATATGTATAATTAACGCATAACTTCTTGTAGATTGGTTGACAAAGGTAATAAATTTACCGAAAGCTTCCCTTTGAACAAAGGATCGTTTCTTTATTTCAAACTAGCCCCACAACCTTGGCTGCTACCCACTATATATTATATATATATATATATATATATATATATATATATATATATATATATATATATATATATTGGAACTGATTAAGCATATACGTAAAGCGCAAGTTGCAGAAGTTCAAAGTAATATAAATCTAAGTACAAATGTGATTATGGGACATGTTGTTAGCTAATTAATTCAAATTTCATAAGTATTAAATTATTATCATGGCTGAACAATAAACTTTTCATGTTAATTATTTCCGAGCATCTTCGGAAGTGTAAAGTAGGTGGTTGATTCTATAAAATTCATGTAATCCATATGAATAAGTAGATTCTAGTCTGGTACCATAATATGCTTCTATTCTAAAACAAGAAGTAAATAAATTCTATCCATTAACATGGGAGGAGTAAACTATATGCTAAAGTGTATGAAAATAGAACGTATTTAATAAGATTCATACAACTTATAAGTGAATAATGCGAACTTAAACAAATGATGTGTTAATAACTTACATATTAGTGTGTATAGAAAGTCTTACAACTTAAATTAACATTATGCATGTAATTTAAGTGTAAAAATTGAGAAACCAGGTTATGTCGATTACGAACATAGATGTTGAGATGGAAGTTTTCAAAATAAACCATAAGTGTGTTAGAAACTGATGTATCCTTATGCATTTTGGGTCATAGAAAAGTACAGGAAGTTGTTATATTTTTTTCTCATTGTTTGTTAATTCCTCAAAATGAGAATATGTTACTCGGGGTGTATATGAATTCAAATTTAAAATAAATTGTGTGTTTCATATAACCTACAATAATGCAAGTATTAAACAATTGAAATTCTAAAATTGTCATAAGTTAGGTTAACGTGAATATTTGTCCGAGTGATGTGGTAGCGTTAAACAATTGAAAGTAAATCATGTAAATCAATTATTTCGATTAATATAAAATTATTATAACGAAATTAACATGGTGTTATCATTTTAATAGAATTAAAATTAAAAAGTTTTAATTAAATAAAAATCGAATGCAGATAAAATTATTGTATTTTATGGTACAATAACCTTGAATTAAATTATTATATTTGAAAATATAATAAATAAAATCAAAGTGCTTCTGAAAAGTGTTGAAGAAAATATTTATGCAGCATACCTGAATATGCTTATGCTGTAGATCTTCCACCGTTGGATCAATATTATTTATGGAATTCGAATTACTTCTGATTTGGATATTGGAACATCAATATTGAAAGGTGGAGCAGCTGAAAGAATGCAAACATAATGTGAGTGTATGAATCTTACATTTTCATTTGAGGTTACGTTGAATATCATTATCGTTTATCACCTATGTGCATGTGTGTAAAGGATCTAGGTAGATTATTTACTAGTCTGGAAATAGTACAACCATTCATTAATTTTATAGTGATTCAATATTATTTTAAAAAGCAAAAGATACTTACCGAAAATATATCTTCGTTATTGTTTAGCCATGATGAAATATGTGCACAAGTTCAGGTCAATGATAATCACATGCGCGCAACATGTTATATAATTACAAGTGATACAAGGTGTTTGAATAAAGTTGAGAATATACAATTCCAGATTTATTTCAAAATCACAATTGATCTTATTTTTTTTGCAAAAGAACCTAACGCAAATACTTAATGTTTTTTTCACTGAACTAATACTGAACTCTACCACCTGGGATGCTAGCCGAGGAAAATTTAATTAAACAAGTTTAACATTAATCATCAAAATAAATTCATGATGGCACAACGTGCTCAAGTTGTAATCAAATACATTATAATTTATTAATGAAATTCATCTCAAAATATTTCTCAAACGTAATAATTATAATTATATTAATAAATATAAATTAAAACGTTGCAAGAAATTGATGAATTTTACAGATGTCAATTGTGTGCGCGCATGTGTATATATGTGTGGGGGGAGGGGTGTACGTGTTTGTATATGAGTGTGCGGGTGTGGGTGTGTTAGTGTGTGCGAGTATGCGTGTGCGCTTGCTTACGCATGAGCGTACTCGTGCGCAGGTGCGTGTGAACGTGTGGTATGGCGTGCGTGCGTGTGTGTGTGTGTGGTTGTCTGCGTGCGAGCGTACGTGTGTTTGTTTTTGAGTTTGCGTTTACGTCTGTGTTTACGTTTGCGCTTGAGCCTGCGCCTATGTATGGGTCTGCTTCTGTCTGTTTGTTTGTATATATATATATATATATATATATATATATACATACATACACATACCTCTAAAATGCTGTGTATGTAATCGTATAACATACTTTGATGGTTTTGTATGGCTTAAGGCGTGGAGTAGTAGCTTCGTTGGAAGTTGTTTTGGCACCGTTTGAAATAGAGACCTAAACCTCATCTATACGGCTTAATATACAATTATTTTCCTACAGCAGCTGATTCCATTGCTTGATCATGACGTTTAGTTTCTTTTAATGTTTTTGTTGATGCCTTTGCATCATTAACCGCTTTTGCGACAGCAGCTGCATCTGGACCCAAAGAACCCAATGCTTCTAACGCATCAAAAGGTGGAATAAAAGGTATGAATCCTCCACGTTTTGGGATTGGTAAAGTCCTATTCTTAGGCGGCACAATTTGGTTGTCTTTTAAAGCGTTCATGGCTAGGTTCACTGTAGATTTTAAATTTGTGTGTAGTTTACTACTAACGCGTCGGCGCATCGTTGATCGTAATTGGCACATTTTTTGAGAACACTTTCTTTGTTTTAATCTAGTTCCCATTCTCAATGCCTTTTTTCCTTGCATTATCTCTATGTTTAAGGAACAGAATCTGTTCCAAGCTCTATGACGATCTGTTAAATCGTTTATTTCGGAGTGTGCTATATCGTGCTCTCAGCACGCTTCATCCAATTATCCTTTATCGCCCCGAGCAAGCCGTTCTTGTAAACGAGTACTGATCTACAGTGTTTGTAGTCCGGTATATGTAATTCAAGAGGCAGTTTATTAATTAAAGTATTAATTAATCCCAACTCTCTCTTCTTTTTAACAGTTTGAAACTTCACAACTCACTGACCGATAGATCAATATTGAGCTTACTACCACACAGAATGCATATATGTCTATGTGACGTATCACTTTTCGCTTAGTATTATAATGACAGACATCCGTTTTCTTTTCCAAGATGGTGAATTATAAAAATTATGACCCATGTTTGTGAAATGTATTCATCTATCCCTAAACAGTTAATACCAGACAACGCAAATTTAATATTCCTTTTCAGGCAAGATCACACTAATATAAAGTATGTATATGATGATCACGTAAATGTTGACATGACTTTTAATACGTTTAAGGAATTGTGTATTCATTGTTGGAGGGATAAGTTTGGATTCATCGTAATTGACAAGGAAAGTAATATTAAATCAGAACGTTTCCGAAATGTGTTTGATTGTTACATTTCACTATAAATATGAAAATGTGCGCACATGTCAAACATTTGTGATGGAAGCGTGCATAATAAAAGACATTTTACACTTATTACGCAACTATTAAAATAACTTATTTCTACTACGGAAGATAACATTTCTTCCATAAAATTGGAAGCGCTAACTCTAGAACTAGATAAATCTGGGCCCATTAAAATCGATAGCAAATACTCACCAATAATAGCGCATTCCAAGTGCTTCAAACATGCATACTTTCTTAGAGGAAAGTGTAACTGCGGATACAACTAGTGTCGACGAACCGACTATTCCAACTTTGCTTCATTGAGAGCTGAATTATCAACTGCGGGTTCACATCCCTGAGGCATATCTGGATCAATACTAAGGATTATCAAAATATTATGTCGAAGGTTTATATAAGGGTACCGAGGATAAGCATAATTTTACGTGTGGTGCACATTTTCCCGAACAAGGGGAAATTTCATGATGGTGAGGCGGAACTGGGTTTTGTAGGAGAGGATCCTTGTATCACATTACCCTAAACTATAAAGTAACTTCAGGATTATACAAATCGTTATTTAAAAAAAACTCCAACAGTGTATAAAAAAGTGATCTAGAGCAGTATAGAGATAATCAATTCCGAGGAACAAATAGTAACAAATACACACATTTTGACGCTCACAATTGATTTTTAATTTTTTATAATTATACAATGCAATATTTTCTAACATTAAATAAAGTAGTACTAAGACAGGTGCTTTGAGAATCTGGTACATGGCATTTGCGAATCATATTCCGACAGATATTAAAATTTGTTGGTGCAGCCTAAAACTCTACTATTTCTACATGCCACTGCATGCATTTCATTACATTTCTAGGCCTACTGACGTCATGTCTAACACGTCTAACCCGCCTGGTATAGAGCACGCCGTGGCATATCCCATCAAACGTAAAAATAGTTAACTAGTTGAAGACGCTATAAATACACTACTTTTACAATTAAAAGTACCTCCTCGAAATATTCAAAATGACATGGGAAAGGAATTCTATAAGAACTTTGAGAAGGTAATGAAAAAATTTAACGTTAATCATTTTAGTAGTTATTAAAACTAGTATCGTAGAAATAGTAAATGGCAGAAACAAAGCAATGGTGTGGAAAGCGTTTAGTCTACAAGGTTCTTCTAAATGGATAAAACTACTATCGAAAATACTTAAAACGTGTAATTCAACTAAACACAGAACTACTGGATATAAGCCTATTGACGTTAATGAAAGAGACGCTCACAATATTTGAAACCAATTTTACAGTCACATTAAAACAAAATATCCTAAATCTCGAAAGTGAGCGATTCTGTACGACTTAGAAAAGCATTTTCTAAAGGCTACATTCCAAATTGGACTTATGAGGAATTTAAAATTATCATAATGTAGCGCTTATATTCAACTACATACATTATACAAGATAGCAACGATATAAAAGGAAGATTTTACAAATACGAATTACAGTTTGTCAAGTACCCGACCTTCATTTGGTGGAACGAGTAATTCGTAGCAAAGGACAAAAATCATTGATGATGTGGTTAGGTTTAGAAAAGTCTCATAATTCTTGAATATTAACTAAGGTCATTGTGTAGTTAAACTATTGTATAAAGTTACTTCAAAATATTAAGATGTGTTTAGAAGACGGACGCTCAGATTCTACTACCTTTGAAAATCATTTGTGGTGCGGAATCTCCTTAATGGCTTCACTTGCAGGTGAAGAATTTTTTATACTAGGGGACACTGTAGAATGTTTCTGCTGTGAAATGATGACTAATAAGTGGGAACAAATAGATGATCCTTGTAATGCGCTAATTTTTTGCTATCGTTGAGGTAAGGGTGGTAGGCATGTATACTCCATGCCAGCCGGGGAGGTACCACCACCCTTACCATAGGCTCCATAATGTTATGTCTCTGATTTTCTAAGCTCGGTAAGGGCTGCCGGTTATCTTTTCCTTCTTCCTTAATCTATTCTCATCCTTATTCTTCCTTCTCGCCCTCACTGTATTCCTATCAGATTAAAAGTCCCAAATTAAAAAATAAGATGGCTGTGGTTTCTAGGGTAATAAATTCCGGACGTAAAATCCTACCCCATTCGGATGTCCGGGAGGGCAGGGCCCAAGCGACCACGGTCATCGAAAGTATCAACTTTCTGATTCACTACTGCAACATCCGCGGTATCAGGTCCAATCTTAATGCTATTCACCAACATCTTGAACAATTACAACCTGATATTTTGTTTCTATCTGAAACACAAGTCTCCTCTAAAAGCTCCGAGTCACCCGACTTGCAATTTCCTCAATACCACCTTCACTCTAACTTTCGATATAAAGGAGTCGCATGTAAATAAAAATTTTGACGTGATTTGGTTTAAACATTCTGTTTATAAAACTTCTATTCTTTCGCCTTTAGGTCTTTCCGACCATTGTCTAATAGAAATCATTTCTACTGTACCTAATTCCACTGTTGTTCGCAAAGCCGATAGAACGTTGTGGTGTTTTAAGTTAGCTCGATGGAGTGATTTACGGAATTTCTTTGCAACCTTTCCATGGCGTTAATATTGTTTTAAATCGTTCTCTTCTTCGGACATCGCCTTTTCAGTATCTGAAGTCATCATCATGGGAATGGAGTTATACATTCCCAAAAAACAGTACCGTATAGGTCATTCACGTTCCCAACCCTGGTTCAATAAGGCTTGTGCTGATGCGATATCTTTAAAAAATAAATATTACATTAAATGGAAATCTAATAAATCGGTCGACAGTCATGTAGAATACGTTGGTGCTAGAAATATCTGCAAAAGTGACATCACTAAAACTAAAAAGTTGTTCGAACAACGAAAATGCAATGAACTAGCTACATCTCCTTTAGGCAGTCGTAAATTTTGGTCTTTAGCTAAAGCCATTAGTAAAAACTTTGGAACATCTTCATTTCCCCCCTGAAATCTATTGACAGATCGGTAGTTGCTGATTCTGTAGACAAAGTGAATGTTTTTCTGGATTTGTTTGCATCAAACTCGTGTCTCAATGATTCTGGAAAAGATGTGCCCCTAGTCAACTCTTCTTTATATGCTATGAAACTAATTCATTTTCGGTACAAGCTCTTGGAATCGATCATCTGTATGCTTGATCTCACTAAGGCGACTGGCCCAGACGGTATCCCAGCTATTGTCTTAAAGAAATGTTCCCCCGAACTAGTACCAGTCCTATCTAAGCTCTATACGATCTCTATATCTTCTGGGGAATTCACTTCATCATGGAAGTTAGCAAATGTTCAACCTATTCCCAAAAAAGGCGATAAGACCGATCCCTTAAACTACCTACCAATTGTCATCACTTACATTTTGTCTAAAATCATGGAAAAAGCCATCAATCAGCAACTGCTCACGTTCCTTGAAACTAACAAACTCCTTAGTGACTACCAATATGGGTTTAGGCAAAGTCGTTCAACAGGTGATCTTCTTTCATATGTGACCCAAGTTTGGAACAATACAGTAGAGCAGTCCGGTGAAACAGTTGTAGTCGCTTTAGATAACTCAAAGGCATTTGACCAAGTTTGGCATAAGTGTTTACTTGCCAAACTCACCTCGTTTGGGTTAAATGATACGCTCATCAACTGGGTTTCTAGTTTCCTTGATAAAAGACGAATACGTGTCGTAGTTGATGGTTTTTTTTGCTAAAGAAGTTAGTATTAATGCGGGAGTACCCCAGAGATCCGTTATAGCGCCTACACTTTTTCTACTGTACATAAATGACCTTATTTCTTCAACAACTAACCCCATCTATAGCTTTGCTGACGATAGCACTCTTCACCGTAGTTCATCTCAGTCTACTAATAGTGATAATCCACCTTCTATGTCAAATCAACAAATTAAAGCTGAAATGGCAAATTCAATCAACAAAGACATTCAACGTATTCTCGAATGGGGAAGCAATAATCTAGTTAAATTTAATGCTAACAAAAATCAGTGTTGCCTTGTGTCCGCCAAAAAAGATCGATCATTTCCTGTTGTAAGTATGTATGGCTCAGTTATTAAGTTTTCAGACTCTATTACTGTGTTGGGTATGACTGTATCTTCAAATCTCTCATGGGTCGACCATCTTCTGTCAGCTACAAAAACAGCTGCTCGTAAAATAGGCTTTTTGTACAAATCTAAGTAGTACTTGACCTCTCGACAACTCCTTCTTTTGTATAAGGCCCAAATTCGACCTCATCTAGAATATAATTTTCGCCTCTGGGTTAGTGCTCCCCATTACGCTCTCGATATCGTTAATCGTATTCAAAAGAGAGCGATTAGGCTTAAAAATGTCCTTAACTTCTCACATACAGTCCCTTGAGCATAGAAAGATGGTTTCAGTTCTTTCTTTGTATTATCGTTATTACAACGACTATTGTGCTGCTGAATTACATTCTTTGATACCATCTCGGGCTATCTTTCGAGAAACACTCGGTTCGCTCATTCACATCATCAGTATGCAGTACAAATCTCCACTTGTCGTACCAAACGGGCGCAATCCACATTTTTCTATACGGTTTCTAAACTCTGGAATGATTTCCCTAGTTCCTGTTTTCCTCTCACTTATGATATGAGAAAATTTAGGGTACCTGTTCATGGGCATCTATTTGCAATTCATTATCCCTCTATCCATCCTCCTAAGTGTTCCTGAGTGCTTTAGCACGATAGGCCAAATTTAGCCTATTCAGGTCCGCAATCATAGAAAAAAAAGGGAACCTCGATGCAAGTTTTGAAATTATAAATATATCTACATTACTGGGGTATATTTAGACATCTTTTTTTCCTTCAATAATTAAATTAGTGGCTGTCGATATTTTCTCCTTAGTGCATATAATTACGAATACCTATGTATATATTTTTATCGTCTCTAATGGGTAGTTACCTACATCAACTTTGTTTTATGCGCAAGGCGAGTCTGAGTTCATTTCCGGTCGGTTTATCTTGGAACGTACATGTACTTAAGTTGACTTCCCTGCACAAGGTATGCAACTGCTTTTAATTACATTTTTGTATTAATTTATTGTATCTAATAGGTAAAACCCTCACTTGTGTTAAGAAACACCTTCCCTTGAGTTAAAAAATTCGTATCGTTTGTAATTGAGGATATATGGTTTTACTTCATATGAAGAAAGCGTGTTGGATGGCGCCATGAAGAATATGGTGTGCATCATTATGCAATTTTGTTATCTTAAAGGGAAGTTGAATCAGAAACACCTTTTGCTTGTGTCATTAAATATGAAGACATACTACGTTACGTATGCTGTTAGTAACCCCCGATTTAGTAGCCATAACATCCGCACTGGTTGCACAGATTCGAGCATCACAGTTACCTTTACATTTTTGAAAAGTTATGAAAGTTTGCTTACCTGATATCCTATCGTAAATAAATGAAGCTCTCGATAGCAATTCGTTTCGATATAATATATTAATTTTATTTTGACTGTATAACAAGTAAGTACGTACCCTTTTAGTACAAATTACGTTTGTATTAAGTGGACACATTAGATGAATTGAATTACGAACGTTGAAGTAAAGCCAATGTCATATTGTTTTGGAAGTTTTAATACTGTTATAATGAAAAGAAAACAGTTGACTTGTGAATATTTCCTAAGATAAACAATTTGAGTTATATAGTTTCAGTCATCTTTCATTTTTGAAATAATTCTAGGTAAAGATATATATATATATATATATATATATATATATATATATATATATATATATATATATATATATATATATGAAATGAATTAAGTTCCAATTTCAATGACATTAAAACATGAGCAGAATTAAATGACAAAAAACTTAATAATATGAACGTCCGAGCAGTCGGAATTTTAAAAACACACATTTTCATTACATAATATGCTTGTAATTAAGTAGATTTGCATAATCCAGTTTATACCACAGCGATCTTCTATTCTGAAACAAAGAGATTATAAGTTTTATTATTCAACATACATGGACATATATGCATGGCATCGCTGTGTTAAAAAGACTAAAATTCAAAGGATTTGTAAAACTTCAGAGTGATATAAATGCAAAAGTATAAAGATAATGAAGTAAACTGTCAAGTGCTCACATCAAATTTAACATTATAAGTGTAAATGTTATGGAAAAACTGCAAATTGAGGTTATACTGGAAAGTTATCGAAACTTGAGATAGAACTATTGCGTGAACGTCAAATGTCTTCTACCTGGAAATTTATCTACGTGCTGCTGCTCGAGCGTTGCATTGCATTTCGCCGTACACTAAATGGATATCGGCATATTCTTCGTTACTAAACGAAACCATTCTAACAATATTCAACTTTTTGTATTTACGGTAATGTAACTAAACAATAAAAAATCTTTCACTTAAAACTTATTTGACATTTTAACCTCAACTAGCATCTGTAATACTAGTTATTTTGAAGTTTACGCAATTCTTATTTCGTTTATTTTTCATAGCAATCTTTCATAATTGTAAATGAATTCGTTAGTTAATTTTATAAAAGTATGATTAACACCTGAAATCGACTTATTTCGAAAATGGTGTGTCGTAGTGACTTCAGGCAAGATTATCATTCTTTTATCGAAAAATCGAAATATTTTAAATTTTATGTTAAAATTGCGAAATTTTGAAAAACAAAAAACTTATGAATAACAATGTCCAATGCCCCGTACAAACGAGCCGTTTATAAGTACAACTAAAAATAATATTCACTCCATACGATTGGGCACATTCCATTAAATAAATGTATAGAACGCTATCATTTAAAGGGAAACCATTTTGAAGATATTTGAATTAAACCGATGTTAGGGCGCCATCTTCCAAGAGCTCCAACTCTCTTAGGAAATATTTTTGTATTAAGGTAGTTTAGGTTAAATCGACATAAAATCAGCTACAAAATCTGCAGTTTTCTTTTGTGAAAAGAGTTTGTGGATACCCTGTATATATATACATATATATATATATATATATATATATATATATATATATATATATATATATATATATATATATATATATACAACGCGTACCAAATGTATGGAACCGGCCTTGTTGTTTCAAAACTATTCAAGCTAAATCGATAAAATATGATATGCATGCTGATTACAAAGCCTCCTATTGTTTTCACAGTTTTGTTATTTTTTTAACTGAGGTCGAGAGCTGCACAATCAACTTGATTTTTTTAATAGGAAGGGGGGTCAAATCGCATACCGTTTGAAAGGTATCCAGTTATCCAGATAATACCTATTCTCAAACTTTATACCGCAAAGGTGTCGGGTTTACATTTTATTCTTTATAAACAAACGTTTTCCATTCTTTTCTATTTTTTGCTAAGGCTGCTGCTTCTTCCCAAGATTTGCCTCTCGATTGTAGTATGTTATCCAATACTTTATTCCAAGTTCGCCTTGGTCTGCCTCTCTTCCTGTTTTCAGTATTCTCGTTTCACATACTTGTTTCACTTGTCTATTGTTATTCATTCGTTGTATGTGGCCCCACCAACTTAATTGACGCTGTTCTATGTATTGTGTGACTGGCTGTACCTTTAACTCCTCTCTTATTTGCGTGTCTCTGATTCTGTCTTTTCTAGTTACTCCTAAAATTCGTCTCAGGTACTTCATCTCTGTGAGTGTCTATGATTCGCATCCGTAGGTTAAAACTGATCTATATATCGTGTTGAAAACTTTTATTTTTGTTTCTTTAGAAATTTCTTTTTTATTGATAAATGTATGATTTATAGCATAATATAATCTTATTGTGTTTCAGCTTCCAATGCTACTCCCAGATATTTAAATTCTTTTATTTGTTCTATTCTAATACTATTTATTTCAATTTTAGCATTAATATTGTGGTCTCCTATAATCATTATTTTAGCTTTATTCATGTTTATCTTCCTGCCATCTTCTTCCATTATTTCTTTCCATATGCTTAGTTTTTTTTGAAGTTTTTCTTCACTTCCTGCTATTATTGCCACATCATCCGAGAAGGCTCCTTCAGCTATCTCTACTCTCCTCCATACTTATGCTCTAAGCACTGTGTCAATAGCTTTCTCTAGGTCTATGAAAGCTAGATATATATTTTTATTTTGTATTAGTTGTTTTTCCGTTATTTTATTGTACAGATATGATCCTGAGTACTCCTTCCTGTTCAGAATCCGCTTTGTGATTCTGATAATTGTGGTTCTAGTAAAGGTTTTAATTCACTATTAATAATCTGTTCGTAAATCTTTACGATAGTGTTCAGTAGGGTTATTCCTCCGTAATTACTACATTGTGTGTAACCTCCTTTCTTGTAGATAGGTGTTATTAATGCTGCTCCCCATTCTTCCGATATTTTTTCACTAATACAAGCTTTATTCAATATTTGCAAAACTGCTCCCATACCTTCTTCTTCTCCCAATTTGTTTATCATTTCTGCTGTGATCTTATCGTTTCCAGGTGCCTTGCGTTTTTTAAAGTTTTAACTAATTTCTTCAATTCATCAATTTGTATTTTCTCAATTTCTTCCTCATCACTCTGGTTTTCAGTTTCATATTCAGTTGTATTTTTTACATTAATTTGCGTTTATTGTCCTAGCAGCTCTTGGAAATATCCTTTCCATCTGTCCATAATATCAGTTTCATTTGTTTTGGTTGTCGGTGCTGCCATTTATCATTTTATTTCCGAAATCTGCCCATGACTTTCCTTTTGCTGCTGTTACCAGCTCTTTAACTCTTTTCCTTTGTGTTTTGTATTTTTCGTACTGTTGTGTGGTTTTGCTTATTGGATATCCTTTCCATTCTTTTTTCTTCTTTTAAACTTCTTCTTTTATCTCGTTAGTCCACCATGTTGTTTGCTTTTTCCAGTTTTATGTCTCACCGATTCCACATATTTTAGTCGCTGCATTAATGATTATGTCTTTAAAATTGTTCCATCCTTGTTGCGTTGTACCCTGTTTTATGTTATCTATTATGTCTTGTAGGTCTCTGTCGATTCGTTTTTGATATCTGGTAGCTACATTTTTATTTCTAAGTTTGTATGTTCTTATTGATATGTGACTTTCTTTTTTTGTTTTTGTTGTTACTCTGTTTTATTTTTCCTATAAGTAGATAATGGTCACTATATATTTCAGCACCTCTCTTTATTTTTACAACTAAATTGTTTTTCCTGATTTCTTTTTGTACTAAAACGTAGTCAGTTATTGATTTTTCACTTCTGTTCAGTTGGATCTTGGTAGTGATTATTATATTTTGTAGCTGGCAGGATTCACACTCTTTTTCCATTATCGTTTCACCATATTTCCCTATTATTGTTTTATTTTCATTGTCCTTTTTCACCACTCTGCTGTTGAAATCTCCCACAATATATATTGTTTCTTTCGCTTCTTCTGTTGTTATTTTTAAATCTTCCCCGAATTGTTCCTTTTCGTCTACTTTTTCATCTGGTCCGTATACTGAAATTATTGTTGTGGCCTTTCCTTTATTATTTCTTAACTCAACTAATAAAATTCTTTCTGAAACAGGTTTCCATGTTGTAATTTGCTCTGTTAATCTTTTATGTACTAGACATCCCACTCCTGCTGCTGCTCCTTAGTTAATCGACACTCCACTGTATATTAAGGTATGGTCGTTGGTTAGGTACATTTTTCCATTTCCTTTTTTTTAGGTTTCACTTATAACTAATATTTCTAAATCTGTTCCTTCAAATTCGGTTATTAATTCTTTTTCTTTACTATGTAGGCTTCTTACACTCTATTCTCCTAGTTTCCATGTTTTTGTTTTCTTCTTGGGTATTGTTTCTTTTAGTGTTTTCAATTTCTTTGTTTTTTTCTTTTTCTGTGTTTCTATTCATGTTTATGTTTATTTTTCTCTTGCTTCTTTTTCATTACTCATTTTCCTTGTCTTTGACTGACCGTCATCTTTCTTCTCATCCATATCTTTATTCAATAGTTTTTTTTTGGTTTGAAATTTTATATATTTTCCTTAGTCGTCCTATTGTATTATCGCCGTCAGGTGATCTTTCTTCCACAGTTATTTCTGGCTCATAATTTCTTTATCTTGTGACTTGGTCCTTCTATTTTTTGCACCTTATACACTTCACTATTTATTATTAATTTATTGTATCTTATGACCGCCTTATTTCCTTTGTTTCTAGCTTCTTTTCACATTGGTATTAGGGATTTTCTTTCCTCTTGTATGCTTTTGGGTTTTGTGTTTTTTAGTATTTGCAGTTTCGCATTTTCTCTTGTAAGCTTAACCAGTATTGGTCTTTTTCTGTCTATACCATATTTTCCAATTCTTTGTATCACTGTGTTCATTTTTGCTTTAGTTTCAGCCTCATTTTCACTCTCTTCATCCTGTATGCCTTTTATTATAATATTCTTTTTTCTAATTTCCCTTTCAAGTTGTTCTTTTCTGTCTTCTTGGTTTACCGATTTTTATTTTAAGGCCATGTTTTCTTCCTTTACTTGTTTCAGTTCCGCTACTATGGCATCCAGTTTTCCATTCATTGTATTCATGTTTCCTTCAATTTGTTGGAAAATCTTTTCTATTCTTTCCATATCACTAATTTTTTAAAAATTTTATTTATTTAGCACTATTTGTCTGTTCTTTTCACACCGATCTCTTTATGTTTGCTTTACACTATTTGTTATATTGTTAATGTCTCTAAATATGGGAAGTGTAACAGTCTCTATTTGTCCAACAAGCACTGATGTTCATTTCATTAATTTTACGCCTTAGTCTCTATTATATTTTAATACTGGTCTCTATTTTTGTTTAATATTATTAGAAGGGGAATTATTTACCATAATAATAAGTTTATACAGGGTGATTCTTTGGGAGTTCTAATTAGACGTTTTAGAGAAATTTGACATAATTAAGATCTGAAAATTTGGGGTATGGGGTTTTCGGATATGCCCAGTTGATCTAAAATATTTAGAGTCTTCTACCACTTCCGGTTATACCGGAAGTTGGCTAAAGCTTCCTTATTTTAAATAGAACACCCTGTATATTATTACGTATTTCGATAAAGCTACCTATGAGGATTCTCTCTATATACGGTTTTGCTACCTTATACCGAGTGTTTTACGAGATATGACCAATTTTAATACGAAACAGTGTCCGGTTTGACACACTGTATCTTTATAAATAATAAAAAGGGAAACAATCTGGTTGGTAAAAATTTCTTTAGTACTATCTATTTTAATAAAACTTTAACATTTTGTGGATAAAATAATTTTTAATGTACGAGGTGATTCAAAATGCGTACTAAAACATTTCTCAACTTTCTTAAATGGATCACCCTGTATTTTATAACGTTGTTAGAAAGAGCTTTAACTGTTCTTTAAGTTTTATTATGGAATAATGTTTTTATTATGATTTTGATTATTATTGTATAGTGTGCCGTGAAAATTTTAGTTCCCAGTTTGCGTCTAAAATTCTAGATAGATAAACAAGTTAACATTTTTCGTATTGTAGAAAGTTTAAGATTTAAAGTATAGTTAAGGATAATGGCCAGATCAGGATACACTAATCAAGATTTCATTAATTTATTACTAATTCACGGAGAATGCCACAAAATCACAGTCAGAACATGTCGTATTTTTGCAGAACGATACCCTGACTGACCTCCTCCAACTAATAAAACCATTAATGCCGTTATGAATAATTTGCAAGAGTATGGATCATTTAGAGCACAAACTATTAGAGATAAGCCGATAGTCAATAATGAAGATAATGAGGTAAACGTTTTGCTTTTTAACTGCATATCCGAATGCTTCCATAAGAATTTAAAAAACATAAGTGGAGACCTTATTCCTACACCACTGTAAATTCCCTAAATAATACCGATTTAGAAAAAAGGATTAACTTTTGTTATTATGCAGAAAGTTGGGGATGAAGATTTTTTAAGTAGTATCATTTGGGTTGACGAGGCAACATTAACGAATAATGGCATGTTTAACAGGCATAATTGTCACTACTGGGCAACCGAAAATCCCCATCTAAAAAGGCCAAGAGCATTTCAAGAAAGATGGTCCTTTAACGTAACATAAAATTTAAAATAGGGTAAAAGGCAGATGCTTAAATCCTAGATCTTTGTCTTTAGTCTTTTGATAATTGTTTAAGGTGATGGAATTTTGTGTTCTACGACGAAAACCTTAATGGACAACGGTATTTGGAAATTTTAAGAAATGTGGTTCAACCAAATTTGGTCAATTTGCCAGCGATAGAGAGAAATCAAGCATGGTACCAACGAGACGGCGCGACACCGCACAGTGCCAGAGCCGTTGGCCGATGTCTGGACGAAATGTTTGATGGAAGGTGGATAGCAAATAAAGGTCCATATCTGTGGCCTCCACGTTCTCTTGATTTGACACCCTTAGACTTTTTCATTTGGGGATTTATAAAAAATAAAGTTTACGAGAATCCTGTAACAACCAAAGACACTATAGAAAGGGTTCGGAATGCATTTGCGTCACTAACACCAGTGCAGATTAGACAGGCAACAATGACTTGCATACTTTAAAGAGCTAATAAATGTTTGCAGCAACAAGGAGGTGTGTTTGAGCATTTACTTTAAATGTTAAATTTGATTTTATACATATTTTTTAAATTTTACATTTTGATTTCTTTGGTGTTTTAATGTAATATTTTGTGCTATAAAACTAAATACCCCAATAAAAGTTCGATTTAGGTATAGGAAGTGGTTAATGAAACTCAAAGAACAGTTAAAGCTCGATCTAATAACGTTATAAAATACAGGGTGATCCGTTTAAGAAAGTTAAGAAATGTTTTAGTACGCGTTTTGAATCACCTCATACATTAAAAATTATTTTATCCACAAAATGTTCAAGTTTTATTAAAATAGATGATACTAAAGAAATTTTTACCAACCAGATTGTTTCCCTTTTTATTGTTTATAAAGATACAGTGTGTCAAACCGGACACTGTTTCTTATTAAAATTGGTCATATTTCGTAAAACACTCGGTATAAAGTAGCAAAACCGTATATTGAGAGAATCCTCAAAAGTAGCTTTATCGAAATACGTAATAATATACAGGGTGTTCTATTTAAAATAAGGAAGTTTTAGCCAACTTCCGGTATAACCGGAAGTGGTAGAAGACTCTAAATATTTTACATCAACTGTGCATATCCGAAAACCCCATGCCCCAAATTTTCAGATTTTAATTATGTCAAGTTTCTCTAAAACGTCTAATTAGAACTCCTAAAGAATCACCCTGTATTTGCCTTATATTTCCTTATATTTCCTCATACAATAATATTGTTTATTCCTAAATTGAATTAAAGTTATCTCGGCTTTACTGTTATCGCCCCTGTTATCGGTGACCGTGACGGTTTATCGTATTCATTGTAATTTACATCGTTTGTATCACAACTATAGACTTCTATCGCACCGCAATTATTAATGATTTTTCACTTTTCACTTATAACCCTAAACACACAATATTTAATACCACTTTTGTTTGTTTCTTAATTTAACATAACACTTTATACCAATCAAAAACATTATTTTTGTACTTGCGTGACGTGTTTGTGTTTACAATTTTAAGTGCCGACGCGAAATCTATATATACAGGGTGTCTAGAATCTACCCACATTCTATGGCTATCTTTGTTATTATAAGAGATACAGAGCCGGTTAAACTAGCAAAGTTGGGCAGAATTACATCATAATTCAAATACCGATAAGAATATTCAACATTGCTGCCAACTTTCTAAGATATCTGAAAATAACTAAACATCGTCCAAATGTTCAATCGGCTATATCTTTTTTAATATTCAAAATACGAAAAAGTTATAAGAGAGACTTGTGATAGCTATTTTTATGCAAAATGGGAAAATGCGAAGAAAAAACTTTGTTAGTAATTATTTTTCGAGCTACAACCCAAACGTACATTTTTTTAAATGGCAGCTATAGGTGGCTATGGACTCATTCGACGGCTTATTTTTTACTGAAAAAAGGTAATTATAATATGTATTAAACAAATTAAAGTGAGCCGTGAACATTTAAATAACAAAATAAGCTCATATTTTACTATTAAATTTGTGGAAACAACAAGAAATAATGTACTACATAATCAAAATGAAAAAGTTTAACTTACAACAAAGAGTAACTGCAAAAAATATAAACAGATAACACAATCATAGAAGTGCTTCAAAATCCCCTCCATTATTTTAAACACACATTTGACATCGCTTTAAAATTTCGTTTTGAACTTTTAATAAACTTTGGGTTCTAATGTGTTGTATAGCAGCACGAATTTTATTTTTTAAATCGACTACATTACCAGGTTTTACTCGGTACACTTTGTCTTTAAATGCAACCCACAAGAAAAAGTCCAGGGGGGGTAAAGCCTGGAGATCGCGGCGGCCAAGCTATTGGACCTCGATTTCCTAACCAATTATTAACACGTTCCTGTAAATAGTTACACACAAGTAATCCCTTGTGTGCTGGTGCCCCGTCGTGTTGAAAATAATTCAAATTTTGAATTACGTTCAACGGAAGGTCGTCCAAAATTTCTTCAAATTCGCTTCGTAAAAAGTTAGATATCTTTCGGAATTTAAATTGTATTCATAAAAAACGGCCCAATAATACCGCACCAAACGTTTACTGAAAAAGCATATTGATCTCTTCTCTCTACAGTAATGTGAGGATTTTCTTGGGACCATTGGATATGATTTTTTCTATTGAAGATGCCGTTGTTTGTAAATTTTGCTTCATCGGTAAAAAGAATGGTTTTCGAGAATTGATTGTTTGCTCGACTTTCATTAATCAACCATGTAGTAAAACGTAATCTTTTCTGATAATCTTCAACATACAACGTATTTCCTATATGAAAATGATATGGCTTAAAATTATTTTGTTTCAAAATAACGTGGGCTTCATCTTTGGAAGTGTTGCACTCATTCGCAATTTCACGAAGAGATGTAGTAGGTTTAAATTCGACGTAAGCTAAAACGCGTTCTTCTGTTTCTATGTTAACATTAATTTTAAAATTTTGAGGTTTAGTAAAAGCCCCCATATTTTTTTAAATCCGATTCGAGTATGGCAAATAATCTTACATCGGGTTGTCTTCTTTCCATATAAGTTTGAAAATATAATTCCGAAGCACCATTAGCATCCCTGTTAGACACGTAATAGCAAAAAAGCATACCTTTTCTTTCTTCAGAAGAATAAACCATTAACGAATTAATATTCACTATTTAAGTACGAACTACAACTGGTTACAACAAATTCACTATTTGACAGTCAATCAATGAAGAGTTTTGTTTTTAAATGTCACAGCACACCACGGCAAACATTGCATTGGTTTAGTAAATACTATTACCGTTTTTTTTTGAAAATTGTGAGTTAACTAATAATATTAAACATACAAATCTATACATTTTTGAAATCAGAAAAAAATAAGTCATCGAATGAGTCCATAAACACCTGTAGTTGCCATTCAGAAAAATGTACGTTTGGGTTGTAGCTCGAAAAATAATTACTAAAAAAATTATTTATTCACATTTTTCCATTTTGTGTAACAATAGCTATCAAAAGTCTCTCTTATAACTTTTTCGTATTTTGAATATTAAAAAAGGTATAGCCGATTGAAAATAGGACGACTTTTAGTTATTTTCAGACATATTAGAAAGTTGGCAAAAATGTTGAATTTTCTTATCGGTATTTGAATTATCATGTAATTCTGCCCAAATTTGTTAATTTAACCGATTCTGTATCTATTATAATAACAAAGATAGCTATAGAACTAGGCACCCTGTATATATATATATATATATATATATATATATATATATATATATATTACATGTAAGACAGACTGATAGAAACACCTATGGAAACTGCAATAACTACAAAACCAACTAAACAATAACAAAAATTTGAATACCTTCATAAACACAACTAAAATACTGAACCTTCTACAACAGTTCATAATTTTAGTAAAATTAACATTAATAAAACTACTTTTAGCTTTTTGGAGAAAGGCTTCAATTATGCTGTTACACCAAAAAGAATACCAATGGATGATATCATTACGAACGTAGATTTTTCTCTTAAAGATGTAGAACGGACTATCGCAGGAAAAGGAAAAGGTAACGTATTTCATTCCCTCCCCAAGGGGGAGGGCGGGCTACTCGAGCTTCCCGAACTCCTTCAGTCACAATCATGGATTCCCAGCGTACATACATACATTACGTATATATGCATGGTGGGATTAAGGATAGGTGTGGTCAGGATAGGATCGGAAGGAATGGAGTTAGGGTTCTGAGGGGGAAAATACTACCCGAACATTCGCCTAAGTAGCCGCACATGGTGTGCATATACGCAGTGACCATGCCGCTACATGTGCATGAGGAAAACCCCCTGAAAAAACCTCATACAAGGTAGACGGTAACGGGAATTGAACCCATTACCTCCCGAATGCTAAGCAGGTCGTGTCACCACTACACTACCAGCTCGGTCGGACTATCGCTGATTGTATTAGATTAAATACTGCTTACATCCTCTAAGCTACTCCACCTAAACAAAATCTTACAAAAAAAAGAGCTAGACGCCTTAAACAGATTAAAAACGTCACTTCTGTACTAATACTACCTGCTGATAAAGGCAATGCAACTTTTATTGTCTACAGTGAAGATTCCAATCAAAAGATGACCGAATTACTAAATACTACCGAATACATAATTAATAATGCTGATCCCACCACTTATTTAAGAAAGAAAACTATGTCCGTTATTAATTCAACATCCTTACACGAGAAATTAGTAAGGATTTAATCGTCAGAGAAAATGGTTCGAGAGTCCTTAAAATTTACGGTCTTCCCAAGATTCACAAGGGTAGTAGTTGACCTTTACCACCCATTCTAAGCGCATTCAACTCACCAACTTACAAACTTACACAATTCCTTGCGAAAATTCTACAACCTATATGCGAAAGTGCAAAATCGTATGTTAAGGATTCATTTGATTTTTGAAGTAAACTTAGAACAATTAATTTAGGCCCAAATGATATTCTAGTTAGTTTTGACGTTACATGATTGTTCACAAAAGTTCCTGTTGAAGATACTGTTAAGGTTTTACAAAACAAACATTTACTAAACCAGGATTTAATAAAATTAATTACATACTGCATGGGATCCACCTGTTTTATATACAATGGTCAATTAAACAAACTCCTGTGGGCTCAACTCTCTCACCTGCGTTTGCTAATATTTACATGGAAGATTTTGAAAACAATGCTTTAAATTTAGCAACGCTTAACCTAAATGCTGGTACAGCTTTACTCAGCAAACAAGATAGTTGGAGAGGGGATACCGGCGCTATAGTAGTGTTTAAGGTACAATTCGAAAAAATTTTTTTTGGCGCTTAATTTAAATGTGTATTGTTGGATACACATAAATGTATTGTGTGCTGCATAACCAGTGTAACTAATATTTTCTTGACAATATCACAAAGTGACAGATCTACTCGTACACGCGGTGAATCAAGAATTTGATAGAAATAACTTTATTAAACTTAAAAACCTAAACATTAAGATAAAATATTTAGTAACAATATTATGCTTTCCAGAAATAGTTTTAAATATTTTAATTTAAGATCTACAATTTTGATTAAAATGAACAGTTTTATACTTTATCGAATGGACTTTTGAATTATTTGTTTGGCAAAATTTACCAACACAATATTTAATTGTTAAGTTAAAATCAAAATAAACTGAACACATATTTAAACAATCGAAACGAAATCATATAAAAATCAAAACGTTTAAAATATCAAGGAAAAATTATTTTATAAGTTATTTTCTAAATCTTCAATTTCCGAACTTGTGTCATCTTCCGACAAACCCAGTATTCACTACAAATTCCAAACTTTCTTTCCACTACTTCGTCAAGTAATCCATCTTTCTCCCACATTTCTTGAGCCAATCGATCTACATGCTTGCAAGGTTTTTGCAATAATAGTGTTTCGAGCCTCAGAATGTATAGTTTTAACGTTAAAACATAAAAATTACATTGAAATTACATTTTTATTAAAATTCTTGTACATACCTTTATTTCACAAATAAAACAACCAAGGAAGTCTTTCAAAAAACTGATTTTAACAAACAAGAGTAACACAATAAAAGGATTAAGTAATAAATACGAGGAAAATGTCAGCTGCAAACTGTAATCATTTACTTTTAACTGCGAATGTACCACCTTAGAATTCTCAAATATGATTGGACAAATAATTTGCCGCGTCAAAAATTTCAAATATGTATATTATTTTAGTTGACATATTTTCCGATTATCTTGTTTGCTGAGTGGAGCTGTATCTCTCGTTAATTTTTTGGTATATCTGAACAACATTCACCCTAATATCAAATTTACCATGGAAATAGAATTCAGCAATTCCATATCATTTCTGGATGTATTAATACCAAAACTTCCAAATGGCAAATTTCGTCACGCTTTATATAGAAAACCCACTCGTACTGGTAGATACCTTAATGCTCTTTCATACCGTCATTCCAGTCAACTGTATTGTGTTGTTAAATCTGTAATTAATTGATCACACAAATTAGCTGATGAACACTCCAAAAAAGATGAAATGAAATATGTAACAAATCTTTTACATAAAAATGGATACCCTATTTGGCAAATCAATAAAATTATATATAACAAAAACCTTCCATAGAACAACACTGGATCTTTCTGAAAACTTGTAATATTACCTTATATCAAAGGAGTAACTGATCGTATTGCCAAACAATTTCCAAAAAATTAATTTCGTACCATTTTTGAACCATACAAAACTATTCAACAACTGTTACGTAACCCAAAAGACAAAATTTTTGGTGAAAGTCAAGGAGTGTATGAAACACCATGTAATGAATGCGCATGTACATACATCGGTCACACTAACCGCAAGTTACATCTTAGAGCTCAAGAACATAAGTTATATATAAAGCAGTTTAACCCTTCTTCATCATTGGCAGCCCATCATCATGCAAACTGGACATTACATTAATACAAATAACATAAGATGACTTGCTCCTGTTATCCATACTCGTGAGAGAATAATCCGAGAAGCTACAGATATCGAAAAACGGCCTTTTGCTCTCAATAAACGTGAAGATAGTCTACGTCTACCAGATATGTGGAAAAATCTAATTAAGAAGAATGATACTCCTTCAAAACTATCAATCACCAAATCCGACGAGCAACAACAAATTCACACAACCAATAACACTACCACTTATGGACCCCTTACTCGTAGTAGAACACGCACTTTGACACAACCTTTATTAGACTAAATGGCACAATTTACATATATGATACTTGCCATTATTCTTGAAAAAGGAAACAAAGATAAGTTTCTGAAACGTAGAAATAAATATTTTACGATATAAACTCGAGAAAATGCGGAAGATGAAAATTTCCAGAAATAAAAATACTCGTAGAAAACTAAACTGAATATATATAATATATATATATATATATATATATATATATATATATATATATATATATATATATATATATATATATATATATATATATATATATATATATATATTTATACAGGGTGTGCAAATAGTATTGCACCAAATGGGATTATGTAGAAACGGTTTGACATTTAGATTTGACATTTGGTGGGGTTAAAACATACATAAATACCCGTAAACAAAATGACAACGGCAATATTAACTAGCAACATAATTTAGTATATCATAACAATTTCAATTTCCGGTATCATGAACACGATAAAACCCAAATTTTGAATTTGCATAAGCACATAAATTATAATTATGTTTACACATAACTAAACAACACAACAAAAACACACACACACAAATTCACACACACATAAAAGTTCATTACAACACACACACACACACACACAAACACACACACACACACACACCACACACACACACACACAACATCACAACATAACACATCACACAAACACACACACACACACACACACACACACATATACACACACACACACAACACACAACATCACACACACACACACACACACACACACACACACACACACACACACACACACACAACACACACACACACACACACACACACACACACACACACACACACACACACACACACACACACACACACACACACACACACACACACACACACACACACACACACACACACACACACACACACACATATATATATATAAATAGAATGTGCTAATGCAAATGATGTAACATTCGATCATATCAAGTTTTTCGAAATTAATTTTCTAAAGCAACTCACGCTGAGAAAACCGATAAGAATTATTCTAACGAAGAAACTATCAAAGAAAAAGATAAACAACCTTGTTTTACTTTTGTTTTCCATGGCAAGAGATATTTGTTAACCTAATAATAGAAAAACGTGTATTGTGCTTTTATTTATTAAAATAAGTGATACAACCCTTACCTCATTACAATCAGAAAAAATGCACTATTAAAATATGTTAAAATATGGTTTGCATTAAAAAAATTCAACATTACTTCATAATTTCAAAATGCCAAGCAAAATTAAAAAACTAGTACGACGGCGTTATTCGGCACACAATTATCTACTAATTGTATTTAAACAATTGTTATCTATCTTGAGAAATAAACGAATTAAAGCGCTGAAACGATTTTGGAGAATTTTACTTTTTTACAAATATCTAATAAGCCATGAATTTTCTTAAATGGGAAAAATGTTTCCCCATTTAAGCAAATGTGTAACTCTTATGGTTTCCGAGATCCCCCTACAGATAATGAAAAAAAAACTCACCCGGTATATAAACGAAACATTGTTACCATGAATCATAACAGAATCATAAATTACAGTTTTTGACATATCTAAAATTGAGAAACCTACATATACCGGCGTGTCGTCTTTTATAGATACTTTAGACATCTCTAAAGCACCAACTTTTCGGAATATACTGCAAGATTTTTAAAATTCGGTGTCTATATGTAACCCTCAGTCCCCAGTTTCTTACCAACAAGTTTTATATCTACTCTAGTTTCTACGTTTCCATAGTCTTACAGTACACGCTATTATTCATATTCCTTGCAGTATCTCTACGCGATGCAGTTGTTTTGCGATTGCGAAGAGCATTGTTTAAATCGATGTAACCTTTTAACCAAGGAGACTGCTTGAATTTAATTCCTCTATGCATTTAACGTCAAATTAGTCCGTGTGTTAAGCAGGGTTTTAGTGCTCTATAATGTATTTGGTCTTATTATTCAAATTTGGAATATGTTTTGTGCACTTCAAAGTCGAATTTGGCGGTATTATAAATTTAGGACAAAAAGAGCACGCGATAGCATCCTACTTTTGTGTTTGTGTTTGAGTTAGTGTTCGTATTAGTGATCTTGTTCGTGCTCGTCAAGTGTTTGTGTTCGTGTGTACGTTTGCGTTGGCGTTCATGTTCGCGATCGCGTTCATGTTTCTATTCGTGTTTGTATATGTATCTGTACTTGTATTAGTGTTTGCGTTTGGGTTTGTGTATGTACGCGCGCGCATGTGTGTGTGTGTGTGTTTGTGTGTGTGTGTGTGTGTGTGTGTGTGTGTGTGTGTGTTGTGTGTGTGTATGTGTTTGTTGCAAAGTGTGCGATGATCTAGCTGTGTTGTGTTGTGCTTGTGTCTGTAGTCGTTGTGACTTGTCGTGTGTAGGTTGTGTCTGCGTGTCTGTTGCGGTGTCTGTGTGATCGTGTGTCTGTTGTCGTGTGTGTGTGCTGGTGTCTGTTGCTGTGTGTCTGTGTGTGCGTGATGTCGTGTGTCTGTGTGTCTGTGTGCTGTGTGTCTGTGTGCTGTGCGTGTAGTGTGTCTGTGTGTCGTGTGTGTGCTGTGTGTCGTGTGTGTATGTGTGTGTGTGTCGTGTGTGTTGCATTGTGTCTGCATGTGTCTGTTGTCTCGTGATGCTGTGTCTATGCGCTGTGCTGTCGTCTGTGTCCGTGTGTCCTTGTGTCCGTGTGTCTGTGTGTCGTGTGTCGTGTGTGTGCGTGCGTGTCTGTGTGTCGTGTGCGTGTGTCGTGTGTGTCATTGGTGTCTGTGTGCTCGTCTGTGTGTTGCTGTGTGCTCTGTGTGTCATGTGTGTCTGTGTGTCTGTTGTGTCTGTGTGTCTGTGTGCTGTTGTACTGTGTGTCATTGTGTCTGTGTCGTCTGTGTCTGTGTGTCTGTGTTCGTGTGTCTGTGTGCTGTGTGTCTGTTGTGTCTGTGTCTGTGTGTCTGTGCTGTCCGCGTGTCTGTGTGTCTGTGTGTCGTGTTACTGTGTGTCTGTGTGTCTGTGTGTCTGTGTGTCTGTGTGTCTTGTGTCTGTGTGTCTGTGTGTCTGTGTGTCTGTGTGTCTGTGTGTCTGTGTGTCTGTGTGTCTGTGTTGTGTGCTGTGTCTGTGTGTCTGTGTGTCTGTGTGTCTGTGTGTCTGTGTGTCTGTGTGTCGTTGTCTGTGTGTCTGTGTGTCTGTGTGTCTGTGTGTCTGTGTGTCTGTGTGTCTGTGTGTCTGTGTGTCTGTGTGCTGTGTGTCTGTGTGTCTGTGTGTCTGTGTGTCTGTGTGTCTGTGTGTCTGTGTGCTGTGTGTCTGTGTGTTCTGTGTGTGTTGTGTGCTGTTGTTGTCTGTGTGTCTGTGTGTACGTATGTCTGTGTGTCTGTGTGTCTGTGTGTCTGTGTGTCTGTGTGTCGTGTCTGTGTGTCTGTGTGTCTTGTGTCTGTGTGCTGTGTCTGTGTCTGCTGTGTCTGTGTGTCTGTGTCGTGTCTGTGTGTTGTTGTGTGTCTGTGTGTCTGTGTGTCTGTTGTGTGTGCTGTGTGTCTGTGTGTCGTTGTCTGTGTCGTGTGTCTGTGTGTCTGTGTGTCTGTGTGTCTGTGTGTCTGTGTGTCTGTGTGTCTGTGTGTCTGTGTGTCTGTGTCTGTGTGTCTGTGTGTGTCTGTGCTGTGTGTCTGTGTGTCTGTGTGTCTGTGTGTCGTGTCTGTGTGTCTGTGTGTCTGTGTGTCTGTGTGTCTGTGTGTCTGTGTGTCTGTGTGTCTGTGTGTCTGTGTGTCTGTGTGTCTGTGTGTCTGTGTGCTGTGTGCTGTGTGCTGTGTGTCTGTGTGTCTGTGTGTCTGTGTGTCTGTGTGTCTGTGTGTCTGTTGTCTGTGTGTCTGTGTGTCTGTGTGTCTGTGTGTCTGTGTCGTGTGTCTGTGTGTGTCTGTGTGTCTGTTGTCTGTGTGTCTGTTGTGTGTGCTGTGTGTCTGTGTGTCTGTGTGTCTGTGTCTTGTCTGTGTCTGTGTCTGTGTGTTGCTGTGTCTGTGTTGTCTGTTTGTCTGTGTGTCTGTGTGTCTGTGTGTCTGTTGTGTCTGTGTGCATGTGTATCTGTGTGTCTGTGTGTCTGTGTGTCTGTGTGTCTGTGTGTCTGTGTGTCTGTGTGTCTGTGTCTGTGTGTCTGTGTGTCTGTGTGTCTGTGTGTCTGTGTGTCTGTGTGTCTGTGTGTCTGTGTGTCTGTGTGTCTGGTTCTTGTGTCTGTGTGTCTGTGTGTCTGTGTGTCTGTGTGTCTGTGTGTCTGTGTGTCTGTGTGTCTGTGTGTCTGTGTGTCTGTGTGTCTGTGTCTGTGTGTCTGTGTGTCTGTGTGTCTGTGTGTCTGTGTCTGTGTGTCTGTGTGTCTGTGTGTCTGTGTATCTGTGAGTCTGTGTCCGTGTGTCCGTGTGTCCGTGTGTCTGTGTGTCTGTGTATCTGTGTGTCTGTGTATCTGTGAGTCTGTGTGTCTGTGTGTCTGTGTGTCTGTGTGTCTGTGTGTCTGTGTGTCTGTGTATCTGTGTGTCTGGGTGTCTGTGTGTCTGTGTGTCTCTGTGTCTGTGTGTCTGTGTGCGTGATTTATGCCTGTGTTTGTTGGGCTCACTATATTTGTGACGGGTTGTATGTGAATGTGCCTTTAATGTGATATCTTTAAAATTAGTGACTCATGTTGCAACGACATTAAGGAGGTTTCTTTGTGCGTGGACAAAGATTTGGCGTTTCATCATTGACCAAATTCAGCGCTTTAGGTAAGTATGTGCCCTGTCCCTTCTATTTTATTTGAAAATAAGTAACATTGTTCAATGTTTGCAACAATGTTCTAATATGTACGACAATTCTATAGCGAGTATTGGCCCCTATCATTTAGTAGGAATGATTGAATTGTGCTGGCTTTTACTTGATGAAAATTCATATTAACACTCAAAATGAAAAAAAATAATTTCTAACTTTCATAAACTAACTTAGTTTGCGGAAAGTAGAAACTATTTCCTGTCATTTTGAGTGCTAGTAAGAATGGATTGCTTTAACTTAAGGTGCTTGTTGGGATTGTGATGTTCCTCCGTCCATCCATGTGGATATATGGTCTAACCAATCTCCCAAATAGGCCCACCGTAGTAAAAAATGATGAATTCTTAATAAATTGTGGTGTACCGATTTATCTGTTCATAACATTATAACGATATAGTAGTTTACTAGGTACAGATTGATTCAAAAGGCAATTATGATCAAATTATATAATGTCAAAATTTTATATAATAGATAACAGGTAAGTTTAATGGTTAAAAACTAAGTTTCTGTGTTATACCATATTGGACTGTATTTTACATACATTGTATCGGATTTATAAATTTTCGGTGTGTTCGGACCAAAGATGCCGAAAAAATAATTACTCACACATTTATTATAAGTTTTGTTATGAACGAATAAGTTCAAAAGTAAATATGTATTTAAAGATTATAATTAATTTTATTAAATACATAAATAGAAAGGATACTCTAGCAAAGTACAGGTCGTAGGTTCAAATCCTACTCGAGGTAAACTTTTTATTTATGTACTTAATAAAATTATTTATAATCTTTAAATTTACACATTTCATTGTGAAAATTAGAAAACGCATGGTTTTGATGGACAAGAATGATGTTTTGCGGTGTTAGGGTGTTAGTCATCATTTGGGGCCAAATATGTATATAAACTTTATTTATACGCCAATTTCGTTGAAAAAATGGCTAAGTTCTTGTCTCGAAGAGCAAGAACTAAATTGTAAGGGCGTTGACAATCGTTTGGGACCCAAACCAAAATTCAGAAAAAGTTTATTTACGCATCAATTTTGAAAAGCAAAAGAAAAGGAAAAGGCCACGTATGTCATTTCCTCCCCGAGAGGGAGGGCAGGCTGCTCGAGCTTTCCAAGCTCCTTCAGCTGCAATCATGGATTCCCAGCATACATACATACATTACGTATATATGCATGGTGGGATTAAAGATGGGTGTGGTCAGGATAGGATCGGAAGGAACGGAGTTAGGGTTCTGAGGGGGAAATACTACCCCAGCATTCGCCTAAGTAGCCGCCCATGTTGTGCATATACGCAGTGACCATGCCGCAACATGTGTATGAGGAAAACCACCTGAAATAACCTCATATAAGGTAGACGGTAACGGGAATCGAACCTATTACTTCCCGAATGATAAGCAGGTCGTATCACCACTACACTACCAGCTCGGTACCAATTTCGATGGAAATACTTTCATATGCATTTTTCAGCTAGATAAGTACAAGTTGTTACGGTTTTATGGTATTGCGCATAGTTTGAGATTAATCGTCTTTGTGAGAAAGTACTAAATAAGGTTTTACGACGTATGTTGGTCATTTGAAACCGAGATTAATCGGGAAAACGACTAAACGCATTGCTGTGATGGACAAAATTAGAATTTTATCATTTTTGTTTACATTTGGAGAGAAAGATGTAAAAAAGCTTTATTTATGGTATCTCGTATCGTTTAAATAAAATTCCTCGATCGGCAAAACGAACTTTTATGGTTTTAGGGCGTTACTGATCGTTTGGGGTCAAACATGGCTAATATTTTTATTTACACACCAATTTTGTTCAAGAAACGCCAAAACGTGTCATCTAGATGGGAAAAATCTAAATATTGGGGATATACAATGTTGGTTACTTGAGGCACTAAAAGTCGAAAAACTTATTTACAAATTTCGTTGGAAAATCGATCAAACATATTGGCTCGATAAAAGAAATTTAAATTTAAATAATTTTGTGATGTGATTTTACCTACAAAGTACAGTTTAGTTCTAAAGGATGTGGCATAACCATATGTAAGATTAACGCAATATCCTTTACGTATAAAACACCAAACGTATTCAGTTTCGATTAAAAATGAAGATAGTCCTCGAAGAAGATGAACCTGCCTCAACTTGTAAAACAATCGGCTGACCAGGACGTACTCACTATCAACACAACTAACCTCAACAGCCCAAACTCCACAAATAAATGCCCTGATGGTTTTTCATATCCGTATGGATTTAAAAATGTCAGATAATGTCACATAATAAAAGTTTTAATGTGTTAATGAAGAATGATAGGTATAATAATATTGTGTGAATAAACACTAACCTTAGGTTGTTATGTTTATTTTTACTGTACCTCGTTTTTGTGTATATATTATACGTGGTGGATGGAAAGGTAAACTAATCAAACGGACATACACCACTACAGGGCAGTTTCTAAGTATGTTGCGCACTAAGCGAAACCAAGAAATGATGCTCTTCTTATCCTCGTCTCTCCATTTTGATATCTGTAAGTATAATAGACAATACACATTCATTATTATAAGTTTTTGTTATGAACGAATAAGTTCAAAGGTAAATATGTAATTAATGAGATTACAATCAAATTATATTAATGGAATGTGAGCCTGCAATGTCGCAAGGATTCACACATACCAAAGCAACTTATTCGTTCATAACAAAAACTTATAATAATTTAATATTAGTCAAGTTGCTTTGGTATGTGTGAATCCTTGCGACATTGCAGGCTCACATTCCATTAATATAAGTAATTTGATTGTAATCTCATTATGTTTAGAATTTACGTCAGTTCTACATACATAAAGATAAAATTTGCATCGATTGGGGCTTGAACCTTGGTGGCGCAGTTGGTTGGCGCGGTACTCTAGCAATGTACAGGTCGTAGGTTCAAATCCTACTCGAGGTAAACTTTTTATTTATGTATTTAATAAAATTTAAATACACATTCATGTTCTTTAGAATAAAGACAGTTCTTTCTTTGTATTATCGTTATTACAACGGCTATTGTGCTGCTGAATTACATTCTTTGATACCATCTCGGGCTATGTTTGCGAGAAATACTCGGTTCGCTCATTCACATCATCAGTATGCAGTACAAATCTCCACTTGTCGTACCAAACGGGCGCAATCCACATTTTCCTAAACGGCTTCTAAACTCTGGAATGATCTCCCTAGTTCCTGTTTTCCTCTCACTTATGATATGAGAAAATTTAAGGTAGCTGTTCATAGGCATATATTGGCAATTCATTATCCCTCTATCCATCCTCCTAAGTGTTCCTGAGTGCTTTAGCACGATAGGCCAAATTTAGCCTGTTCAGGTCCACTGTTAAATAAATACAGCATTAGAGTATCTATGTGGAAAAAGCGCCGAGAAGCGATATTCAATTTTTACAATGCGATTGTTATGTACATAATCCGCACAAGTGTAATTGGTACTTAATTTATACTTTATAACACATTTTGAACGTCGAGTGGCGCCCCCTTACAGATAGCGCCTCTAACCTTAGTCCAGGCTTAGATTAACGAGGAAATGACCCTGACTAGTTAATTAGAAGGATCATAGATTGCCGAGGCATTATACCTTTCAGACAAGAGAGGAGGGAAATGATCCAAATAGGAATTTCACATTTAGGGCAATTCCCCAAGAGTTTTTTATACCTTTCGGCCAATAAGCTAAAAGCAAAGAGCAGGATTTTCGTTTTACTAGTAGGCATTGGTTGTTGCTCTGGATATACATGCGAGTAAGTGTGCGGTGTGTAGGTATGCTGGTGTTTTGCAGACAGAATCGATGAATAATTTGTCAACACAGAAAAACTAGTCTAGCAATTACGATCAGTTAGGAAATACACGAGTGATTCCGGAATGGTTTAAATAACGGGTTCCACTTCCAACGAGGTTGGAAGGTAACGTACGTAGTACTATTGCGGTAAAGTAAAAGTGAGAATAAAATAATTACTTAAATAAAATCTAACAAAATTGAATAAACTATTTATTATAAACAGTAATAATAAAATTCTTGCAATTAGGAATCTTTAAACCAGATGTAGAGGCAAAACTAACGTTGTCCACAGAATTGACAATCTGAGTTTGATTAAACTTACAATGACAATTATAAAGAGTGTGGCGCGAAGAGTTTTGATTAAAAGTAATGGCGGATACAGTTATGTTAAAAATCTGAAATTACGAAGCTGTAGGTTTTGGATGACGCTGAGTTCAAATATAATGTTGTCCTGAATGTGGCACTTCGGTTATACCGGAAGTAGACGTCAACTTTGTTATTTTAAATGGAACCTAATATTTTTTATTTTATTTTCGAATTCCACATGAAATTCTAGATAAAATTTGTGCACAATGAACTATACCAAAAATGAAGTATTTTTGAGATATTTCGATTTTTTTAAAAATTTTGAAAAAATCCTAGTCCACATTGAATAACGATATCTCCACTAATGACGAAGCTAGTGACGTGAAATTGTAACCAATAAACAACAGGCGCTTACCCGTCAACTCCATATATCCATCTCATTGATATATCATACAGGGTGTTTTAAACTTAACCGCCAACATGCACAATTTAAATCATTTGTAAGTTGATTACTTTAAATAGAACACCCTGTATTTTATTACATTTCCCGCTATATTTTTTTAAGCCAATTCGTCTGGTATCAGTATTCCCTATACCTAAATCCAACCACTTTTGAGATATTTCATTATCTTAGTTGAAACATAACAACACTTAATTATTTCAACATTAGTAAAGGGTAGGCCATGATTTCCATTATTTAAGGTGATATTTTGTTATTTTTTCATAAGTTATTAATTCTGAAAAGTAACCAATAGCCTGAAAGGATTATTAATTGTGGGTATCATTAAAAACGTCGACTAGGTATTTTGTATTAATTTAATTAGATAACTCACAAACAAAAATAACTAAATGTAATATTAAACGAATAAAGTTTTACAATAAGTGTTCAGACTTGTAATTCTGGAAATATGGTCGGGTGTTAGAGAATTAAAAGTAAGTAAGACTCTCTGCATCATACCTTCCTTTGTCGTAACAGGTTTGGAAAATACCTGATTTTTAATGTAACCCCAAATACCAAAATCTAGAGGAGCCAAATCAGGAGAGCGCGCTGGCCAACGAAACGGACCCTGATTGGCAATCCATCTATCATCAAACATGTCGTAAAGAAGCTAAGCAATAGGCCGAAAGTTATGAGGAGGTGCTCCA
The DNA here is from genome assembly GCA_036346205.1 of Vesta saturnalis. Taxonomy (NCBI): domain Eukaryota; kingdom Metazoa; phylum Arthropoda; class Insecta; order Coleoptera; family Lampyridae; genus Vesta; species Vesta saturnalis. The sequence goes on along the minus strand of JARFJB010001736.1, from coordinate 1,357,389 downwards.
TCTTGCTGATACCAAGCTCAAGCCGCCTCTCCATTTATTAAAGTATGTAACGCTGATTGTATGGCTTCTTCTAAAATGTGGCAATATCTTGTACCATTTTAATCATAAAACTTTAATACTAAAATTTTATCGTCGTTTATTGCACAAAAAACGTTAAAACTCCAACTATCTTGGAAATAACGTTTTCTACTAACATGTGGATTTTCATTAGACCAAAAATGGGAATTATGTCGATTAAATAATCCATTTCTGCTAAACTTTGCTTCATCCTCTTGGGTCTTCATTAAAAACCATTCACAGAATTCTACCCTTCGAAGAAGATCACCTAATTGTAAGTATTACACCAAATGACATGAAAATGGTTTTCATTTGTGTTTTTTTTTAAATTCGATGAATTGTTCTCGTCGACAAAGTAAGATCTGTCTCACAATCTTTAACGGAGGCATTTGGAGAGGCCGTAAAATAACCCAAAACATTAATTTCGTTTATGTCACTGTCCACTAATGGTTTATTTTTATTAATTTTGGTCTTAAATTGACCAAACTGACGGCAGTTTTTAAGCAATCTTCTTACAATATCACCAGTTGCATTTGGTCGATGTGGATACCTTTCTGCAAAAACACGGCAAGTCCATTCAACAATTCTATTACACTCGCCGTAAATAATAATAACATTTAAAAAATCATCATTAGTAAATCCTGCATTTGCCATTATTTACTATGAGATACAAACTGGTAAAGAAAATTGTCAAAACAACATCAACAATTAACGTTCTAACTATCAAATCTTTGACAGCCATGGCCTACCCTTTACTAATGTTGAAATAATTAAGTGTTGTTATGTTTTAACTAAGATAATGAAATATCTCAAAAGTGGTTGGATTTATATATAGGGAATACCGATACCAGACGAATTGGCTTAAAAAAAATACAGCGGAAAATGTTACGACCATAATTCCAGAATTACAAGACATAACTTAATGAAAAGGATTCATAAATATTTAAAAGTAGATGGTGCTAATTCTGAACACTTATTATAAAACTTTATTTGTTTAATGTTACATTTAGTTATTTTTGTTTGTAAGGTATCTAATTAAATTAATACAAAATACCTAGTCAAGTTTTTAATGATATCCACAATTAATAATCCTTTCAGGCTACTGGTTACTTTTCAGAATTAATGACTTACGAAAAAATAACAAAATATCACCTTAAATAATGTAAATCATGGTGTAGCCTTTACTAATGTTGAAATAATTAAGTGTTATGTTTTAACTAAGATAATGAAATATCTCAAAAGTGGTTGGATTTAGGTATAGGGAATACTGATACCAAACGAATTGGCTCAAAAAATACAGCGTAAAATGTAATAAAATACAGGGTGTTCTATTTAAAGTAAGCAACTTATGAATGATTTAAATTGTGCATGTTGGCGGCTAAGTTTAAAACACCCTGTATGAAATATCAATGAGATGGATATATGGAGTTAACGGGCTAGCGCTTGTTGTTTATGGGTTACAATTTCACGTCACTAGTTTCGTTATTAATGGAGATATCGTTATTCAATGTGGACTAGGATTCTTTCAAAATTTTTAAAAAAATCGAAATATCACGAAAATACTTCATTTTTGGTATAGGACATAGTGCACAAATTTTATCTAGAATTTCATGCAGAATTTAAAAATAAAATAAAAATTATTAGGTTCCATTTAAAATAACAAAGTTGACGTCTACTTCCGGTATATCCGGAAGTACACATTCAGGAAAATATTATATTTGAACTCAGCGTCATCCAAAGCCTACAGCTTCGTAATTTCAGATTTTTAACAGAACTGTATCCGCCATTACTTTTAATCAAAACTCTTCACGCCACATTCTATATAATACGCCTGCTTGGATAATACCGTTCTTAATACATTTCGCTAATTGATTTACTTATTTCTCTATACAGGGTGGGTGTCTACTGCGTGGATGGAGGATTTCTTCTTAAATATTAGAGATATCAAAACCAATTTATGGCAACCCAAACCTGTTTTTTTTTAAATAGGACACCCTGTATATTTTTGCATTTTTGGATTTATTGTTACATTTAGAATACAAGTATAAAATTTGTAGCTGTATCACTAACCGTTGTGCAGATATCATCACTTTAGTACCAAAATAGATTTGTAAATCTGTTTATACCACCGACTATTAATAATAGTCTACTAACAAACAAACTGGGAAATTTTTCGAAAACATGTAAAACTATACAAAATGATTAACTTACGCGAAATGTAATTTTTCTCAATTTTTTCAAATGCAACACCCTGTATATTTTTTCACATTTCGATTCCCCGTGAAAAGTAGATACTAAATGATAATAGGTTTCGTAGCCATAAGACGGGCTTCTTGAGATATTGACGCATTATTTGAAAATATTGACATACAGAACAATTTAAACAAAATCCAGAGCAAATAAGAAACTACAAATGGCAAATAAATTCTTTAACTGATAGGAAAACCTAATTAATAGCTAAACAATAAAATAATTCTCTACACCTAAAAATAAGTTGAACAAGTAAACATAATCGAATAAAACCATAAATTCAAATTAAATGTTCAAAATTCGTTCGGTAAACGAAAGATTCACTCGCAACAGCATTAGAGGCGAAATGGATTGAAACGCAGCTCTAATTTTATTCGCCATATCTTCGCTTGTGATGGGAGGATGTTGGTAAATTTTTTCTTTAACGTAGCTCCAAAGGAAGAAATCAAGGGGCGTAAGATCCGGTGATCTGGCTGGCCAGTTTTGCACACTACCTCGTCCTATCCACCTCATCGGATAATTTCTATCGAGATATTGCCTAACGTTGATTGCATAATGTGGAGGGGCGCCATCCAGTTGTAAGACTTCCATCAAAGAAAAAAGGACCAACCACATTAAAATTGATTATACCCCCCACACATTAACTGACCATCGATCAACAACTCTTAAGATGTGTGGATTAGTATCTGAATAGTGATGATAGTTATGTGTATTAATATTGCCATTATTCTGAAAAGTTGCCTCATCCGTAAATAGAATATTATTAACAAAATTGGGTTCTTCATTTACTTTAGTAGTTTCCCATTGGCAGAAAGATTCACGATTTTGAAAATCTATTTCACTTAAAGCTTGATGTTGTTCGATATGATAAGGATGCAATTTGTTTTTTTTTAATAAAGCTGCGAACTGTATTTCTATATAGGTCTAGGTGTCTACTTAGCTCTCTGGTACTAATTTTCGGATTTTCTATAACAGGTGTCACAACTTAAAATTCAATTTCTTGATTTGGGCTTGTTTTTGTGCGCTTGACATAACACACACTTCCAAAATTTATAAATCTCTTAGCTACTTTCATAAACGATTCTTTGCACTGCTGTCTTCTCTCTGGGTATCGTTCACAGTGCAAACGGGTAGCCAGCAAAGCATTGCTTTGAGCTTCGCCGTAAATAAAGATCATATCGACCATCGACCATTTCTTCCTTGGAAAATTCATTTTATACAAAAATTAACAAAACGACAATCAAATAACACACAAACTAATGGAACAATATTTGAATGATTATACAAACGTCAAAACAATAGATGCAATTGTTCCTCTTTATTACGAGCGGCTAGCCTACTTGATTTGTTTTGTTGAATTCTATTGTCATAGTAAATTTGCATTTCAGAATTTTTTTACGTAAAAGCATCAATATCTCCAGAAGGGTCCGTCTTATGGCTATGAAACCTATTATCAATTAGTATCTACTTTTCACGAGGAATCGAAATGTGAAAAAATATATAGGGTGTTGCATTTGAAAAAATTGAGAAAAATTACATTTCGCGTAAGTTAATCATTCTGTATAGTTTTACATGTTTTCAAAAAATTTCCCAGTTTGTTTGTTAGTAGACTATTATTAATTGTCGGTGGTATAAACAGATTTACAAAATCGTGGTGACAACGCCTCGCATCATGGTTCCAAAGTTAACTCTATTTTGGTACTAAAGTGACGACATCTGCAGAACGGTTAGTGATACAGATACAAATTTTTATACTTTTACTCTAAATGTAACAGTGAATCCAAAAATGCAAAATATACAGGGTGTTCTGTCTAAAAAACCACAGGTTTGGTTTGGCATATTTTTGTCAATCACCCTAAATACCTAAATATTTTTAGAATATAGGTCCAATGATCGTGTATTACCACACCAAAATTGGTTTTGGTATCTCTAATAGTTAAGGAGCAATCCTCCATCCACGCAGTAGACACCCGCCCTGTATAATTAAAACTGTTGATAGTAGATAAAAAACGTTGTACGATGTTCGTATCGTAATTTCATATTACGATACTTAAATCGTAAATAACTATTACTTTATAGTTGATTTTTTAGTTTACTAACTTTACTAATCATAAGCACAGATTGGGTTCATGAGGAATGGAGTTATAATTACTGAAGAAGCTCCAAAAACTCTTGTAGAAAAACTTAACGTAAATAATTTGGAAGAAACATTTTATCAATTGGTAGCATCAAAAAATGAAGAAATATTGGTCAAGAAACATTTAAGATTTCCAGAAGCACTTAAGGAAGATAACCATAGACACGTCCTTCAAAAACATGTACTAACAGGGCTCGTGTGGAAACACTGTCTGTGGATGTGGAGAAACTTCCATTTTTTTATCTTGTTTTGTATTTTTCTACCAATTTTGATTGTCTACACATACGGTCTCGCATTTGGTGGTAATCGAATGAACTTAAACTTTGCTATTGTTAATTATGAAACTAACATTAGCAATTGCGGATCGTTAGTATGCAACAGTTCATTACTAAGCTGCCATTTTCTTCGTTACTTAGAACAAAACAACATTAACTTAGTAAGTTAGCCTTAGATAATGATCAGCAGTAAAACAGATTTTCAGGATTATTATGAAGATGAAGATCAGGCACTATTGGCAGTACAAAACGGACATGCGTCTGCGTCTGTTGTGATTAGGCACAACTACACAGATAACTTAAAAATTCGATTAAAAACCTGGCATCTAACTAATTTAAATATAAAGCAATCCACAATTGACGTCGTACCTGATACAACAGGTAAGAGTTACCGAAAAAGCAATTCGGTAAATTAATTTGAATTACAGTCAAACATATCTCACTCTTCATCCAAATGATTATGTATAAAAGTTTTAATGACTTTATTGAAGATTACCTCAGGATTTGCGATGTACCTAAAGGTACAGTAACTCTACCAATAAAGGTAATTTTTTAATATGTAAACAAACCAAAGGTAATTAATAATTTTGCTAGTTTCACAAGCCGGTTTATGGATTGGCCGAACCAAGCATGAAAGATTTCGCTAATTCAGGATTCATTTTATCGCAAGTGGTGCTTTTTTAGATTAAATTTTATATAGAGTGACTTTTTAGGTTGGCTTTTTTTATGGCGGTTGCTGCGACCAGTGGAGCAACATTAGTAGAACGTTATGAAGGTATTCTAGAAAGGACATTAGTGATGGGTGTAAGTTACATCGAAATTTTAACTGCACACGTGGTATGCCAGTCGGGTATAATGATTATACAAAGCATAACGCCTCTACTAATCCTATTTCTTATTTTCAACCTCACTCTGAATGGATCAGTGATAAACGTGATCATATTTACGATTTTAAGCGGTTTTTGTGGAATGAGTGCAGGTACTTTGTTGTTTAATTTAAAATTTGATCTTGTAATAGATTTTAGGTTTCGCAGTTTCAAGCCACTGTAATACTGATAAATCGACCTGCTGTGTTATACTCGGTATGTTCTTCCCCATGGTTATGTTCTCTGGATTTGTATGGCCTCTTGAGGGAATGAATTATTATGCAAAAATTGTTGCAAAAATCCTACCGCTCACTGTCGCGAATGAAAGCTTGAGAATTATATTACAAAAGGGGTGGGGGCTTAATGAAGCAGTTGTTTATAATGGTCTTATTATTATAATCGTATGGACTATTATATTTATAGTAATTAGCGTTGTAGGACTTAAACTTAGAAAAAAATAGTACATATCTAGTTTGATCAATAGAAAATAAAACTGTGTAAATATGCGACAAGATATGTATTCATTGTTATATTAATTAGGTAGAACGGTTTCAATTCTTACATTTCTCCACTTTCTCTTCGTCTTGCTTTCCTAAATTTGCGATATCGGTAAATAAGGATTTAACTCACCATCAAATATCTTATTGCGTCCTTCGCTGTATCACGTCCGAATAGCGGACCCAATAGGGTATCGGTATTAGCTGACTAAATATCTCACATTTCTATGGACCAATCTATGGATCAACGTATTGTAATATGGGCAGACCAGTCTGACGACTGCACAACTCGAATGCAAGAATCAAGTTAAGGTGCAAACTTATTTAAGCCAAATGATTATCATGAAAAACCAGCTATGACCACTTTGTATGAAAAAGTTGTTACGGGTATATGTGCTACGGGTATGTAAGGGAGGATAAAACAAATGTAATACAGTAAAACACAGTATATAAATTTATAAGCAAGAGTAATCTTTATTGCGGATTGAGGAAAAGAACTACAAGAGGAAAACCTAAACGCCGCATACAGAATAACAACATAAATAAAGTATAAGTATTAGTTATAAATACCTAGATCAATACGTATTTAGACCCTACTGTTATTGCAAAATTAAATTTCTCCCTGCCCTATCCTTAATAGATCAATGTAGTAGTAATTTAATACAGGCCTGTATTTCATAAATGGTGATCACCAGATTATACAGTTAGCTAACTGCAGCATAAGTAAAAATATTACCACATGTTAACGGTCTGCATTTACAATTAAAGAACCAAAAGATAACATATTTCATAACAGACACACGGTATTCCAACGAGAATATACTTTAGTGTTACACCGGTTATCTCCCCAAGGTCAGCATTATGTCAGTTCTACCCAAGAGCCGTTGTACGCCTCGACTACATTTACAGGGACTATCTATCAAGATATGATACATTTTAGGTGTGAAATCTCAAAATAAAATACATGAAAAATGAAATTAAGAGACCTCTCAACATTGAATAACAAGATAGTGATGTAATATTAAATTTCAAATTATCACTGATATTAATTTATATGAAATTAAATAATCACTCTTGCAATGGTATTGTAATACGAATCATATACTAATTTAAATTATTATTTAGTTCAATTTATAAAAGAAACTTCTATATTCAAATCAAGTTATATTAATCTTACAATTAAGTTGCTCTTTTGTTGAGATTATAATATTATAAGCATTTATTGAAAGCATTGTCTAAAAAAAAATTGTTAGAGAATGCTGAAAGAAAATACAATTAGTGAATATATAACCTTACCTTTGTATTATATTTTATAAGACCAAAACACATTCATTCTCTTTCAAAACGTCAAAATCAAGAATCCTCAAATATTGCTTTTAGTAGGTAACAGGGCCGACCCTGGACCACATTGTAGGAATTTCTGTGTTGAAGATCAAGGTAGTAAGACAAGGACAAATCTCAAAATAGAAATTAGAAGCGCAGCGTCGAGGTGAAAGAAGTAAAAGGCCGATACTGGACCACATTATACGAATTTATGCGTTGAAGTTGGTCAAGGTCAAATCTAAAAATAGAAATTAGAAAGGCAGTATCAAGGTCAAAGATATACTAGGCCGATTCTGGACCATATTATACGAATTTCTGCGTTGAAGTTAGTCAAGGTCAAATCTAAAAATAGAAATTAGAAGTGCAGAATGAAGGTCAAATGTACTAGGCTGAGCCAAGGTCAATTTTAGAAATAGAAATTAGAATGGCAGCATCAAGGTCAAAAATGTACTAGGTCGATTATGAACCACATTATACGAATTTCTGTGTTGAAGTTAGTCAAGGTCAATTCTAAAAATAGAAATTAGAAGTGCAGAATCAAGGTAAAAAATGTACTCAAGGTCAAATATAAAACTAGAAATTAGGTTAGCATCAAGGTCAAAGCAGTACTAGGCCGATTCTGGACCACATTATACGAATTTCTGTATTAAAGTTAGTCAAGGCCAAATCTAAAATTATAAATTAGATGGTAGTCAGCAAGGTCAAAGGTAGGGGGTTGAGGTAGATGTGGAAGTAGTGAAGGTATTTAATTTCAATATGTGGACGTGCTACGCAGCTGAATCATGGTTTAGTTCAACATTTGACGACATTGGCATTTGATGCTGATTATGAGGCAGTATATGGTTTAGAACGCTTTTATACGTAAGTGAAATGTGAGGCACTTGCAAAGAAATATGAAGATTGTGTAAAATTATGTTAAGAGCTACTTAAAGGGTCGATATTGTTGGACTTATTTAATACAAAAGTTAAGTGTGGCACAACTAGAAGAGTTCGCTCTAATTTGAAGGAGTGGGATACCAGTGAAGATGAAGAGGGAGAAGAAAAGGAACACGAAGGGTGTTAGTCAGCTACTAATTAATTAAGCTGTGAAGAGCAATTAGATATTAATTATAATATTTGTCAAAAGTTTTTTATTACGTAATCACAAGTTACACAAGAGTGTGAGTTTTACATTGTTGGATACGGTTTTGAAGGTGACTATTGGCATGGTTATACCAAGTACTAGTGATATCGTTAATTTAACAAATCGTGTTATTCTATTGTTGAAAACAACAAAAATGAATTTGTAAAGCACATCTGTATAATTAACACTAATGTTAAGCTATTTCAAGATATAATTCAAAATAAAAGTTATTTAGAGGCCAATGAAAGTCTGCTTAAGCTCAAGAGCAATCAATGATCATTGTTACAGCGTTATCTGATCAAGCTTAAACGGTTAAAGAATGCTTCAGAGAAAACAGGTAATTGAATTGTCACTAAAAAAATGCAGATTAGGTAGGTACGGTCTAAAAGATGCATTAACTGAAGGTACACTGTTTAAGATTGGTGAAGTATACCGAACTGCACAAAGAGTGTGTGTGTGTGTGTGTGTTGATTACGTGAAGTACTATTGTGTTGCGTTGTGCGTGTACTAGTGTTGTCTATTTGCGTTGCGCAATGCGTTGTGTATGCGTGTTGTGTAGTCGTGCGTTAGTCGTGCGTATGCTGCGGCGTGCTGCGTGTTGTGAATAAATTTATTGCTGGCAAATGTTATAAGTGTCTAAAAACAATTACATGTATTAGGTTTAAGCAACTTTATTGTATAATCAAACTAGGTGAATGCTAGTGCATTACAGGACTTCCTTGCAAAACACTAAAGAATATATGGGGTATTATTATATCTTTTTTAGAAATATTTAATAAAACCAAACTACTAATCAAAATTGAGACATTATGTGATCTTGACCAAACTGGGCCAAAAGTTGTAAAATAAGCTAATAAATCGATTTAGCGATAGTGAAAAATAAGTCGCTTGCATAACCTTCTATATCTACATACAGGGTGGCTCATTAGTGTGTGGAAGTACAATAACTTACTTAGGATCAAAAATACAAACCAATGTTTCAAATAAAAGTTGTTATGTTTGCGCAGATACACATTTCCAAAATATTTTGAGATATACAGGGTGTTCAGCCTAAGCGAGACATGAAGTTTACTTTTTTTTTAATAGGACACCCTGTATATTTGTTTACTATCGAATTTAGCGTAAAACTCTGCATCTAGTCCTATCTTTTCTTTTCCCATAAATTGCGACGTTGCCAAGCTGGAGCGAAAAATATGAAGATTTGACGAAAATTGGTACACTATAAATGCTGCCAAATAAACGTTATCAGTGATAAGCAACTAAACTTATTTGGTAGGTACGAAGGTAAAGGATGGCTGAAATCTCTGAACATAGTAGAAGTTTCGTTTGGGGTTCGGGGTGTTTTATGGATAAGCATTAATTCAAGAGATTTCAATTAGCAAAACTTCATTTTTTTTAATGGAACACCCAGTATATTGTTTTACGATCTTGTAAAGCTATTTTATCCCTTCGAATTACGTCTGTATAATGTACTCTCTAAAATTGATTGGTTTTAAGAAAATTGCATTTTTACTTTATGATTTAAAAATATTCATGTTTTTAACAAGTAAGCTCTGAATGTGACGTTTAAAATACTTTTACTTTCGATAATTTTTTGTGACAAAATCAAACCAGTAATTTTCTACCTTTAAAAAATGTAATAAAATAAATAGGGTATCTACAAAACTCAAAATAAACAAATTAAACAAAAATAACTAATTCTATTCTTCATGTCTTCCTTAGTAGTCGCGGGTGTTTTGTATACTTGTTCTCTAACATAACCCCACCAAAAAAAATCTATTTTAAGTTCTGGTGAAAGAGGTAGTCATTTATGGAGTCCTCCTCTACCTATCCATCATCCGCGAAATTCATTATTTAAATATGTATTGATCAGTTGGGTATGGTGAACTGGTGCCCCGTCATGTAGGTACCACATTTGCCGCCTAACATGAGCAGGTAATCGCTGAAGCAATTGTGGTAATTCGTTTTGTAAGAAATTTAAATAAACTTGCCCATTAACAGTTCCGTCAAAGAAATATGGGCCTATGACATGATTCCCAATTATTCCACCCCATACATTTAATGACCACCTTGTTTGACTGATAGTACGTATACAATGCGGGTGATCTGTTGCATAATAATGGAAATTGTGTCTATTAACAAACTCATTTTTATGAAAAGTTGCTTCATCGGCAAATAATTCAAAATTGAAAACATCTCTGTTTTGCTCAATGTCGGTTTGTTTTGTTATTTCCCGTGTCGAGATATGAGGATATTCCGTAACTTTTAACATTATGGTCGTCTCGTTGTCCTCCGTTATTGCAGTTGTAATGAATCTTTTACGTTCTTCGTTCATTTAGTTGTAAATAAGAAAAAAAAAGTTTTTGATTATTAATGATTTATAAGTGTGTGGTGCAACTTAATTTGCATTGGTGTAACTTAAATTGCATATCTTCTTAGGGTTTATACCTCCATATCGTTGAATTATTTTTTTGCACATATTTCTCGCGCATAGCTACATCACCTGATATCGTGAGCGTCCTTTTTGCATTGCTTGATGTACGTTGTTTTAAGCAAGAAGCCATTTTTGGTTTCCACCTAAATTTTGTGAAAAGTGCCATTGATTTAATGGTAAGACACCTTTAACTCGTATTATATTAAAATCTGAAACATTTGCTTTTTGCAGGCACTTTTAGCACTTTCATTACTTTCACCCCTTTTACTACTTTTACCACTTTTATTACTTTTGGTACTTTGATTTTTATGATTACATTTTTGCATTTAATTCAGATCTAAATTTAGATCTCATTTTTATTTGAACCTTCAAGAGAATGCAATAAATTCTGGATTATACTAATTTCAATGAAGATAAATTTGTAAGAAGTAAATTCAACTTTGGTATGGTTTACAACGTACAACATTGAAAGTACGACATATTGCGCAACATTTGTACGAAGATTACATCACCTATGGTTTACATTTCCGCATTCCTTTTGATAACAGAGGTTCTCAATAAGTTGTACAAAAATTTTATTACAGGTATTTATACCCCAATGATTTATTAGTATAAGGCTATTAACACTAGTTTTAACATTTATTTTATATAATCTCAATTTTAAAGGCTTAATAAACATAGTTTGTATATCTTTTATTTTGACATTTTGGTGAATGCTTTATTGTATCCTGGGTTTAGTTATTCCGAGCGTAATAAAAAATAACTTGGCGTCCAAGGTAACTTTTATTATTGTTACATTGAAGTTCTATATTGATGTTAGGTGGAAATAACTAAGCAGAAATTTGTTGGTAATTAAGCAAATCAAAAAGCATGAACCTGGCCCGATTTAATCTACCAACTGAGTCAAAGGCATTATCTTTTATTGAGTGATTTATGTCTGTAGTTATTATAACGATTTCCATTGAGAACGCTTTAAAACATCTATTTACACGTTTACGCAGTCTTCAACCTTTCGCTTTTTTCGTAAGTTACACTGCCAGTTCTGGTAAATCGTTGAAGCACATTTTCCAATGTCTCTTTTCTTGGCTGTCTTCTATCTGGAAATTTCTGTTGATAAATCTTTGTGCGAGTAAACAGTTTTATCACTGGCCCAGTACAAAAATCAATCTGTCATTTCTTCTATCGGAAAATTCATGATTTTAATTGCTTTCTCGTTCTTATTAGCTAACATTTACAACACGTCTAGATAATAACTAATCACTTGACTTGCGCAAACAAATTCACAGGTTACTTGTTAAAACTATGGATATTTTCATTTCATTTGTTGGTAAGGTTATTTTGCTTAATTAAGATTTGTAGATACCCTATTTTTTAACGACATTAAGGTAGAAAAACTGATATTTTGTACAAAAACTAAGAAAGTAGAAGTCTTCTAAACGTCAATTAGAGCTTTTGTTAAAAACATGAATATTTTAAATCATAAACTAAAATGCAATTTTTACAACATATCAATTTTAAATAGGTACATTATAAACAGAAGTTTTTGCTAATTGAAATCTCTTGAATTAATGCTTATCCAAAAAACACCCCGAACCCCAAACGAAACTTCTACTACGTTCAGACATTTCAGCTACCTTTTACCTTCGTAACTACCAAATAAGTTTAGTTGCTTATTACTGATAACGTTTATTTGGCAGCATTTATAGTGCATCAATTTTCGTTAAATCTTCCCCCAAGCAGCACAGCTTGGTCGGGACGACGTCGGGTCGATGTCGGTAGTATGACCAGAAGTCGGTAGCTGACGTCCGCCCGACGTCGTGCCGACCAAGGTTTATATCAAAATGGTCACACAAATTCTGGTCGGCCCGACGTCGTATGTCCGACCAGCAAGTTGCCTTACGTAGAAATTGACATAATTATCACGACGGTATTTTAGGTACGGCAAATATTACTTAAAATATCCTTTTCAAATATCTTTGTTCGACTTTATGTATAAGTATTTATACCTACCTTGACGTCATGTTATGCGTGGAAAATGATACCTGATATAAGTGTAAAGTTGTATATAAAAAATATATAATCGAAATTGTCTATATTTTGTTTATATCAATCCTGTAGATAATAAATACTACAATTAGTTGATGGTGATTAAATATATTCCAATATGGAAACATATCTGTACAAAAATATACGACTTGCTCTAGAATTTATGTACAGGCTGTCCCAAATTCCAGGGCAAGCATGGGGATTTCGCTTATTATAAGAGATAGGATATAGGTTTAAATTCGGCATTTTTGCTAAATTCGATGCCGAGTAATAATCTGAAAAGAAATTTGAGCTAACTCGAATGGATTTGGTTTTATGCTCAAAAAACAAAAAAATTCGATTTTCGTTTTTCGCGTTTGGCCACCTTATTATTAGGAATTTTCAAAATTCGATTAAACATTATTAAGACAACTTTTTACGCACAATACTAATACGGTATTAAAAATATTATGTGACGTTTTGTTTATTCTGAACCATCATCAGGTTTATTTTCTCTTATCGAGGTTAAGACATATTTTTATGTCGTTGGATGGAGAATGTTATGCTGGTTTTAGCAATATATAACACTTTATGGTTTGATCGACTGCGAACTAAAATAATGAGAAAAATACGAAGAACAAGATTCCGCCTTCTTGCATCCAGCAAGGAATAATTACAGTAGTTCTACTTATTTAATTTGTTAAACTCGTTAGAACATCCAAAAAAATATAAAAACATTTAAAAAATTTAAAAATAAACATTAACAAACAACTCAAACAAGTAGGTCTATGTAACACGGTCATAATAGCGACAACGCAAATTTATCGATAGGTAACAACAAAATAATTACACATACAAGCAAACAAAAATTATTATAATTAATGTTCGAACAAGTTTCCTCCTTCTTGAATACAGTAACGAATTCTTCTTCTACAATTCTTTATGCTTCTTTGAATGGTTCGCCTGGGAATTTGACGAAGTTCATTAACAACCCTATTCTGGAGTTCTTCTATATTTTGCGGTGGCGTCTTATAAATCATATTTTTTAAATAACCCCAGAGGAAGTAATCTAAAGGGGTTAAATCTGGACTTCTTGCTGGCCACCTAAGTGGTCCCTATTTCCCATTCATTTATCAGGAAATTCGCCGTTAAGATATTTATTTATCGCAGCATTATGAGGAGGAGCTCCGTCCATTTGCCACCTGATATTTCGTGTGTTAGAAATGCGAGGTAGCGTTGAGACGTTAGGATACCTTCGTAAATAATTTGTCCAAGGAGGCTATCCTTCCAGATTCCAACCCACACATTAAAGGACCGGTGGCCTTGTCCTCGCATTTGCCAGTTAATTCGTGGATTTTCAACGGACCAGTAGTGCTCGTTATTACGATTAAACATTCCATTAGTGGAAAAATTGCACTCATCCGTCCAAATTATTTGATTGAGAAAGTTGCGATTTTCCAGCATTTTGGTATTAAGTTGGTTACAAAAATCCAACCGTCTCATATCGTCCCAAGCCGAAGAGTTTGACTAACGTGTAACTTAAATGGTTTATAACGTTGTTGCTTTAACACTCGCCAAACTGTCATTTTTGGCACTTCAATAGTTTGCTCTATTTCTCTGGTAGATGTTGAAGGATTTTCTTGAACCTAAGATGGATAACATAAAGTCATAACTCTCCAAAAAAATGTCTGCTGAAATTAGCAGTGAAGTGAGTGGAAATTCTTATAATTAGTATAATACTAACAAATAGTACCTGATGTAATATTTCTTTTTCGCTATCTCTGTCTAGTATGTATTTCGAGGTTTCTGAAAACATCCAAATTCTTGCAAATTTTGGTCTAATTTAAAAAAATATCTCTGGTTTGGTTGCTGCCTCTCCGGATATTCCTCTAAATATCTTTGTTCTGCTCTGACACTATTTCTATTGCAGCTATAAAATATCCTTATCATGTTTCGTTTTTCTGAATTTGAAAACATTCTAAAGAAACTTGCAAATTTTAAAGCACTAACACGAAGGATCTTGCAGTTATTACCCTTTTTACAATTAGAAAATGACATGACAAAAGCCAATTCCTGAGTTTTGTTTGATTCATGGGTATCGTGATAGTGTAATATTTAGTTTTTAATTTAAAGTATTTTAGTTCGCAGTCGATCAAACCATGAAGTGTTATATATTGCTAAAATCAGCATAACATTCTCCATCCAACGCCATAAAAATATGTCTTAACCCCGATAAGAAAAAATAAACCTGATGATGGTTCAGAATAACCGAAACGTCACATAATATTTTTAATATCTCTTTATAATAAGCTAGATCCCCATGCTTGCCCTCAATTTGGGACAGCCTGTACATATTTTAAGGACAAAAATTTCGATAATTTGGAACTAAAATGACAAACACTTGCAACTGATAAAGTTGGACAAAATGAACCATTAGAATTAAAGCGCCTTAAAAAATAGTTCGATTTCTGAATATATTTTTGAACTTTTTGAGGGTACTTTTTGAAAAAAAAATTTTTTTTAGTATTAAAAAAAAAAAATCTTATTAATTTGGAAAAATACATTATTACATAATTGACATTTTAAAAATTCACAACTGCAGCAAAAATATTTAAAAAAAAATTAATTATAATTATTTCCAAGATGGATTCCTATTATTTAAAAAAAGATGTCGTCGTCGGCTACACCAACTTCTTGTAGACTGGGTACCCTGAAGATAATATTGCGTTAAATAAATGTACCTATTCCATACTCACGGTCACATTTAATACATTTGATTATTATTCTTCTATACCTCAGGATTTATTTGATATAATAAATTATATCAATTCTGTATATCATCCGAATTGGTTGAAATACTAACACCAAATTGTAGCAATTGTATAGGTATACTATAACCTTTAATGAACTTACTAGTATATTAATTTTGTACATATATACAGGGTGTTGCATTAAAGCATAGATAGGTACCATACAGCTATTAGCTTTGTCAATTTCTCCTACAAATTTTAAATTTAAAAAGCGTAAGGTACCTAGGTACTTATACTATGAAATATCTTTAAATAATAGAAAATTTCCATTTTCAAATCAATATCTACAGACATTTTTATTTTACAGGTCCTAAACAGGAGTGTTTATCAAGCCTTAAATTGTCGGTTCGGAGAGCAGATTTCTTCTTAGTGCTGCTTAGGCCATAGTACCTAAATATACTCTACTGGGTGGTGGTAAGCGGATAGCCAAAAAACTGTATCTATTAAATATAACACCTGTTTTTTTTCTCAGATACAATCTGGCAACCCTGCAATATTCGGGTTACTCATATTATACGCAGCATCACGCTATAACATAACCTATACTTGAAGTTTGACGTTGATCGTATTAGGTGTGCTAATTTAAACCTGTTTATTAAGATTTTATTTATACAAATTTGGTGTAAATGTTCATATTTAATTCACCTTAGTCGTATTAGGTATGTTCATTTATACCGATCATTTAATAGTACAAAAGAGGTATAAATGTTCATATTTAATTTTGTTTGGTCGTATTAGGTGTGCTTATTTATACTTATAATATATCAACTGTACAGAATAGGTATAGATTTTCCTACTAAATTTAACTTAGTTGTATTAGGTGTGCTTATTTATACCTATTCTATGTTAACTGTACAGAAGAGGTATAAATATACACACCTATTACGACCAACTTCCAATTTAGAATTTCGATAGTGTTTATTATTAGCTGTGAAAAAAGTACAATTTATACCTATAACACGGAATATAATACAAACGCAAACGCAAATGGACGTATTTAAAATAGTTCATTTGGTTGAATGAGGCGAGGTCGAGCCCATACCACATAAGTGGGAAAAGGATAGCATCGTCTACTAGCCAAAAACTAAAAAGGTGTGCAGAAGAAAACAATCGGATGCATCGAGTGAACCAGATACAAAAAACTGGTCAAAGTTGAAGGGTGTGGTTGAAGCAGTAGAGCTAATGTATAACGACGCAGTAAAGGCTGCAGATTTGTACGCCGATTTAAATACGGATGACGCAGACGACATAAGATCCTCGAAACGAGCCAAAGTGAACAGTACCGCTGCGTCGTCATACTTAACATTTTTTGAGCCCTGCCACTGAAACACCAGACAAAGTTCCCTCAGGCTCACAAGACGTTTTAGACACTCGCCAGGCCATAGAATCTACTGAAATGGCAGTCACTACGCTGACTAAAGAGACTATAATACAGGAAAACCTATTAAGTCAAGTTTCACTTCTATCTGCTGACGTGACGTTTATAAATAGCTCGGACAATTTTGAGGTTTTATGTGACCTAAATGCAAACGTTACTACCATGCAATAGCAAGTGGCAGAGGTTCAGGCCAAGTTAGATAATCTCGAAAAAATGCTTTCAAACCATAATGCCGGCGTCGTAGTGCTGCACAATCAAAACGCCCAAATTTCTCTAGATCATGGAACGACAATTTTTCCAATCGACTCCATTATTGATCTACAGGCATTTGAGGAGAAATTGGCCACTGATGAGGCTTACAAAGACTCTATTATAGAGCATTGGAAGTGCATTATTGGCACCGGGTCCAAATGAAAATTGGCAGAATATAAACTTTGCGGATTTTTATTTACAACGTAAGTGTAGTAAGCGTAGTAAGCTGCATCGAACCCGGTGCAACAAACTGCGCACAATTATCGCAAACGTTACGGAACAGAGTGCATTATATAAAAAAATATACCTACTTATAATTTTTATTTTTATACTTTAGAAGTTCTAGGAGTTATTAAAAAAAATTAAAATTAAGTATTACAAAGTCCTTCCATATTTTGATACATGTTTTTTTTTATTTTAAGCACCTTACTGGCAAAATATTTATGGACAGGTGTAAGCGGCTTATCAGAACCAAAAGAAGCATTTCAAAAGTTTACTGAAGTACTGTATTTATTTTATTTGGCTGTAAAAAATACAAATGCCTTGTTTTCAATTGCCGATAGGGATATTTTTTAAAAACAAAGTTCTAAAATACGGCCAATCGAGACTTCACCTCGAAAACGTGGCAAACAAAAAGGACGATGAATTAGATAAAAGCATGATGAACAAAATATAGAAGAATTGAGAGAGGAAGAAGTACCGAGAGAAGAAGAAAAACCGAAAGGAATGGCGAAGCAGGAGAGGAGGAAAATAAGTAAAAATAAAAGATAGAATTAGAACATACAAATGTTTATTTTTCAAATAAAAGTTTTTTTTTAATACATGTAAGTTTTTTTATTTAGCTGTATTAAAAGGTCCAACGTATGTAATAGTGGCAAAAAAATTATTTTCTTTGTATTTTAGGTACACCATTTAACATTTAATGTCTGCATCAGTATGGGTAGTTGGTTCGTACAAGTCACTATTAGATAGGTACATATTTAAATGTCTAGACTCAAATGGGGATGCAAATACATTAGACTTTTTGTTAATTGACTACCATAAATATACAGTGCGGATGATAAGTCTTATTTTAATTTCTGTTACTGAAGACAAAATTGAAAAACGCTCGGACACGACAATTTTTATTTCAAACGAGGTGTTCTTTAACAAAAAAATTGTCACTTTCACCTCCTCTTGACACTATCCATTTTTTTTAATAGCAAGAGTCGTGCGATACATCGTTGGAAAAGATATTAAAGGAGGAATTCAAAATTATCATTTTAATTTTTAAATAAAAATACAAATAAAAATAAACAAACAAATAATATTAAATTAAAGGGTCTGCATATCAATTCTGTTGCATTCTTCGAATATTTTTGACGAAGTTCATCAAATGTCATCAACTGGCTCGATACACTTTGGATTTAAGGTAACCATAGAAAAATCCATAGGAGTCATATCTGGTGACCTAGGCCACTCAATGAACCCACGACGCCCAATCCATCTCCTCGGATATAAATTGTTTAAAAAACTCGAGCAGCGTAATGTGGCGTAGCTCCATCTTGTTGAAAAACAATATCTTGAGTGAATTCACCTGGGCTGGTTCTAACCATCATTAATTGCAGGGATTATTTGTGTTTCTAATAGGTTAAGGTAGCTATCCCTGTTAAGTTATCTTCGATAAAAAAGGGCCTATAATGTGATTCTAGTATACCCAAACATTTAATTTAGTTGGGTATTGTATGGCACTCAAACAATCGAGGATTTTCGTCAGACCAATGTCTTATGTTTTGTCTATGTACAGACCGTTTAAATAGAATGTAGCTTCATCGGAAAAACAAACATGTTGTAAGTAATTTGGATCTTGTGTAATATTATTATCCATAATTTCACAATATTGCATTCGTCGATCTGGATCATCCTCTGTCAATTCATGCACCATTTTTATTTTATATGGGTGAAATTTTTGCTTTTTTAAAGTGCTTAAAACGGTCGAGTGACTACTTCGCATTCGCGAGCAACATTTCTGCTTGAACTGGATGGATTTACTACAAATGGGATACAATATCTACTTGTTTTTCCTCAGAAGTCTTATTTCTACCAACCCGTTTTTTGTTTTCGACAGAACCAGTTTCAAAAAATTTGTTGATGAGTAGTCTATAGTAATGTCGATCAATTGGACGATCCGGAAAACGTTCATTAAATATTCTTACCGCTTCATGAAAGTTACGGCCAGCTTCACTAAATATTAGAACGGCTTCACTTTTCCACTAAACCACGAGGTTGTACCATTTTGTCTGTTTGGAATACAAAAATTTACAGAGTACCACCAAACCCACCAATTGTTAATAATTACGCTTTAGTGCTAAATGTTTGTTATTTTTGACAATACTTGTCAAAAACTAGACACGCCAACTAGATTGTTTAAAAAAGTTTTTAACAATGATACTTTCTTACCTACAAAGTGTTTATTCGGCAATAAGTAAGAATAAAAATTAAATAAACTTTGTTAATAGATTGTCTATGAAAGTAAAACCAGTGTACCTGATTCGGTATTGTTGAGTATCTTAAAGGAATAGATTGTTATTAACCAGGCTGAGCTTAAAATAAAGTATTAGGAGGAAACCAAACAAAGAATATACTTCTGCCAAAAGTAAATGGAGAACATTTTGAACATCTCCTGCAGTAATTAAGTTGTTAATTGAATAATTTGTCCAGTTCATTTATTTTTGAAGATTTAATTTAATATTATTTGTTTGTTTATTTTTATTTGTATTTTATTTAAAAAATTAAAATGATAATTTTGAATTCTACTTTTAAAATCTTTTCCAACGATGTATCCTTGCCATTAAAAAAAATGAGTTGAAAGGGTGACAACTTTTTTGTTAAAAAATACCTCGTTTGAAATCAAAATTGACGTGTCCAATGTTTTTCAATTTTGTCTTCAGTAACGAGATTAAGATAAACTTATCATCCGCACTGTACATGTTGTTATTTTTGTAGTAAGCACTATGCATTTTACTATTTCATTAGATTTAGTCACAAACCATTCATCTTTTCCATTAGCTTCAAATACAACACCTTCAAATAACTCAAGTTTTTGTATGACTATACACTCGGTGTAGTATTCACTATATCGGTCGTTATATATTTAAATAATGGAGTTGAAAGTTTTTTGACTTTACAACAACCTTAGACAATTCACTCAAACAAAATAGTATATAACATATTTTCAAATATATCTGAAGACATGTTAGGCAAATGGCCAAATATCATTCATTACATGACATAAGTTATGTACAGGCTGTCCCAAATTCGAGGGCAAGCATGGGATCTCGCTTATTACAAGAGATAGGATATAGGTTTAAATTCGGCACTTTTGCTAAATTCGATGCCGAGTAATAATCTGAAAAGAAATTTGAGCTAACTCGAATGGATTTGTTTTATGCTCAAAAACTAAAAATTTCGATTTTCGTTTTCGCGTTTGGCCACCTTATTATTAGGAATTTTCAAAATTCGATTAAACATTATTAAGGCAACTTTTACGCACAATACTAATACGGTATTAAAAATATTATATGACGTTTCGTTTATTCTGAACCATCATCAGGTTTATTTTTTCTTATGGGGTTAAGAATATTTTTATGCGTTGGATGGAGAATGTTATGCTGATTTTAGCAATATATAACACTTTATGGTTTGATCGACTACGAACTAAAATAATGAAAAATTACGAAGAACAAGATTCCGCCTTCTTGGATCCAGCAAGGAATAATTACAGTAGTTCTACTTATTTAATTTGTTAAACTCGTTAGAACAACCAAAAAATATAAAGAATTTTAAACAATTTAACAAAAAAACATTAACAAACAACTCAAACAAGTAGGTCTATGTAACACGGTCATAATAGCGACAACGCAAATTTATCGATAGGTAACAACAAAATAATTACACAGACAAACAAACAAAAATTATTATAATAAATGTTCGAACAAGTTTCTCCTTCTTGAATACAGTAACGAATTCTTCTTCTACGATTGTTTACGCTTCTTTGAATGGTTGCCTGGAATTTGACGAAGTTCATTAACAACCCTATTCTGGAGTTCTCTATATTTTGCG
Source organism: Vesta saturnalis (assembly GCA_036346205.1). NCBI lineage: Eukaryota > Metazoa > Arthropoda > Insecta > Coleoptera > Lampyridae > Vesta > Vesta saturnalis. Next base: position 1,335,861 of record JARFJB010001736.1, on the reverse strand, counting down.
GTGGCGTCTTATAAATCATATTTTTAAATAGCCCCAGAGGAAGTAATCTAATGGGGTTAAATCTGGACTTCTTGCTGACCACCTAAGTGGTCCCCTATTCCACTCCATTTATCAGGAAATTCGCCGTAAGATATTCACTAATTATCGAAGCATTATGAGGAGGACTCCGTCCATTTCCGAGAGTCCATCTTTCGTTTAGCGGAACACCATCCAAAAGGTGTGATATTTCGTGTGTAGAAATGCGAGGTAGCGTTGAGACGTTAGGATACCTTCGTAAATAATTAGCCCAAGGAGCCTATCCTTCCAGATTCCAACACATTAAAGGACCGGTGGCCTTGTCCTCGCATTTGCCAGTTAATTCGTGGATTTTCAACGGACCAGTAGTGCTCGTTATTACGATTAAACATTCCATTAGTGGAAAAATTGCACTCATCCGTCCAAATTATTTGATTGAGAAAGTTGCGATTTTCCAGCGTTTTGGTATTAAGTTGGTTACAAAATCCAACGTCTCATATCGTCCCCAGGCCGAAGAGTTTGACTAACGTGTAACTTAAATGGTTTATAACGTTGTTGCTTTAACACTCCAAACTGTCATTTTGCACTTCAATAGTTTGCTTTATTTCTCTGGTAGATGTTGAAGGATTTTCTTGAACCTAAGATGGATAACATAAAATCATAACTCTCCAAAAAATGTCTGCTGAAATTAGCAGTGAAGTGAGTGGAAATTTTATAATTAGTATAATACTAACAAATAGTACCTGATGTAATATTTCTTCTTCGCCATCTCTGTCTAGTATGCATTTCGAGGTTTCTGAAAACATCCAAATTCTCGCAAATTTTGGTCTAATTTAAAAATATCTCTGGTTTGGTTGCTGCCTCTCCGGATATTCCTCTAAATATCTTTGTTCTGCTCTGACACTATTTCTATTGCAGCTATAAAATATCCTTATCATGTCTCGTTTTTCTGAATTTGAAAACATTCTAAAGAAACTTGGAAATTTTAAAGCACTAACACGAAGGATCTTGCAGTTATTACCCTTTTTACAATTAGAAAATGACATGACAAAAGCCAATTCCTGAGTTTTGTTTGATTCATGGGTATCGTGATAGTGTAATATTTAGTTTTTAATTTAAAAGTATTTTAGTTCGCAGTCGATCAAACCATGAAGTGTTATATATTGCTAAAATCAGCATAACATTCTCCATCCAACGCCATAAAAATATGTCTTAACCTCGATAAGAAAATAAACCTGATGATGGTTCAGAATAAACTAAACGTCACATAATATTTTTAATACCGTATTAGTATTGTGCGTAAAAGTTGTCTTAATAATGTTTAATCGAATTTTGAAAATTCCTAATAATAAGGTCCAAACGCGAAAAACGAAAATCGAAATTTTAGTTTTTGAGATAAAACCAAATCCATTTAGTTAGCTCAAATTTTTTGTCAGATTAATTACTTGGCATCGAAAATTTAGCAAGTGCCGAATTTAAACCTATAATCCTATCTCTTATTAAGTGTTGATCCCATGCTTGCCCTTAAATTTGTGAACTGTAATTATGTTTATGATCGATTCCGTATTTAAAATTAAATAACTGTACTACTATAAATCAAACAGTTTGATCAAAGAAGCGGAAATTTTTCAATCAAGTATTTTTGACATATTGATACAGCATCGATCAGAAGAGAATTGTTGATAATCTCTGAAGTCAGATAATCTTTCATCCACAGGACCAAATACAATAACATAAGAGAAACTCAGTTTAAAATGATATGATTCAATCAACGAACCGCCATTAATTTTTTTGGCATTGTCGAATTGGTAAATGCCATTGAATATTTCTAGATATTTGTGTTAAAATCTTAGAGGGCAACTATATTTGCTATAAAACCACGAATCCATCGATAATCAATTTTCATTATTCCTAACATAAAATAGCAATGAAGTGTCAATTTATAACATATCACCTTACCTATCAATAATCACGTATCTGTTCCAATGGAGAACAGAAATTGTCATCAATCTTTAGATGGTGGTCACGGGTTGTTTGTTTCTAAAGCTTGCATCAAAGTCTTAGTGGCAGTCAAAACTTTTGATAAATATCTTTTTAGATGATAATCATCTTCAACCTCGCATTTTTGACATCCATTATATGCGTTAAAATTTACAACACCTGTAAAGAAAAACACTATTAAGTTTTAGGCTAATACGAAGAAAGATCATAATTACATTTAAAAACAGCGTGCTGGAGTGTCACATATAAAGCAGTTTAATTTAACAGTTATAATGTGATCCTTTATAGTAATTCCATGAAGCAATACTTCAAACTCTTCGACGAACTGTCTCAAATATTCCTCTGCACTTGGTGGTTTCGTATCTCCAAAGTATATTGCCACAATAATTGGTGAAATTTCTGGTAGGTTGACTATCCTTACAAGAATGGGCCAGAAACTATTTCTCGAACTGTTATTAATTGGTAAGCCATCTATACTTATGTCCAATAAAATTTCACTATATTGTTTGTCCAGAGCCAAACACGATATTAAACCGTCTTTCAAACCATTGTACCAAAACTCACCGGATCCCATTTTTTCAATGCGAACCATTCTGGGCGTACTTAATAATGTTCTTGCATCTTTTGACAATAAATTATTTGTGATGTACCGAGGCAAAAACGCCAGCAGCTCATTTATTGCATTATGAGTGATATGATTATGCAGTGTCCAATTTTGTAACTCTGTTGCAAGAGGCAGAATTTCCTCCACGGGGTCTGCCTGGTCACCTCCTTGGTGGTTATTATTATCATTGAACTCATTACTCATAATTTGGTGGTAAACTTCTGGCCTCTCAGTATCATTATCCTCACTAATACTAATCAAATCTTCTTTACTGCAATCATTTGACAGCTCTGTAAGACTATAGAATTAGAAGTATTTACAGCTGATGTACTCTGTGGTGTAATTTTTATTGAACTTTGTCCCATCAACAAAGGACACTGCTGCTTTTTCAAAGACAGACATGCTGGTGATGAAGATACCTAATGAGATATTTTAGAAAGCACAGTATTTTCCTGTTTTCTCATATAAAATTTTACTTTTCGATAATATGTAGCAGTATCGTGATATGGCCTACTGCTTCGTGTTTTTAAATTATTATTCATTATAACAAGATTTTAACACACTTTATTGTATTCTACATAAAAAAAGCAACTACACTACACTAAAAAACACGCCACGTTTGTATCGTATCATATTTTAAACACTTGGTTAAATTATAGTTCAAAACAGGATAGGCACACCGAAGTTGGCTGTACCTTCCTGATCCGATGACGGAATAGGTATTAAAATAGTCGCAATCCGACTTCAGTTTAGACAACTTGAATTGAACTATACATTTGGTTGGGAAAAAATTGTAAAAAGTGACGTCGGCCTATCCGACTTATTTCATATATTACTCGACGACGGAATAGGTAATAAATAAGTCGGAGTCCGACGTCGGTCTGGACGACGACAATCATGCTATACAATTGGTTAATATTGGTAAGACCAAATTAACGTCGGCCTATCTGACTTATTTGGTAATAAAGAACAGGTGAGGAATGCTGACGTTGGCGGTTACTACCAAAATCTATCCAATCATGACCATATGTTTGCAACGTGTTTAACGTAGCCAGTTTCCCTATTTTTTTTTCAATTTTACTAATTGTCGATTGTCTGATCGGTTTGTTAGGATATTTTGTATTAGATAAGTTACATTCTTGTAGTTGCGTTCCGATTCTATCTCCACATCCAATCATAACTGATATTTCTTTTCGCTATCATTTTTAAGGTGCTTTCGTGATACTAAACTGCTCGACATATGAAGTGAATCAGTTTTTTTCGAAAGATTATTATGACAGAACTTTCAAACCAAATAAGATCAGAAAAAAATTCCGAAACCAGTCGATTTTTATTTTTAAGTTTGCGGTTGGTCAGATTATTATTTTATTTTAGAGGTCATTTATGTAACGCTTATAGACGGGTATAGGGAAATATTAACAAAAGTTGCTTAGAATTTTATGCAGAATCCGAAAATGCAATAACATACAGGGTATTCAATTTGAATTTTCAAGTTGCCTTGGGTTTTGGTAGAAGTGGCAACGTTGCACTTTTGAAAATAGTTTTAAAAGATAGATCATGACCTATTATGTCTACATACCAAATTTGGAATAGTTGTCTTTTTAGTTCGCTTGTATTTTATAGAACAACTATAATCTTGAATCAACTATACTGCAAATACTCTATTGCTACGACTGATTAGATAATTAAAAGATCCTCAAAAGTTCCATTGCAACACCTACCCTTTCCATTAAAGAAAATCATCAATGACGTCATCACGCTTACATAGGTAACCTCAAAAATAAATTAATAACCTGAACAACGCGCGTCTAAAAATAAAAATCGACGGGTATCGGATTTTTCTCTGAAGTTGCCGATTTAAGAATTATTGAATTTATTTCATAATTTAGCTGCTCACGGATATATATATATATATATATATATATATATATATATATATATATATATATATATATAACTGATAATAATAAAATAAAAAACATTTTTTAAACTCGTTCAACAATACTACCAACTAATAATGTAGAAATAAATTAAAAAATTACGTTACACATTGAAAGGAAAAAAATATAGGGAAGAGCAAGGGTATGTTTAATTCGTACAATAACAGGTTGATATTTACAGTGGAAAAGGAGGGTAACTTCAGTGTCCTTTTTCTAGATACTCTTGTCATGAGAAACAACAATAACATTATGTTAGATTGGTATTGTAAAGAAACGAGTTCGGGACGGTATGTTCGGTTTTCGTCGCAACATCCTTACACACTAAAAATAAATGTCATTTTGATCTACTGCCACTGGTCTTTACGCAAAAGAACTATAAGATTCTGTACAATATTCTTTTAGAAAATGGATACCCTTCTACTTTATTAAAAATATAATTTTCAATGGCAGGAGCAGAACGATTACACAGTTCAAAATGATAACACTAATGACATCAAGGATAATAAGTTAAGGACAAATCAAATTATTTATAGAAAAATGTCCTAATACCACACTTAACGCCCGCTATTTCCAAACTTTTTGCGGACCATAATGTAAAAATAGCTACGTCATCGTTTCGTAAACTTGTGTCCTATCACACGAAATTAAAGGACGAAACTCCTCCACTTGAACGCTCTGAAGTTATTTACTCCATATCCTGTACCGGGTGTAATAACTTCTACATAGGGCAAACGTCCCAGAAGGTGTGTAAACGATTGGCTTAGCATAAAAGTGATCCGCAAAAAACGATTTCGCTTGGAAAACTTATTTCTACTGTTTAATAAATCAAAATATTAAAAAATAAGCAAAATTTAGCGGACCTTCACAATCTTGAAAAGTAATTGGCATATAATTGAATTCTTGTAGTACACAAGGCATCTAAACTTCGATCAGTACTTATACAGCAAGACGCACTTCATTCTGTTTGTATGGAATTGGATGTGTTTTTTGGTTAATTTTGTGGACAAGTGCAATCCTTCTTTGAGTTGAATATTATTTAGTTCCTTGATGTGTAACCAGTTGATTTGATTATTTTCGTAATCTACTATAATTCCCTTTTCGCCTAGGTGTTTCTTACTAGTTTAACCATATGGCAAGCATCAAAGAAAATATAAATCTTCTTTTTATAGGATTTGTACCTAAATGTGTGCACATACTAATATTCACTGAAGCACCATCAAATGTCAATGACTGAACTATAGCATCAGTGGAATGTAATAGTTCAAAACATTTTGTTATTAGATTGGCCCTTTCGGAACCAGTAGGGCTTATAATTAAAAAGTATCCAACAGATACTTTCCACCCACTATTTACAGCTACCACCATAAACACTAGAACATTTTTTGAAAGTTGCACATTGTCATTGTGGTGATGAATGCTTGCTCCTCAGTCCACTCCACCAAAAAATGTATTTCTATCAAAAACAAGTTCCTCTTTTATAGACATTTCGTCAACCACTAAACTCAAAATAATCTCTTCGTCCTTTACCCTCGCTGCTATTGCTTGCAAAGCTTCAGCAGTGAAACCAGGTTTACCATCAACTACGCTGAAACATGCCCTAGGGGTTGATGGATATGGCAATAAATTCTGCCAAGTTTTTCTAACGTACATGTAAGCCTTTGCAGAATAAAACTGTAAGCTTAAAGCAAAGCTTCGCAATTTTGGTGAATATTTGGTTTTTTTCGATTTTAATTTTCTAGTAATAAGCTGCTTCGCAGTTTCTGGCAGTACTTCCTGTTAAAAAAAAACTTCAGCAAATTTTGTATTATTGCCACAACCAATATTACCAATAGTGTATCGCCAGCACCTTCAGACAAAACATTTTTCGCAGTGGCTACATGCACGTCGTACGTGAAAATATTACTTTCACGTCGGACAGTTTTATTGGTCGACAATGGTCACGCGATTCTAGACCTGGATATAGGAATTTACACGTCAGACGTAGTTGGAAGTGATTGCACGTCTACTTCCGAAAATCGCAAAGAATGGGAGGTGTCTGTGTTCTGTGATATCGTAATGGCGACCCGAAACTGGCATGCCGGTCGAACGGTGTGAAATGTGCAATAACAATCAGTAATTATGTTTAGGGGCGTAGTTGAACAAAAGGATAATTTGTAGATTTGAAGAGTAAGTATCGAACTGATTATTTTACATTAAAATACCAATTGTAACATTAAAACAACGCTAAGTGTATAAACACTAAAACTAGGCCAACTTATAACATCAACACAAAAGCGATGATGTAATAAACAATTTGTAATTGATCGAATAATTTTAATTAATAAAAAATTACCAAATATTAATGGCTACTGCCGTCGGCTCAATCGGAAGATGAAATAGGAGAGTTCTAATTTAGAGTTTAATTAACATACCTGAAATACTGCATGCTTCTCATCTGCTTAATTATTTTCGCTTAATTCAAAAAAATGTTATCTAAAAATTATGAAAAATGATAAAATCTCGAGCGCCATGTTGTCTTTATATATATATATATATATATATATATATATATATATATATATAGGAACAACAAAACCTAGTTAATGAATAATAATAAACAATTTATCAAAATGAAAATAAAATAACATGATATACTTAAGTTTATTTAATATCTGATTGAAAAGGTAAAAAATCAGAAGTCTTATACTATTCTAAAATTATATAAAAACATTACCTTTGAACGGTTCTGTCATAAACTATAACTGGTAACTATGAAGCAGAATGGTGAACTTGGTGAGGTCAATGTCTTGCTTATTTATCCTTAATATATTGTGTCCATAAATTTATTGAATTTCTTTGAAGTTTAATACGCCAAATTTATTTATAAAAGTATGTAGAACTTGCGTTGTAAAATGTAATTCAAGTAAAATTGCCATTTAAATAAATAATAGAATAGTAAATTACTGACTTATACGTGCCATTAAATAATTATTATAAAAATGCCATATAAAAGTATGCATTAAAAAATATGAGTAAAATAATTGCAAACTAAATGCAAAATAAGTAAAATAGAAGTGCAAACTAAGTGCAAAGTAAGTGCCTAAAAAAAACAAACGAATGCTTTAGTTTTAAACATAATGAATTGGAAAATAACTTACCATCAATGATGGCACCAAATATAAAAAATTAGGTAAAAATCATGCTTACTGCTGTAACATTCAGCATTAAGTGAATTAAAAAAAAAGCTTTCAGAATAACTCAAGTGTATTCCCCCTAATGGTCTTCACGCGTTGCGCGGATACCATAATATAAATCCAATTTTTTAAGGAAGGGAACTATAACTATTTATGTAATATTACACCCAAAAGATATGTTCTAGGAAATGCAAATTAAATAATTAAAAACTTTTCTAATATTACGCCAAATAAATGAACGATTCTTAAATTAATGTACTTTTTAATACAACCACAAAAAAAGGTTGTTACACAATTAATAGGTAATTGTATGTAGCTAAAAAAAGCCTGTAAGCTGTAAAAAGCATTTTCAGTTAGTTATGCGTAGGTACGTGAATATTGGATCATATTTTATGGCAATTACAATTTTCTTAATTACAAATTTATTATGTGACCAGCAAAATGCCTAGGTTATATATTTTTAAAATTTACTTTTTGCTGTAGGTAAGTTAAGATGAAAGTTGGAGACAGATTCCAGTCTCTATTCCAATAGGAAGAAGCGTTCGAAAAAAATACACATACAAATCTATGTAGGAGCGGTTCACGGACAATCGAAGCTGCAAAGGCAACCCGGACAATCGTTTGATCCAAGATTGGAATATTCGGAAATTGATTATGTGTGTATTAAATTTGGAAAGTACATCTCGAAGATAAACATAGTCACCCTAGCAGTGAGGTTGCAACCTTAAACTCGGTAGTGTTATTTGTTTCTAATTCCAATATTTTATATATTCTAGGTAATCTATAATTATTTACCCAGACAAAGACGTTTAGATGCAGATGCTAAAGAAATTGCTAAAAAACTGGTAACTTTGAAAGTGAACAAGAAATTGCTTCAAAATGATATCATTACACTTAAGGATATCCACAATTTAAACCTTAATAATAGCAAAAACGGAAATAAAATCGAAGAAATAGCACGGAAGTATCTTACAAAAGGGGACACCACAATTGAATTCGTACAAAATGAGGAAGGAGTATTAAAGGCAATTTTCTATCAGGATAGTGAAATGAAACGGTTGTTCCAACTGTGCCCAGAGATAATTTTCATCGACGCTATTCACAAAATCAATGATAGACGTATGCCAGTTTTTCTTATTGAAGATAGCAATGGGCAAGTGCGATTATTGCCTTTTGTTTGCTTAAATCTGAAGATATCAATAATGTTAAGTTTATGGCCGAAATATTTAAGAAACTCAATTCTAATTGGACAAAAATTCGTACGATAACATCTGACAAAGATTTTAATGAAAGGGAAACATTTAAAGCACAATTCCCCCAGGCCTCGTTACTAATATGCATGTTTCACTGCATGACGACATTTTCAAGAGAAATATCCAATGAGAAAATGAAGATTACGAAAGGTGAAAAAGACCCTGCCTCACAATGTTGCAGAAAATGGTATATGCGAAAAGTGAGGAGCATTACGAAGAGTTGTTTAGGGAATTAAAAGACACGAAACTGACAACTGTGTTACGGTAACTTTCGATGGCAACAAAATTTAAAATGCAAGGGCTCGGTGGCTCAGTACAAGTAGGCAACATTGGGGGTGGGCTAGTAAATCTAGAATTTTAAGTATAATGTTGTGAGCAATAATTGAGTAAAGAATAGTTAAGAGAATGGACGCCACGTATTTCTTGAGTAATTGTCGTTATAGTTATAACTTCTAGTTCGAAATACGAAGAACTAATAACTTATAGGTGAGTGACAAATAAGTAAGCAAAATGGGGTTAACTAAATTTTTTTTTTTTTATGATTGTGGACCTGAACAGTAAATAAGTCCTATCGTGCTAAAGCACTCAGGAACACTTAGGAGGATGGATAGAGGGATAATGAATTGCCAATAGATGCCTATGAACAGCTACCTAAATTTTCTCATATCATAAGTGAGAGGAAAACAGGAACTAGAGATCATTCCAGAGTTTAGAAGCCGTGTAGAAAAATGTGGATTGCGCCCGTTTGGTACGACAAGTGGAGATTTGTACTGTATACTGATGATGTGAATGAGCGAACAGTGTTTCTCAAAGTAGCCGGAGATGGTATCAAAGAATGTAATTCACCAGCACAATAGCCGTTGTAATAACGATAATACAAAGAAAGAACTGAAACCATCCTTCTATGCTCAAGGAACTGTATATGAGAAGTTAAGGACGGGTCATTTATAAGCCTAATCGCTCTCTTTTGAATACGATCAACGATATCGAGAGCGTATTGAGCACTAACCCAAAGGTGAGAATTATATTCAGATGAGGTCAATTTGGGCCTTATACAGCAGAAGGAGTTGTCGAGAAATAAAGTACTGCTTAGATCTGTACAAAAAGCCTATTTTACGAGCAGCTGTTTTGTAGCTGACAGAAGATGGTCAACCCATGAGAGATTTGAAGATACAGTCATACCCAACAGAGTAATAGAGTCTGAAAACTTAAGAACTGAGCCATTCATACTTACAACAGGAAATGATCGATTTTTTTGGCGGACATAAGGCAACACTGAGTTTTGAAAGTTAGAGTGAAGATGGTATTGAGGAAATTGCAAGTCGGGTGACTCGGAGCTTTCAGAGGAGACTTGCGTTTCAGATAGAAACAATATATCAGGTTGTAATAGCATTAAGATTAGACCTGATACCGTAGATGTTGCAGTAGTGAATCAGAAAGTTGAAACTTTCGATGACCGAGGTCGCTTGGGCCCTGCCCTCTCGGACATCCGAGTGTGGCAGGATTTATAACCCTAGAAACTACAGCCATCTATTTTTTAATTTGGGACTTTTAATCCGATAGGAAGACAGTGAGGGCGAGAAGGAAGAATAAGGATGAGAATAGATTAAGGATGATAGAAAAGGTAACCGGCAGCCCTTACCGAGCTCAGAAAATCGGAGACCCAATATTAAGGAGCCCATGGTAAGGGTGGTGGTACCTCCCCGGCTGGCATGGAGTATACATGCCTACCACCTATAAATAAATAAATTATAATGAACTTCAAAATAAATGGTATCATGAATATATAAATTGACAAATAAGAGGTACCCGTAGTGGAGTGTAATACAAAGGTTAAGTTAAATATTGAGTTAATACAACAAGAATGATTGAATCAATTTACCTTATGGGCCAGTTGTATAAAACAGTTCTGATCTTAGGTTCAACAGAACGCCGATCAACATGTGAACTGCGTTCATTCGTAATTCTGTTGTTCAATGTAAACTGAACTTAAGTTCAGCTGATCTGGAATTAGTTTAGGTTGGCACCTACAAATATTTAGTTACTTCTGTTTTTCCGATGTTTGACAATTTGACATTTAAAATAACCTTAAAGAGGTTTGTTTTTGCGCTCTTACTTGAATGAAAGTTTCATTATAAAAGTGTATTTTCTACTTGGTAAATAAAACTAAAACATCTCTAGTTTGTAGGTAAGTACAAATTGTTATTTTATGGGATAAGGTGTTCAACATTTTGAATTTATTTGTAGATTCTTCTTTGGTAGTGGAATATTTTATACGCATTATGGATTCCTCTAATAAAAAAGAACTGTTAATTTCAGTAAAAGGAGGTTGGCATATTAATGAGCCTTGTATTAAAACATAAAGGCATAATTGAATGTAGAAAAACTGATAAACGAACAATGCTTTAAAGCAGAAAGCTTGGGATCGGCTAGCAAATGAATTTAATAGCATTTGGAGCCTTTCAGAGATGCAAAGTTCTACGTGGCAAATATGAAAATCAAAAAGAGGTCTAAACAAAAATTTGCAGATGAAAAAATGTACATCAGAGGAACTGGAGGAGGACCTGTAAAACCCAACATAATTGGCGATGTCATAAACAAGTCAAAGAAATTATAGGTACACAGATGACAGGTTTTGATTCAGAATTTGTGAGACAGTAGTAAGTTTAAGTAAAATTAATAGTAACTCAATTGTAAAGTTGAATTTGTTTCAGAATGTAACAATCAGATGGAAACTACTCGAACTCATAATATTTCTGTTTTAGGTAAAAGACTGATTTTTAATTATAATACGCACTAATATTTTTTGTAGAGCTGCTAGAGGAAGATGTAATAATAGCGTCAATGGAGGAGGACGTCAAGATTCCAATGTGCAAGATGGTTCATTGTCAGGTATAAGTAAACAGTATTTCTACTTATATTATTAATTTAACAGCAATATGTTTATGTGACATTTATAATTCTTTAGCTGTTTTACCTACCGACTGGACCAAAATGACCCAGAAAAGCTTGCACTCCAAAATCGAAGCCATTAAAACCATTCTCAATAAAGCATCTGGTAATAAAGGTAAATTTTGTAATGATTAGGCATATTATTTTTAAAGTATCTTTGCTTATATTTATCTATAGAAATGACAAACATTTTGTCAAATAAAATTGTCTGTGCTACAAATAAAGCTGAAGTAGCCTTTAACCAGACAGAATATCTGGAAAAAGAACATCTTTTGAAAATGGAACTGATAAAAGGCAACAACCATCAAATGGCTCTGGACACAAAGGAGATAATGAACGAATCCTTATTCAAGCAAGAAAGCTGAACTAGAGCTGGAAATCCTTCTACTAAAAAAAACAGCTGCTAATAAATGGTACCTGTTAAATAATATAAAAATAAATACTTTAGGAAAAGTTTCTTTTAATTGATTTCACCAATTTTAAAACATGTTAATTTTATATGTGGAAATGCAAATTTAAAAAATGCTTTTATAGTGGGTGTCTAATAAAACAGTAGTTAAAAACAGTTTTTATTGCAATTTTGCATTCTATTCATGTACTATATTTTCTAATAAAGGCTGAAAATACTCCGTTATTAAAGCTTGTACAATATTATTTAGGGCTATATTCTCAACACCTGGTTGTACCAGAGGTATGGGGATATTTCCCAATTCAAGGGCTTCAATTTCTTCATTTACAAGAGGAAGATTATCTCTCATAATGCATGCCATGTTATGAAGCACTGCACATGAAACAACTATTGCTTCCACTTTTGCACATTTAATTTAATTCCTAATGCTAATATTGGGAATCGCGTTTTAATACACCAAAACATCTTTCTATCGGGTTTCTGTTCTGATTTGTGCTGTTAAATAAATGCTGTACAGGTTGTTGGATTAGAAAGAGGTAATCAGATATGGTTTGTTACCATAACCACTATCACCCACCAATAAATTTTCACCAAATTCTCCATTTTCAAATCGAGCTGCACTGTAGAGTTCCTAAATATATTTGCATCATGAGCAGACCGGCCATCTACACACAATATCCCAAATTTTTAATTGTGAATCACATATTGCTTGTACATTGAAAGAAAAATACCCTTTTAGGTTTCTAAAATTTTCTGGTTCTTCTCCACCAGGAGATTGAATTCTTACATGGGTACAATCAATGCATCTTGGGAATCTACTAATGTTGAAAAATCCCTGTCGAACAATACTTATTTCTTCATTGGGTAGTGAATATAGGTTTCATGCATATGTGCAATTGCCGGGACACTTTATTAATAACTCATGCTAGCTGTAGATTTGTCCACACCAGAAAAATCTCCAGCTGCTTGCAAAATGCATCCTGTTGCAAGAAACCTTAAAGTTAGAGTACCATTTCTGAAGCTGATAAAGCATGATTCCTTTAAAACAAGAAATATTATGTATACTAATATGTTATAATGAATAATATCAAACTAATTTTACCTTTTGCTTTTCGAAGAGATTGCGAGAAATAGATTCACTAATGTAAGCAACTGTGTTTTTGTTGCAAATCTTTGCAAAATTCATTGTCTGTCCATTTGGTAAAATGATCAGGACGTTCTCTGAATGTCCGTGGCATTCTAAACATTACAGCATTCAAGACCCAAAAGTCTTCATCATCAGTTATAACTTCACCAAATTCAGTCATTTTACCAAAATTACAAATTGTACATGTGAGGTTAGAAAACCACTTGATCTATAGTTCGACTGATTGAACGTATTGGGCGTTCACTTGAACTTCGGAATTGAACTTAGATCAGTGTGAAATACTATTTATACAACAACTTTTTACTTTTAACTGCTGTTCAACAATAAACTACAGTTCAAAGTGTTTATACAACCGGCCCTATATGAACTTTTAAGCAAAATGTGCAAAATCAGTTACGTTACCGTTCCAAAATATTCAGGATTCGGTTTACTCGAGCAAGCGATTAAGTACATCAATAATCTTACCTGAGCAACTACCCTTCGGCGTTGTTTCCTTGCGCAAGTAGCGTTGGCCGAAGCAATACGAGCTAGATGAAAAAAGCAATAACAGATCGGACCATAAGCAATAGGTTGGTCCGAGAAATGAATACGTTAATTACATAATGATTATCGAAAGGTTCGCATACTGGAGTTAAGACAAAAAATTACGTGTGAATAGGCAAGCAAGCAGTTCAAGGTAAAGGTGATTTACAAGTTTAGTAACAATTCAAGCTTAAGAATATGAATTTCGAATAGAAATAAATAGGCAAATAGTTACAGTTAGATTTTGAAATATAAATTATGACTATACAATATAGATGGCGTAAAATGAGAATGAGAATTTACTAAAATGAATAATTTCGGCGGGACAAGTTACTTAATAGTTGAGGTGAAAGGACTGCAGTTTTACTGGTTGTAGTTCGTTGAAATTGAATTTCTTCGGTCGAAGCGTAAATCGATGAAAAATTAAAATAGCAGCGGCGTTGTTGGATGATGACGGCGTTGGATGACGTAGCGAAGTAGTAGAAAAGTAGATAAAACACGTAGTAAAACGCTACGGAAGAGAATAGGACATTAGGTCACGAAATTATACAAAAAGGAGTACTGACCTTGTAAGCTGGTAGCCACAAGCGTTTAAGTAGATATTAAGAAAACAATACTCTTGAATGCTTTAAAGACGTAAATATCACGTTAATTAAGTGACGAGAACTAGCATAAGGTTCAGGCACAAAACTATTTGGTCGTTGAACGATAAATCCGGAAATATCCGTTTTTATAAGAAAATCGCGTCAAACGAATAGCGGTTCAAGTGAGTAGCGAATTAACAATTTTCTAGGCACACTAACGGGCGGGAAACAAAAAACTAAAAAAAAACGGAAACAAGGGTTCGAGACTAACGAACACAATTGCACCAATAGGAATTAAGTAAAATGTATTTGTACGCCATCCGACGGTAAAAGTAAAGACGAATGATTCCATAGAGTAGAGATTATAGAAATGTAACCAATTTATATAAGAGAACATAACAACTGTTGTGAATTATGTAGAAACGAATTGGCATCCGATTAAAATGAATGGGTAGTTTATTTTCAAAGCAAATCATTAACTCCGGGGAACAGAACCAATAATCGATTAGAATCAATTAATCAAAGAATTACCCAAGTGGTGTCCCGGTTTTCAAAGTTGGAACATTTGTTCGATGGGCTGAATAATCTTTTAGTTACACTGCGGACCGAAAGAGACCATGTGGCGGCTGAAGTTTTCTAAAAAAAATGCAAGGGCTAGTGGCATGACAGAAACTAAAGTGCAGTTTAACGAATTGTTGACTCCCTATGCCTTTAATTTAGTAAGTAAGGAAATGAAAATAAAAGATAAAGTAAATATTGTCGCTGAAGACATGGAAAACTTAACCGCTACTGTTTTGTCGTACGCAGGACAGTTGAAAGTATCAATTACTGAATGGAGCAGTTATCATCTACCTTGTCACAATATTTTCAAGGTTCTAGATATATTTGGGAAGCCTGCTTTTTCAGATTGTGTGCAGAGAGGTGGATCAGGAAATATTATTCCAAAGTTTGTAGGCTATTTTCAACAATTGAAAATGATCTGACACCAGATGAAACACACCAACACAACGCAGAAGTGACACTAAATGTTGCAAAAACACTACAACCACCAAAGGTGCTCTCTTACAGAGAACGATATAGGCAAGCTAAAGTGATAACTGATAAATTGGCGACGATTATGGCTGAGGCTACAGGAACGGGGTTTAAATATAGAAACAAAGAGTTGTTGGATTTGAAGAAACAATGGTTGGAAGAAACAGAGGGCAGAGTTGCAGTTTTTCACTTACTGAGACTGTTAGTGAAGCGGTGAATGCTGGAAATCAAATGGGGATAGGCAACATAATAACGAACGAAATAATTGAAAATGACCTAGAAACTGACATTATGACAAATGAAACCTTACGAAATGATATGGAAATTACAATCACTGATGATGTAGATGGAAATGATTCCAACACACTAGAACATAACTCAAAGCGAATTCTGCTAAATTTGAAAGAATTAAATCAGTTACCTACTCTACCGCCCAAAATACCAAAGCGAGGTAGACCAAAGAGCCACAGTTTAACAGCGATAGGTATACCAAAAAAAAGCAAGAAAACTTACTCCTGTATTATAAGTGTTTTGTAACTGTGGTTTCCTATTAGTGGAGTTGATCGGCCTATTTCCACAGTTTATGCTTTTTGAGCGCGACGTTTCGGAAGCGGACTCTGCTTCCGTCATCAGGCTTAGTCCTGAGAAGGACTGTTTTCGCACTTGAGTCGAATTCATATGTTATATATAATTTTTTCCCAAGCACTAGACTACTCTCAGATTCGAACTTGGTACCTTTCACTTACTAGTCTGACACCTTTACCACTGAGCCACTGAGTAATCCAATATATATATATATATATATATATATATATATATATATATATATATATATATTTTAGAACTATATATATATTAAACTTTTTCGTGGTTGAGCAAAAGTTTATTGCGCATGTTGCGCAGTAACTTCTTACGCAGGTATATTGCGCTTAATCTCTTCGCGTATTATTGGAATCCATATGAGTTTCATTTCTACACTAGCTTGGCTTATTGGATTTTCTGCTAGTGTGATGTATATGGCTTCTTTGAGTTTTCGACCAGTTGTGTTCTCGTCCTTTGCCACTATCTGTATGTTATCTCATTAGATGCGGTGGTCTTCGTTCCAGACATGATCGGCGATTCTTGATCTTTCTGTTTCGCCCTTACCGACATTGTTCTTATGTTCCTGCACCAAGGATGTGGCTTTGATACGTAGACGATACTTTCGTAGTTTGGCAACACGGCAAGTATAAGCTAGATGAATTCCTAGATCATCTAAATAGCCGCGTACCCTCCATAAAATTCACAATGGAATTGGAGTCGGAACAAAAACTGCCATTCCTGGATGTACTTGTACATAGGAATGACAACACTTTCACGACAAGTGTATACAGGAAACCTACCCACACGGGGAGGTACCTACATTACAACTCCAATCACCACAAAAACGTGAAGTTTTTGCTTGTACGATACAGCAAAAACGATATGCTCAAAACAAGAGGACCTGAACAAAGAAAAAGAAAATATCGCTAGAACACTCAAAGAAAATGGCTACCCCGATGTAACACCTAACCTAAACAGAGAATTCCAAGAATATGTATATAACCTACCATGCGAATGCGGCCGAGCATACATAGGAGAGAGAACTGAGAACACAGGAACATAAGAACAACGTCCGCAAGGGCGAAACAGAAAGATCAAGAATCGCCGAACATGTCTGGAACGAAGACCACCGCATACAATGGGATAACATACAGATAGTGGCAGAAGACGAGAACACAACTCGTCGAAAACTCAAAGAAGCCCCATACATCGCACTAGCAGAAAATCCAATAAGCCAAGCTAGTGTAAAAATAAAGCCCATGTGGATTCCAATACTGCTCGAAGAGCTTAAGCGCAATACACCTGCGCAAGAAGTTACTGCGCAACATGCGCGATAAACTTTTGCGCAACCTCGAAAAAGTTTAATATATATAAGTTCTAATATATATATATATATATATATATATATATATATATATATATTGTGATGTATTATATGTAAGGAAATAAATAATGTAATTAATATATAATTATATTTGAATACTTATATGCACCGGACTAGCTCTTATCTCAAAGTGGGGATAGGGTTCAGGATTTTGTGGGAAATAATATTTGGTTTGAAAATATATGTGGATTGCACTTTATAAAAATTATCTTATATGAGAAAAGTATCTGGATAAAATTTATACACTAACGCATGCGTTATAAGGTTACTGAATACAATTATCAAAGATGTCAAAATTGTCAAACAATGACCTGTTGAATTTATGTTTATAATTTTAATTGGATAAAAGAAATTTAAAATTTGGAAATAATTTAAATTTTTGCTTCTTTTGCAGGTGTTTACACAAGTATTATTTAAACATATACATATAACAAATAATAATTGCAGGAAATCAACACAACAAAAAAACACAATAGACAGGGTTATAATCAAAAATAACTCACATGTAAATATTCCAAAATTCAAACAGATGTCTTCACACAGGTGGTTCCAAATAGATGCAGGCACTTTCCAATATAATCGAAGATCTTTATTATGAGGTTCACTGCTACCATTCACCCACAAGCTGCAGACTGGCCCTCGGGTTTGTTGTCCACTTTGCTTCGGTAACTGGTAATATTTCTCCACTTTACGCCTTCACCCCAACCACAATTTTTAAATTGATAATGTTTTATTTAAATGTATTAATGCTTGCTAATTGTATCGTTTAAATAATATTTAATGGTTGTAAAAGGTTTAAGTGAATGTCACTTTATTTTTTTTAGGCTCCGGTTCAAATAAATGATTTAAAAAAAAATCGCAGCAACAAATAAAACACAAATGAAGAAAAAATGATTACGATTTTACTTTGGAAAAACGTAACCAATATTCAATTCAACAAACGAAAATTTTAAAACGTTCAACGTAAATCGTCACAAGTAAGAAGATAATTCGTAATGAACTTTACGAAATTGCACAGGTATCGGTAACCTAACTTATAATTTTAAACAATTGTCGGATTAAAAACAATTGCGCCTGATTTCTCGTCTCTCCGTTTGTATTTAAATTCTTCGCGATAATTATTTAGGTTAGGTAAACTTACTTGAAACACAAAAATCACTACACTATTTTTAAACTATTCAAACAACTGGCAAAATTGTAGAGAGAGATCTGATCAAGGGCAATTCCTTTTATACCCTTTTCTTGGTTACCGTATCTTCATTTTTTTAAGCAATTCTAAATATGTAACTATGTTTCTGATTGGTCGAAAATAATTTGAAAACTTAACTAAATTCTAATTTTAGCGATAACTTCCTTATACAATTATGGATTTAAATTTTAATGACAGAAATGAAATCTGTGTAATTTTACGCATAAATAGATATCCAGCAAGATATGGTTCTTTTAACTATTATGCAAAATGACCTATTTTAATTTAAATTTGCTTATATCTAACTAATCTTATAAACTACACTTAAATTACTTACATATATGTAATCCTGATAAAATTTAGCATAGGAAAACACACATTTAAAGTCCGAAATCTTACATTTAAAAGAAATTTTATGTTTACCTAGTAAAATTATATACTCAACCCCATTTCATAATTTTTGCACTGAAATGCTTTGTACACTTTATATTACTATGTAAAAGTGAGGAAGATAGCCTATTATTCGCTTTAACAATACTATTTAATCCTAATTTACTCTAAAAACTACAAATTTGTGAAAAAACATTTAATTTAAAACATAACCAAACTTAATTTTAAAATTACAAATAATTTACATTTAAAAATGTTCATGTAACTCAAAATGTTATCAAAACTATTTGTAATAACTGTATTTATTAGATTTATTGTTCCTATCGCTTGCATTGTATAATTTAATGTCACATTAAGAAGTCATATCGAACACACCTTCTTGAAATTCTACTATAAAAATGTATCTACATGTAATGTCTTTGTGTGATTTTGTTCCATGCACTGTTCTTAATATTTAAATTGCATCACTAGGTTTGTCACACAATCGCTTCCAAAAATATGTGAGAAATGATCATATTAATTCCATATTATAACCCTTTCCTAAATTTTACCAAATTTCCTGCACTCTAAACTACTTATACAATATCCCTAATATAAATCTATCCTTACACTATGTGTACAACACCTGTAAAATATTCACATGCCAAAATACTTTCGAAAAATTGAAATTTACTGAAACAAACTAAAGTACTGAATTGAATTTACGGAAATAAGTTTATTTAACATTCCTGACATTCTTGCAAGTAGCACAATGCTTTTTATGATTAAACCAAAATGTATAAATGTTATTCAGATTGTTTTACCCAAAACAAATCCACTTTCTACCCATCGTGAACCAAATTACATCAAATAAATGTCTCGTACATGTTCATGCTTGAAATCACCTTTTTTAAGAAATTACTAGTTAAAACTGTCCGATCCCTGTCTTACTCTTATCTAAACATCTCAATATATATATATATATATATATATATATATATATATATTGGATTACTCATTGGCTCCGTGGTAAAGGTGTCAAACTAGTAAGTGAAAGGTGCCAAGTTCGAATCTGAGAGTAGTCAAGCGCTTGGGAAAAATGTTATATAACATATGAATTCGACTCAAGTGCGAAAACAGTCCTTCTCAGGACTAAGCCTGATGACGAAAGCAGAGTCCGCTTTCGAAACGTCGCGCTCAAAAAGCATAAACTGTGGAAATAGGCTGATCAACTCCATTAAAAGAAAACTTACGATGATACAACCATTCGACCAATTGTCGTCAATAGAAAAAGATAGATTAGTATTAGCATGATTGGTTTCAGAGGAGTTAGCCGAAAAAGCCTTAAATGGCCACTTTATTGATAGTAGTGAGATTAAAAAAGATCCTAATGGCTTAAGCTGTGCCTTTCTTGATGAAAATGTGACAGTATTTAGATTAAGAAAATATTTTACCAAGTTGCCTGTGCTAGTCTAATAAACACAATTGAACGAAAGAAGAAAAATCCAGTATGGTTATGTTCCATTTGCCAGGCTGATGCAGAAATTGAATCTATTTTCTGCAACAGATATCTATGCTGGACTCATTTTAAACGTGCAAAAGTAAAGTCTACTTATAAGAGAAAAACCTGCTTTTGTAATATTTGCTCACAGAAATAATTAGAATAATATTTATATTACTATATGAGTATTACCTTCTTGTGATTCTTTGTACCTAAATAGAATGTTATTTTTTTATATGTTTAAATAATGTACGTATGTACCTTTATAAATATTTTTTTAGATTTTATGTTTGTTTAAATATTTGAGTTTGTTTTTTGAAATGTACGTTCTGTATGTGAACTTACTTATACCAGCTTTCATAAATAAATAAATAAATAATTTGCACTATAGTTTAAATTCACCTGTATTATACCGCGTATCCCACCACAACTAGATTCTTCAATAAGTTCTTTACTGTTGCAGATATCAAAACTGTTCCATTTGAAAATCTGGAACACTGGAACTGTAGGATCTTAAAAACAAAATACTACATACCAAAATTAAACACCGAACGCGTTTATAGCTGGCATCACTATCGACGCTTGATGATAGCGTAGCTATCGAAACACGTTCGGTGTTTTTAATTGGAACAATTTTATTATTTTTAAATGTTCATATAAATTTTTCTGATTTTTGAATACTACACCTAAAATTATTTTAAAAGGTGGCGCACTTCCGGTTAAACCGGATATCGACACTAACTTCGTTTTTTTAAATGGAACACCTCATTTTTTATTACATTTCTGAATTCCTTATCAAATTTTAGTGCCACTTTATTATAATGGTATACTAAGTTATTCGACATTTGAAAAATAATAGTCAAATTGCATAATTCAAAACTAAAGCTGATGGAACCGTGCGGTTTTCGCCATTCGAAAGAGCTAGAAAGGTGCTATCTATCGACTGATGAATTATAAATTTTACTAGTCAAGAAGCTATGTTTTCGAGTCCTCAATTTTAAATTTTCAAACATAGATAACTTGATTTTTTCAACTTTCATTTCTTAATAAAATCTGCCATTTTAAACTTGGCGGGTTTCATTTCTATTGCTGTGGTGGGACACCCGGTATATGCATGTATGTGTATGTACATAAATATACGTACATATATGTAAAGTAGTATTTACCTTACGTATGTGTACATAGAAACAAATTCATTACCACGTCTAGACTCTGGACCCATGAAACTGTCCGACGTGAAAGTACATATTTTCACGTACGACGTGCATATAGCCACTGCAAACATTTTTTTGTTGTCCTATTCTTTTGCTGCAGAACACGGTTCCTTAACGTTGCCGCTTTACTTCCCCTTTCGCTAAATGAAAGCCTGTTTAGCAGCTCGTCTAGGGGTATGAAGGTCAGACATTGCTACTTCACTAAAATATCGGGCTTCATAAAAGTTCCTTTTTTAGGGTGCACATCAGTTGATCATCTTTATAAATAAAATTTATTATTGCCAATAATTCATTTTAAGTGTTAGTTTTTTTTATGCGTACCTGATTTTCTTTTATAACTGCATATAGGTGATGATTCTGCTGTTGAACAGGTAATGACTGCTCTAGATTTACTGCTTCCGATTGGTTACCAAAATGTTTTGCTGTTATTGACACACTACTTGTATGTTCCAACATATGTATTTTATTAGGTACTGATACAGAAGGAAATGCACCAGGTCTTAATCTTAACATTCCACCAAACTTGTGTGCTGATGGCTCCCGATAATCGTCCAAATTAAAATGATTTGAACAAATAAATAGTCGAGATACATCGTCAAACTCTTGTAAGTCACAAATTTGTTTCCATAATGAGATACTCAGAGTCTTTTGGGAACCTATCACATATTAATCATATAATATATATTATATGGTATAATAAAGATTTACTTACATATGCAAAGTTGTTGGCGGTTTCTCAGCATACAAAAAACGTCTTGAAGCCATAACTATTCAAATATACTATGTTTTTAATAATATTGTAATTGAATAATATGTAACTTAAATGTAAAAAGAATGTTATGCAAAATCACAAAGAACAACGGGCTCAAAATTTCACTGTAAAGAGATGGTAAACATGAACATAAATGTGACATAACCTTTCTTATTTCGTTGAAAAACGTAATCTAAATTACCGATCAACGTATTAAAACTATAGCAAAATTATATATATATATTATAAAATATATATATATATCATATATATATATATATATATATATATATATATATATATATATATAATAAGGTATTGTTAAATAAACAACTACGAAATACGATCTTTGAATCTACTACCTATTTTAATATAATTTAAAAGATCAATTTTGATACATTAATTATTAAAATTACAAAGTTATATATATATATATATATATATATATATATATATATATATATACTAGTTGTTAAGGAAGATCGCAATATTAAAGTGATTGCCCAGGTCTTTTATACAATAAAGTTCCTATAAACATGGTCCAAACGCTTCGTTACCGATCTACAGCGCTTGAGTTTAATTTAAAAACAGTCAAAATTAGATTTTTGAAAACGGCTTGAGATATCATAATGAAATTTTACGCGTGTCAATATTGAGACATACTTTGCTGTTTCAGTCGTACCATTGGCGCGCGTATTGGACGTCACAGGTTATTTTCAAGAAAAATAGGATGCCGCTGATTTCTTTAAAATAAAAATATTTCTTAATTATTTGTTCAATTGTGTAGAAAAAGCTTTGACTTTTTATTGTAACGTACCGTTTTTGAGTAAAAAATTTTAGTGCATGTCTATTTATTACAGAAAAAGTTTTAAATCAAGGGTTTCATTAAGAAACAAATATTTCACCAAACTAAAATTTTACCGAACCAAAAATAACAAATGTTCAAAGTGACCACCTCGAGCTGATCCAAATCAATCTTTTCATTTTGTGAATTAATTGAGTTTACCCAGCAATGATTCGATTTTTAAGTCTTCTACGTTTTTCAATGATAGCGTACACCAAGAACTTCAAATGGCCCAAGGAAAAATCAAAGATTTAGTCCGGGAATCGTGCAGGCCATAAGTGAGGTCACCAAGCCAATCCAACGAAACCGTTTTGCTTAAAGAAATCACGAGCTACTTAACTAAATGGGCTGGTGCGCCATCGTGCATATACCAATTGCAATCTTTTAATTGTAGTTCCCAGAAATCATTATGTTTCCAAAATGCGATACTACCCAGAAGTTCAAAGGCCCATACCACGCCAATTAGGATTACCCATAAGCCAATCAAACGTTCAAAGAAAACTGATGTTGAAGACGATCTTCAACAATTTCATTTGATTTTCTTCACACTATGGTTAATTGGTAAATTCCGTTGCATTTCTTGAAAACTCCTTCATCGGTGAACAAAATCAACATTAGGGTTGAAGGTATTTGAACCATTTTTCCAAAAGCCATTGCAAGAATGCAATGTGAAGGAAAATCACAGGAAGAAGTGCTTGAACGCGTTGTATATGGAATAGATACAACAAATTTTCCTTAAGAATGTGCCAAATAGTCCCTTACATCGTCAAAGCGTCAGAATTTTTCGAGTAGTTACATCTTCTTCAATCAAGTCCAGACATCTTCAGCTCTACTTCTTGCTGTCCTTGGCCTTCCTGCTCTCCATTTCGTCTTAACGTGCCTGTTTCATAAGACGCCGATGAATACATTGGAAAGTTTTCTATCAGGCAATAGGCCCGGAAATCTTTCAGTATACAACCGCCTAGCTTCTAATGCATTCCATCAGCAAGTCCATAAATTAGTGCATGTCGGTCATCTCTGCATTCTTATAGCGATTCATGATAAGGAACTTCAACAAATTCCACATACAAATTATTAATCACGAGACTCATTCAATATGTCAGTGATATGTTCAGAATAATACAGGAATGTTTAAACATATTTTGTAACCGATAAATGGACATGCATAAAATGTATTTTATTCAAAACGGTACATCGTAGATAAAAAGTCAAAGTTTTCAATAATTGAACAAAATAAAAATGTTTTATTTTAGAATAATAGGATCCTACTTTTTCTTGAAAATACCTGTAACGGAATCATGTGTTCTATTGCAAACTATGCGTCTACAGCTATTGACAACGTAAAATTTCATTATGATATCTCAAGCTGTTTTAAAAAAATCTAATTTTGACTGTTTTTTAAATTAAACTTCAACACGCTAGATCGGTTATGAAGCATTGCGGACCTATGTTTATTGGAACTATTGTATAAAATGACTAATGTTCTTGCATCTTTTAAACACCCTGTATTGAACTATATATATATATATATATATATATATATATATAATTTAAACAAATTTTTCTTTGAAATGTAATTAAACGCACAATGTAATCAACGTTTGAACGTCTTTTTAACTGTTTACAAATTTATTTTAAATTACAAATTGAATATAACTATTTTGAACAAGTAAAATATGAAACAAGTAATAATAATTATATATTGATGATTGGAGTTAGATATAAGGTAAGTATATATATATATATATATATATATATGATATATATATATATATATATATATATATATATATATTATTAGGCATAATAAAGGGGCTAGAGTTTATTGAGTTTGAAATTCATATAGTTGGAGTTAGATAAATTTTCAATGAAAAATTAGTTGCATAAATTATGGTTTTGATGTGACAAAACAGGCTTTTGGGTTTGCACAAGGTTTTTTTCATAAAAGCATTGAGCTATACCAGTAGCATGTGAGAAAGGTCAACATGATTAATATTAATGGGTACGATTAGCTTCGTGTAACATATTTATGTAATTTCGCATTTTATTCAATGAATTTTAGCATTTTGAACACATATCAGATATTTATCACATGGAATGTGATTATTATATGTAGAATGTATAGCATTAGGTACAATGCATAAACTATTCGAAATATGAAAGAAAGGGTATGATACGAATATAGTATATTTGTAATTCAAAGACAAAAAGTAAGAAGTGATAGTGACTTAAAAACATAACTAAGAACATGGACAACAATTGTGCAGTGTGATATTTAATATAAAATGGCAAATTTTATACAAAAATTCACAAAATAGTTAAGCAATGTGAAAATGTGAAATGACAAAATTAAGAATTATGGAGTACAAGTGAACAGTATTTGTGTTAGAGACAGATATAAACACATTTTATGAACATTTCAAGTGTTATAGACAGTTATTACATAAATTAAAAGTAAATTTATATTAAGTTAGGTTAAGTATTATTTGTAAGAATTTCACAAAATTATAGTTTTTATAGGGTAAGATAAGTTTAAAATAAATTATAAATACATTTAATAGCAGGTTTCCCTCATTTCAACAAGGAATTTAACTATAAATATATAATATAAACATAAAATTAGAAAAGTTAGGTTAACTACCTAAATTTTAGATGTGTTGAAGTAGATGAATTCTGATACAGTTTTTTATGTGGAGTTTGAATATGTAATTAGTTTAGTTGTAGTATGTATGATTTTTTTGATATTAGTAAATTTAGATTATAAGTTGTCAGAACGAAAATTATAAAAGCAAAATAGGGCTTGTGTGGTGGCTTTTTATGCGGAATTTTGCCCTGATTCCAAATCTGTAATTAAAAATCAAATCCGAATTGTTTTGAAAAAGATATAGCATAATTTATGTTTTAGTTAAGTTTACAATTTTGTTTAGACCAATCAGAAGCTAGAATATTTTATGTGTAATGTAAAGAAAAAATTGAAAATTTGGTATCTAGGAGAAAAGTATAAAAGGAATTACTCCTGATTTCTAGATCTCTTGCCCTCTAGTTTTTTTTTATTTTTATGACTAACAAGTCATAGTGTTAGTGTTATTTGTGTTAACATGTAAGTAACAATTCTCGTAAACATTATCGGATTTGAAACGCGATCGACCTATAACTAAAGTAAAAAATAAGGTTACCGATCACATTCGTCAATAAAATTGTAATTGATTCGTTTTTCAAGATCGTGTGTAAACATCGGGTGATGTACAATTTTTTTTGTACGTTAATAAATTTCTTCAATTATTTTGGATTCAATGTTTACTTTGTTGACAGTGACTAAGATCATAAAATAAAGGTGCAAGTGAATACAAAAATCTACTTAAAATTAAAATACAAAATTAAATCCGAGAAATTATTAAATAAAAAATTAACACCCAAATAAAATAAAGTGCTTGCTAAAGTATTTGAGCATTGTAAGTACAGCGTATTTACCACATGAAGAACTGTCAACAGTTATTTGACATGGATGAAATTATGGAATGTTAAGCAGCATATTTGGAACAGCAAGGCAGTATCACCGATTTATGGAAGAAAGTCTACGTCCAATGTTTAATGTGGAGCAACCCGACATGACCATTATTTGAATTTGCAGCAACACATGTGAGTTGTATTCTCTATCATAACCCTATTGCATTGATTAATTTCTTTTGTGTTGTTATAAAATTAATAAGTTTACCTCAAACAAAATTAAAATTGTGCTCAATAATAATTCAAAAAATTAATTTAGATCAATTGCAAAATTTTGACAAGCTACATTTATTTCAGTATTAAATACGCAACGCATGCGTATTTTGTGCAGATCTCAACAAAGTTGGTTTCAATTGTAACTGTTGATTATAATATACAATTTGATCATTTACATGAATATTCCCAGATTTAATTTGTTTTGCCAACAGTCAACGTTTATCACAATTGAACCCTATCCCCAAAAGAGATTTTGAGTTAGTACGGTGCAATTATATATTATTATTTATTTATTATTATTATAATAAGAACCTTATCCCCAGTTAGTAAAATTGAATAGTTAGAGGAAATAATAATTTTCAATCGCTGCTAGCCATCACAGATATTATATATATATATATATATATATATATATATATATATATATATATATATATATATATAGTCATAGTTTTACCCTCTCAAAATAATATATACTGCTGCACTTGAATCATAATACAATATACTACATAACATTCACAAAATATACAAAAATTCAATTTAAATTCAATTTAAAGTTTACTTTTCTGTTTTAATTTTACCAGGAACGGAAAGGTCACGCATTTCATTCCCTCCCCAAGGTGGATGGCGGGCTGTTTGAGCTTTCCAAGCTCCTTCAGCCACAAACATGGATTCCCAGCATACATACATACATTACGTATACATAAATGGTGGGATTTAGAATGGGTGCGGTCAGGATAGGATCGGAAGGAACGAAATTAGGGTTCTGAGAGAGAAAATACTACCCCAGCATTCGCCTAAATAGCCGCACATGGTGTGCATATACGCAGTGACCATGCGCGCTACAAGTACATGAGGAAAACCCCCTGAAAAATCCTCATACAAGGTAGACGGTAACGGGAATCGAACCCATTACCTCCCTAATCCTAGGCAGGTCGTGTCACCAATAGCCTACCAGCTCGGTTTAATCTTACTAGCTACAGTCCCAGGATGGGTTCATCAGCAGGCTTGATCTCAATAAGGAGACTGGCCCAGACGGTATCCCAGCTAACTAGTTCCCCCGAACTAGTACCAGTCCTATCTAAGTTCTATACGATCTCTATGTCTTCTGGGGAATTCCCTTCATAATGGAAGTTAGCAAATGTTCAACCTATTCCCAAAAAGGGCGATAAGACCGATCCCTCAAATTACAGACCAATTGCCATCACTTCCATTTTGTCTAAAATAATGGAAAAAGCAATCAATCAGCAACTGCTCACGTTCCTTGAAACTAACAAACTCCTTAGTGACCACCAATGTGGGTTTAGGCAAAGTCGTTCAACAGGCGATCTTCTTTCATATGTGACCCAATTTTGGAACAATACAGTAGAGCAATCCGGTGAAACAGATGTAGTCGCTTTAGATATCTCAAAGGTATTTGACCAAGTTTGGCATAAGTGTTTACTTGCCAAACTCACCTTTTGGGTTAAATGATACGCTCATCAACTGGGTTTCTAGTTTCATTGATAAAAGACGAATACGTGTCGTAGTTGATGGCTTTTATTCAAAAGAAGTTAGCATTAACGCGGGCGTACCACAGGGTTCCGTTATAGCGCCTACACTTTTTCTACTGTACATAGATGACCTTATTTCTTCAACAACTAACCCCATCCATTGCTTTGCTGACGATAGTACTCTTCACTGTAGTTCATCTCAGTCTACTCATAGTGATAATCCACCTTCTATGTCAAATCAAGAAATTAAAGCTGAAATGGCAAATTCAAACAACAAAGACCTTCAACGTATTTTCGAATGGGGAAGCAATAATCCAGTTAAATTAAATGCTAACAAAACTCAGTGTTGCCTTATATCCGCCAAAAAAGATCAATCATTTCCTGTTGTAAGTATGAATAGCTCAGTTCTTAAGTTTTCAGACTCTATTACTCTGTTGGGTATGACTGTATCTTCAAATCTCTCATGGATTGAACATCTTCTGTCAGCTACCAAAACAGCTGTTCGTAAAATAGGCTTTTTGTACAGATCTAAGCAGTACTTTACCTCTCGACAACTCCTTCTGCTGTATAAGGCCCAAATTCAGCCTCATCTGGAATATAATTCTCACCTCTGGGTTAGTGCTCCCCAATACGCTCTCCATATCGTTGATCGTATTCAAAAGAGAGCGATTAGGCTTATAAATGACCCGTCCTTAACTTCTCACATACAGTCCCTTGAGCATAGAAGGCTGGTTTCAGTTCTTTCTTTGTATTATCGTTATTACAACTGCTATTGTGCTGCTGAATTATATTCTTTGATACCATCTCCGGCTATCTTTGCGAGAAACACTCGGTTCGCTCATTCACATCATCAGTATGCAGTACAAATCTCCACTTGTCGTACCAAATGGGCGCAATCCACATTTTTCTACACGGCTTCTAAACTCTGGAATGATCTCCTAGTTCCTATTTTCCTCTCACTTATGATATGAGAAAATTTAAGGTAGATGTTCATAGGCATCTATTGGCAATTCATTATCTCTCTATCCATCCTCCTAAGTGTTCCTGAGTGCTTTAGCACGATAGGCCTAATTTAGCCTGTTCAGGTCCACAATCATAAAAAAAATCAGGAGGCTACTAGAAACTATCCCCGGCCGGTGCTTACTACTATTTTAAAATGTTTTTATATTTCAACATTTGACACAATGTAAATTTGTATGCTTAATACAATTTGACGAATAATAAATGACGTTTCTTGAATTTCGGTGACGTTCTTTTAAAGAATTTAGCCAATATACTTATTCGCATATTCGGACTGCCTGCATCGAGATTGACTTACTTTCAGTAGAATTCTTGTTCTACTTCATTTTTTTAATGTTCCGGCAACGTTACGTCTATTTTTAGATCTTGAATATTATACTGCTTTGTCTAAATTATTCTTTCTGGTAATTTCTGTTATCTCCTTTATCTTCTCTTTCATTAATTATTTCTTCACACCTTTACTTTAAAAGCCAGGCCAGTATTTCTGCATTCAATTATCACTCCCATTTCACCCTTAATTCAATTGTATCTCCCGTTGTCATTCAACCGTCATCAATCTTCAACTGCACCCTTAATTTTCTTATCCTATTTATTTCACATACCCTAATTCTAATTATATTGTGTAAAGTGCATCCCGGCAGTTAAACTTATATGTGTGACCTTCCTATGCTTGTTTTTAATCATTATATATATATATATATATATATATATATATATATATACAGTGCTAGTCAAAAGTCCCTTCCCTCACTTGTATCTTTTGAACGGTTTTACTTATACTAATAAAATTTGGAGGGTGAATATAAACGGATATAAGCTTCTCAACTAGTCATGACAAGTGACGTAATAGTCATATATGACGTCACAGGGCCACAGTGACCAATAATTTTAAATAGTACCTTATGGCAAGTAATACTAATTTTGTTAGGGTTTAGGTTGATTTTGATAGAAAAATTAAATAAATACTAAAATTATAGTTTGGCATTTAATTAATCAAGATTCAAGGACCAATTCTTATAGTAAATGTTGGAAATGTGCTCCACTTAATTCCTGACAGTAATGCATCCTATTGCTAAACTCTTGTCGTACTAGTTCAAATGTGTCTGCGGAAATTGCTCTACATTCTTCAACAATTCTTTGTTACAAAATGTGCATACTGCCAGGTGCTGTAGCGTAAACCTGAGATTTTAAGTACCCCCACAGAAAAGATCTAATGGTGTCAGGTCTGGTGACCGAGCTGGCCATTCTACCGGACCTCGTCGTCCAATCCATCTGCCACGATATTCTTCATCCAAGTAACGTCTTACTGCACCATAATAGTGTGCAGGAGCACCAACTTGTTGGAACGTTATTTCTAAGTTGCCGAATTCATCTAGATTATCTTCCAAAATTTCAAGAATTAACAGTTCAATTTCCAGTTCAATCTCCAGATGCACTTCTCCGGTTAAGTTAGCATTGAGAAAAACAGGTCCAACTATGTGGTTTTCCAAAATACCTGCCCAAACGTTTACTTTTTCTGGAAATTGAGTATGTTTTTCACGAAAGATTTGAGGATTTGTGTCACTCCAATATCTTACATTTTGCCTGTTAACGTTTCCATTGAGGAAGAAAGTACTTTCGTCACTAAAACAAATTGATTTGATGTAGTCTGGGTGTTGGATAATCTGATTGGACATATTTTCACAGAATTCTAATCTTCGGTCGTGGTCATCATCTGAAAGTTGGTGCACCATTTTTAATTTGTATGGATGAAATTCGTTTTTAGCCAACACCCCATGTACTGTCCTTTGACTGACTTCGCAGATAGACGCAACTTGGGCTGCAGAAGAAGTAGGATGTACTACCATTTCTGCAATTATGTCGATTTTTTTGTCGTCACTAATTGTTGGTCGACCAGATCGTTTGACATCTTGAACACTACTGGTTGCTTCAAACTTCTGAAGAAGTTCCCTCAAATAAGTCCTCGATATAGGGCGATCGGGTTACCTCGCATTAAAAAGACGTTCCGCTGCATGGAAATTGTTTCTACATTCACCAATTATTAAGATAGCTGCTACTTTGTCGGCTACCGTACGTACCATTTTGTCTATGTAGACACTTAAACGTCGCGTTAAAGAATAATTAAACTAAATAGTCAAGGTATAAAAACTTATCAAAGTAAAAACAACGAGAGTATTGAAAAACGTCAACTTTTTTGACAATTAACCAGAGGCAGACTTTACAATCTTGATTAATTAACTGCCAAACTATAATTTTAATCTTTATTTAATTTTTCTATCAAAATCAACCTAAACCCTAACAAAATTAGTATTACTGAATAGGTAATTTTAATACCTTTCAAACGAGATGTCACTTGCCATAAGGTACTATTTAAAATTATTGGTCACTGTGGCTCTGTGACGTCATATATGACTATTACGTCACTTGTCATGACTAGTTGAGAAGCTTATATTCGTTTATATTCACCTTCCAAATTTCATTAGTATCAGTAAAACCGTTCAAAAGATATAAGGGGGGGAGGGGACTTTTGACTAGCTCTGTATATATCAGTTTATAGAGAAGTAACTAGTTTTAGGGCTGAATCCCCTTAAGTGAAACTCAAAATGTTGGCAGGGGATTTATCAGCTGTTAAGTACTTTCTACTAATTATCATGTTGCTGGTTCTAATGCTCATGTCATTAGCAAAAAAATAATACTCTATCATTTCGTGTACATTGAAAATGTCAGATTTTCTTTCTAACGTATCAAGCAAGGAGCATAAGATATTCATTTGTTATCGATGTTTAAAACCTTTTTCTTCAGATCTCCTTTTACAAAAACGCATTACTCAGTGTCATAAGCTGCTTAATCAAGCAAAATGTTTCTTTATGATTAAAAAAATATATCGATTTAAATAACACCTTGCGCCAGGGGCAATTTCATAAATTTACTATAAATAAATGGTTAATAGTATTTTTGGGAAACTGATGAAAAGTGTACGTAAATATAAACATACGTTTAGTAACGATATGGGATGGTCGCTATGGTGCGCATGCTTACATATAAAAACCAAATTTTTATTGTTGTATGGTATTTAACAATATGCTTATTATTGAAACGAATAATTTAGAAGCGTGTTTTAGCAAACATATATATGCAGGCTTCAGAGTTTTCCCGATTTAATGAAAAACGAAAATCATGCCACAAATACGTTAAAAGTTGTAGGACTTCGTATAAAAATTTATACTTACACTATTGATGAAAGGATTGTAAAAAAATAAAAGGATTCTACGCACACACGCACACACGCACACACGCACACACGCACACACGCACGCACGCACACACGCACACACGCGCATCCGGTCATGATGGCCGATCTTGCGATAGCGATAGTGAAAAAAAAGTCGATTGCATAACCTTCTATACCTACATATGTAAATGTAGGTTGGAAGGTAAACATTAAAATTAAAATGATTTCATTTGTTTTAATTTAAGTTAGCATCTAGATGTCTAGATTATTGTTTTTGCATTTACAATGTTGCTTATTTTCGTAATGAACTTTTTGTGCAAGAGGTTGCTTCACTATCCTAAAAAAACGTTAAAATTATTTCATTCCTTTTAATTTCCATTTTGTAGGTTGCAAGGTCGTGTGTTGTTCCACCCCAGATATTTTAAATTATTTACAGTTATCCAAATAAATTACAAACGTAGTAAGTATAAAAAAGAGTACTCCATTTTATAAATAGATAACCCCTGCTCTTAGTGTTTGATAAAGTTTGTTGTTGCACATACATGTGTGCATTCTTATTATGTTCTTTGCATATCAAAAGTTTTTACTAAAGAAGGTCAATATTGACAAATTCTTTAAACGAGTTGTTAAAGACTCTTCGCAGTTTTACGAATAAGTTGTAAAATATTAACAATAAGAAGTAGGTGCTAATATTAAACAGTAATGAATACTTCCGAATGTATATTTGAATTAACCGAAATAGAAAGAGATGCCCCAGAATTGGCAGTGTGCGTAAGGAATGGGTTCAAGAAATATGGTTTCAAAAATGACACCACCGTGGTGCTCAAAAATATTAATTTAAATGTACCGAAAGGTGCAATGTAAGTATTGCATTAAAGAAGGGACTTAAATTAAATGCAATGATTAGATACGGGTTGTTGGGTGCGAGTGGATCCGGTAAGACAACATTATTAAATTGCATTGTCGGACTAAAGCAATTAAATTCTGGGAACATCTTTGTTTTGGGTGGACCACCAAATCTGCAAAATGGTGCAAAGATTGGATACATGCCACAGGTAGTATTAAACGAATAAAATAAAAAAAAAGATTAATTAAAAATTAATAGGACCTTGCTTTATGTCTTGAATTTACAATTAGAGAGTCAATGAGATACTTTGGATGGATTGGCGGTATGTCGTTCGATAATATTCAAAAACAGACTTGTTTCTTAGCCGAACTTCTAAACTTGCCCAATATTGATGATCGTATTGGTGATTTAAGTGGAGGACAACAGCGAAGAGTATCATTTGCCACAGCTCTTTTGCATCAACCTGAATTATTATTACTCGATGAACCAACTGTCGGTCTTGATCCACTGTTACGACAGTCAATATGGAAATATTTACTTGAAATTTCTGAAAGTAAATCGGTTACCATTGTTTTTACTACTCATTACATTAATGAAGCTCACCAAGCTGATAAGGTAAGATAAACATTGATTAGTAAGTTCAATTAAGCAAAATAATGTTGGGCTTTTGTTGTTATTACTAATAGCAACGGTATAATAAAATACTTTTTGCAGCATTACATTGAATTTTTTCGCAAATGCATAGTTATGTCATTGTAAACGGTTCACAAACTTATCTGTTTGGCTATATTTTGTGCGGATAATTTTAAACTGATTTATTACATATTCTTTACATCAAACTGTAATATATTTACATTTATCCTCCATGTATGTATGTTAGAAAGGTGTGCAATTAATATTTTTTCACAATTGTGCGTGCGCGCGCCTGCGTGCGCGTGTGTGCACGCATGTGTGTAGATACGTGAGTAGACGCAGGCGTGAGCACCTGTGTGCGCTAGTGTCTGTGTTAGGCTCGCTATATTTATGGCAACTTGTAACGGTATAAACGGGTGGTAGAACGGGATTACAGATAAAATTGGCCTTTTTGCACCGACCAGTCAGCGTATGGGAGTGGGTAAGATGTTGATAAAGTTTGCACATCCAGAATAGTAAATCGTACGTAAGTCAAAGTAGGCGATGAAGACGTAATCAGATCGGTTAAGGGCGCCAGAATGTTTGGTAGTCAAAATAAGGGACGTCGTGCCAAAATTACGAATACATAGCGTGTCTAAACATACAAAAAACATACGCCAACCTACCCGCAATCAATCCCAGGTGTCCTCGTCAGCAACTCAGCAAACCACCTGAAAGAGGGCTTCAAAATAGTATTACACGCTTGACAAATAAAAGCGTGTTAATCACTCAATAATGTTACGTTACGTTACTACACCTCAGTGTAAATAATTAGACATAATATACTAATCTTAACAAAACAAAAAAATCACCCTTAATGGATGTACTCTAAATGAATTCATAATCAACTAGACGTCGAATAAAACACTGAATATCATTAACGCTATCACTCAATAAAGAAACTGTAACATCGTTACGTTAAAACTTAAGCTCCTAAATTACCGGTAAATTTGCAATTTAAAAAAACTCTTATGTGACACAAAAGGGGTTTTCACAGAATTAAAACAAATTTATGATACCTAAACAAAGCTATAATAAATTAAAAAAAAAAAATATAAATGTAAACATACGATAAAGCGTATAAAAGAAATAACAAATGCTTAATTGGCGACGGGAGGTCTGGCCAGAATTCTGCGTAACGCCGTTCTAAATTGCTTAACCTAAATATTTCGTGGATTATTAAACCACACTACTTCAGGGTCAATTGCCCTTTAGTACAAAAATGAAGAGTGTGAAGGCAGAGCGTCAGAATTATGATTACTTACAATCATTAAACCAAAGCAACAACTTAATTTAAAAAGGTAACCGACTCCGCTTTCAAACCTTCGTTAACAAAGAAAGAAAATCAATTAAAGCACACACGCAAAAGCTTTTGAAAACACTCAATAAAACATAATGTTATACTAACTTAATGTCTAAGTTAACACCTCTTCTGTGTTACCACAATCGAAAATGAACCCAGTGACCAACTACTGCTATTACGGATACGGAATCTCCCTAGTCTGACACAAGATGATGAGTGATAATGTTGACTATTTCTTTTTGATTGAATCTCGGTAAAGTGTTACTGCGTAAATTAAAAACTTCTTTTAAAATAATGAATTGTGCGCTCAACTTGCTCGATAACTTTTATCTTTTAAATAGTTTTCTTTACACTACCAATCCCAAAAGGTTATTAACTTTATTTATGTAAATTTAGTTTTAATAATCTGCGAAAGTTTCTGTGTACTTCAACACGCCCTGCACGGCAATTAAGTGGCACTCCAAGAACGTTAATTTAATAAGTCCGCAACAGCGACATAGCGACACAGAAGCACTAAAATAACACGATGGCAATCCCCAGGTAACTTGATTACGTAAAATCGAAATCGGCACTAGGTCTTGTCCTTTGGTGATTGAACAATTTCACTTAAAATCCCTTCACATGTTTTCTTCAAAAAGTAAGGAACTACCCTCACAACACGAAAGTTCGTTCGATAAACACCAAAAGGTTTAATCTATCAACGTTCTAACCAACCCCTTAAGCCGCAACAACAAAAGTTTCAGTAACACTCCTCGAGAGCGTTGTCAAAAGCCGAATCCTCCAAATTATTACCAAATTCCATCTTGGATTTTCGAATCCCACCACTACAAAAAATCTCATTTAATCTAATTCCACCAATTAAGCAACGGAAGGAGAAGATATGACACCCCCTACCCACAAATTTCGTTCTCAAACGTAAGGCTCTATAATTTTTAAAATTCTAAACGTCAGCAGAATCAACGTGAAAAATATCTCTATATTTTCATTTAAGTTCAAACAGTTAGTCCCACATTCTATCTTTATGACTCAAAACCAACATACTCAATATTAAGCTGAACCACTGCAATTAACCGACTCCATGTCGCCCGAATGATATCAAATACATTTACATCTACGTTATTTCTTTAAGTTACTTAATTTTACAAAACTTTCTATTAAATTTTAAGGAAATCAAACGAAATAAACATTATTTAAACTTATATACAACTATTTACAAATAAAACGCTACTCAACATTCAATAACCGGGGAACAATAAAGTAAACAATCTCTCAAAATTTAAATGCAATATTACGAAAAACTCAATAAATTTAGAAACCAATTACCGATGATTTCAAACCTCATTCCTTAAATTACGGAATAGTAATTCACAAACAAAAAACTTAAGCTCGAAAGACACCATCCTGAAAGGTCGCGACACACGTAAAACAAATTTATCCATACAGCTCAACTCAACAGCAAAAATTTGACGGTAAATCGCTAGAAAATTGTGATCCTATCATAAACTTGTGCGTGAATACGCCTCTAATGTAACATTCAAAGTTAGTAACTCACGCTACCACAAATTTAAGAAAGGCTCTCTGTACTTTGTCAAAGATTTGGGGTTTTGTCATTTGTTCAAATTCAACGCTTAGGATGGCTACACGCTTCTATTGCGCATGAATGTTGTAAATAAGGGGTAGTTTTTAAGTTCATTGTTAAGAAAGCAGGAATAGTCTTAGTTTGGTTTCAGTTAAGATCGAGTCAAGTCTAGTTGTCACGAATTGTCAAGTTTTGGGATTAGTTATGTAATTATAAGTAATTAAATAAAATCTTGTTCTTCTCTATTACAAGTCACATCAAGTTTTCTAGTAGAGTAATTTTCAATTAAGGCAAATTAAGAAAAAACCTTATCCAATTAAATAAAGTCTACTTAAATTGAAGCAACAGTAGTGCCCTCTATAATAACAAGCCGTGTTGCCAACTTCATCTGATGCTAAAAATAGAATTCGAATTCTGAGAATTATCGTACGTGTATTGATTTATATGAATATACCCGTGCACTTAGCGTTATGTCTAATATACGATTATTCATGTTTTCGGTAATGCTTTAACCCATTAGTCACCAGCGATGCCATACGGCTTCGTCTGGTGCCCCCATGAACTGCCGCCCCTGCCTCAAGACCAATTCGAAAATCTGCTTAGTTGGCAGGAAAGGTTATTCCAACACGTGTTTATTTTAGTTGTGTTTATAATTCCACGTGTGACAGTCATAGATACATTTCGAATATGGAGTACTTTGTCGATGTCGATTAACTGAGAAATGTATTAACGTAAGTATTTATAAGCATTATTTCAAAATATAATATTTGGTGTTTTGTAATATAGATATATGTTGCTCCATATAAATAATATCTTAAACTAACAAAGTTCTGTTGTGTTTCTCAAGAAAGCACATTTATCTAGAGTGTGCCAAACGGCATCACTAAGAAAGTAATGGTTGGGTGGGTGGATACGTCAGTTTGCTTATCATAAACAGCTATTTTTTATTTTAGGTCAGGATTTGTTTTGCAAGCTCCCATGGACGCACTTCGCTTTCAACGGATGACGATATTATTGTAAATACGTTTATTGAACCACCAGTTCCAAAAGTTCAGATTGATGAAGAGTCAGGAAATGAGATGACATTTGTGACATGCGTCACTTATCAGAAAAGCAGCTATTAGCTCCAGTTGAAATAATAATTGGCAGCCAAAGAGTTGGGGAAAATGAGGATTTGCATAGAACTTTTGTAGCATCAGCGCAGGAAATCGAACCATCAACATCCACACAATCTTAATTTACCACAACCTAATGCAGAGAGGGGGAGTCATGGCAAATGTGTTGCAAATTGAATAGCAGGAGATTTTCTCCATGAAGAAGATAGACCAAATGGTAGATTTACATTGTCCTGAAAACAATGCCAATTCTGACCAAAATGACGAGGGGTGGAAATTACAAAAATTTATGACATTGATAAAGAAAGGCCCCTATTTCGGTAGACACCTGATGAAGCAGTTTATGAAGGGGACACCAATAAGATTTGGGTTTAAAATGTGGTGCATAGATTCATCTGATGGATACCTTGTTAACTTCGATCTATACCAAAACCCAAAAGATAGACGCGCAGTTCATGCTAATCTTTTTGGAGAAACATTTTGTCCACTACTGACATTATCAGATGAACTTCTCGATAACGTACGATTTTTCTCTTAAAATATTTTTCTGGATAACTTGTTTTGTTCTCCAAGATTATTCTATTTTTAAGAGAAAAAGGATATTCTGCAACAGGGACATCTGTTAAAAACAGTATTCCTAAAACGGAATGTAAAGAAAAAACAAAACCACAGATTGTAAAGAAATAAGAATAGTAATGACAAAAACGATGTCAGAACCTCTTTTTTCTTCCCAGAGAATAAAATCCCAGCAAATCAAATTTTCAAGGAGAAAACCGAGGAGCAGTGGCTAATGAGATTGAACGAAATGACGGAATACTTTTTGCCCAATAGAAAGATAATGGCGTTGTTACTTTTGGTTCAACTATGTTCGGAATAAAACAACCTTACCAGTGCAACTTTACTCACCTGAATACAAAAAAACATTACAGTGCAAATGCCTCGTTTGATTTATAGGTAGAACAGAAACATGGGGGGGGGGCAGATTTAATGGATCAGAATATCAATGCTTACAGGATCGGTATAAGAAGTAAGAAATGGTGTAGGCGTTTGTTCTCATGAAATATTGATGCCGTAATTCAAAATTGTTGGATCTTATATAAAAAAACAGAGAAAATATCGCAACTCAAATTCCGAAGACCTATCTCACTTAATATGGTAATTGCCAGAAGAAACACTGGACCTTCTGGGAGATGCATATCTTCATCGAGAGTTTTAAACGACATCCGTTTTAATCACGTCGTGTATACCCCGGAGAAGAGTCGCAAACGGTGTGCAGGAATTAACAGTAAATCACAGACCGAAACAATGTGTAGCTAATGTAAAGTTGGATTATGTGTTGACTGTTTTTCCTTGTTTCATACCAAAATGTAACAAAATAATGTTAAAAAGGTTGATGTTTTTAGTAATACATCTGCGTTTGTTTAAAACAGGTGTAGTAAGTATTTATTTTGTATCCTTTTCTTTCATATTATTTCTCATATTTGCACCAACAGCACAAGAAACAGTACCTTTCGTCACATAATTGTGTTAGTACAGATCACCGCCCATAACTGCCTAGTGACGCCATACGGCATCACCCAATTTTAGAGAATTTGCCACAAATATAATTTTTTCACTACTTTTCTTATCCTTCTATAGCCAAACTAAACCCTCTGTTACACGTTCAATCCGCACTAGGCGCCGCGTATGCTTACATTAGTAAGTGAGTTGCCAAGCCAGCTACAGTGGAAATAAGCGGGGTCGAGATAAGGAGCAAAATGATTGAATAACAAGCTCAAACACCTTACACTTACCATAAATTCATAACTTATACGGCTCAATCCGGGAGATATGTCTTTTGGCGCCACCACAATCTTAAATTTTGCTAAAATAAATCGTCTTAGGCGAGATGGTAAATTAATCCTATCTGACTGAGGAAGACAGGACTGCAGCCTACCCAGTAAATTCATACACTAACTTCTCAAAGCCAAACACACTTCCAAACAAATCGTCTCAAAACTTCAGAAAATTTAGTGATACACGGGTCGTTATAACTTACTGAACACACCCTGTATAAATAGAAACTCCTATTCATAAAAACAAAACGTTAACATTTGTAGTTGCTAAATATCCCTCCTATATCTATAAATTTATATTTCTGTTATAAAACTTTGAGTCAAATAAATATTCCCAATTTAGAAAATTCTAAACAAAATAAACGAAATCGGTTTAACAATGAATTGTTATTAAAAAACAATGTTCGTTGATTGCTGAATAATTCAATATTAGAATAATTATGCATCATCAATAAAATTGTTATATTTTATTAATACTTTATCTTTAAAATCGTATTTGGGCATTCATTAATATGTTTAAGCTTTAATACTGTAGGCTGAATAGTGAAAGAAAAGTAAGTACTTTGTTAGTAGTGCCCTGCTTTACTATTTCAAAGCTAAAATGAAATTTTTTGATCGATCTGGCTCATTATGCAATTTCCAATCGATCCATAAATTCGAAAATATGCAAAGACTATCAGAAGGTGTAACCAGTTAGGCACACGAATGACACAAATAAACGACAAAGTAAAATAAACAGTGGATGTATATTGACAAATTCTGCATATAAATTGTATGCAATGGCGTGGTTAACAGGAGCCACCCATAAATACGTTACGATTTCCCCTTAAAACTTAACACGACAAAATGATTGAAGTTCGATTACCTTTTAAATGAATGAGCCGTACTTAATGCAGCAATAACAGTAAAGAGAAAAAAAATGTATACTTAAAAGATAATCGTACTTGTTCTAGTTCAGTAAAATTCTTAAAACTAATCCTTACTTATCACATTAATTAATTCTTTTTCGGTACTGTAGTTGTAAACCATATGGTCTACTTCCGGCAATCCTTTAAAAAAAATTCTTAGATGCACTAAGCACAAACGCGATGTCTATGGTTTGTTCACTCGCATCTGAGTATAGCGGCTCTTTAGCCTAACAACACATCACCTTATACTGTAATATATACTGTTTCCCTTCAATACGTATTCCACAATAATAATGGTTACTTCCATAGATTTATACACTTAATGTTTTATTTGCTTTCAGACTATCGTGTGTATTTAATGATTGTACACATCCAGTGTCAAAATGATCAGTGTTTTAACTAAATTTCACAAACTTTATTTCGGTAACATAAATGGATACCTCCAGGTCTGTTTATAATAAGTTAGGTCATCGTCTCACAATCGAACAATAAGAAAATATTTGCTGATATTACCTTCTAATCTGCCTAGGCACTTCATTTCTTGAAGAAAGTCACTAATGTTTTCCTTCAATTTAAAATTGTATTGCATATTACTTTGTAAGTCTATATTTATCTAAACTTAAATAGTGCTAAACAGGTCCTCACTAGACCATAATTACAAAGATACTTCTAACAACTAACCATTCTATGGTTATAGGCACTTCAGTATCTCTGTGGCATGCTAATGATTTACCTTCATGTCTCAATATGTACCAACACGTCGTTTCTAACTAAATTTCCACTGTAAGATCAAAATTACCTTCACAAGAGTATTATACTAGTTTCATCGCGTCTTCACAATCGACTCAATAATATTCCTTATAAACTAATCTGCGGCATCTTATTTTACTTGAAAAATCATAATTTCCTTCGAAGAAATCGTCTATCACAATATTCATTCAGTGATATTCTATCAGATTTATCTTCAACTTAACATGCAAATCTTACTATGTGCCGGATCTTTTCGCGTCTCGCTCTTCCGTTCATTCGTGATCCTGTTATATCGTGTTCGTGATCGTGTCTTACGTTTGTGCTTCGTGGTTGTATTTTATTTTCTCCAATCTGGCTGCTTATTACCTTTGCGACATTTACTCAACGTGCAATAAATTGCGCTAGTCAAATTCACCTATCAAACTTGAGTATTGTGCTGAGTTTCACATCGCGTCACAATGTCACAGACTCAATCACGCTACCTTATAAAACACTCGCCGCCATCTTTATTATACGTGAAAATTTATAAAATCTCCTCGAAGAAATCGTCTATCACAATATTCATTCAGTATATTCATCAGATTATATTTCAACCTCCCATGCAAATCTTACATGTGCGCGGATTTTATTTTCGCGTTCGCGTTCGGGTTCGCGTTCGCATTCGTGTTTCTGTTAGCGATCGTGATAGTGTTCGTGTTTGTGTTTGTGATCGTGGTTGTGTTTATATTTCTGTTTGCGTTTGAGCTTGAGTTTGCGCTTGCCTTTGTGCTTGTGCTTGTACTTGCGCTTGTGCTTGTGCTTGTACTTGTGCTTGTGCTTGCGCTTGTGCTTGTGTTTGTGCTTGTGCCTGTTTGTGCTTGTGCTTGTGCTGTATTGTGCTTTGTGCTGTGTTGTGCTGTGCCTGTGTGCTTGTAATTGTGCTTGGACTTGTGCTTGTGTTTGTGCTTCGTGCTGTGCTCGTGCTTGTGCTGCGGTGCTTGCTACATGTGCTTGTGCTTGTGCTTGTGCTTGTGCTTGTGCTTGTGTTTGTGCTTGTGCTTGTCTTGTGCTGTGCTTGTGCCTGTGCTGTGCTTGGCTTGCTTCATGTGTTTCTGCTTGTGCTTGTGCTTGTCTTGTGCTTGTGCTGTGCTGTGTTGGCTTGTGCTTGTGCTTGTGTGCTTGTGCTTGTGCTGCTGCTGTGCTTGTGCTTGTGCTTGTGCCTGTGCTTGTGCTTGTGCCTGTGCTTGTGTTTGTGCTTGTGCTTGTGCTTGTCTTGCGCTTGTGCTTGTGCTTGTGCTTGTGCTTGTGCTTGTGTTGTGCTGTGCTTGTGCTCGTGCTGTGCTGTGCTCTTGTGCTTGTAGCTGTGCTTGTGCTTGTGCCTGTTGTGCTTGTGCTTGTGCTGTGCTTGTGCTTGTGCTTGTGCTTGTGCTTGTGCTTGTGCTTGTGTGCTTGTGCTTGTGCTTGTGCTTGTGCTTGTGCTTGTGCTTGTGCTTGTGTTGTGCTTGTGTGCTTGTGCTTGTGCTTGTGCTTGTGCTGTGTCTGTGCTCGTGCTGTGCTTCGTGCTGTGCTTGTACTGTGCTTGTGCTGTGCTTGAGCTCTTGCTTGTGCTTGTGCTTGTGCTTGCGCTTTGTGCTTGTGCTTGTGCTTGTGTTTGTGCTGTGCTTGTGCTGTGCTTGTGCTGTGTCTGTGCTGTGCTTGTGTTGCTTGTGCTGGCTTGTCTTGTGCTGTGTGCTTGTGCTTGCGCTTGTGCTTGTCTTGTGCTTGTGCTTGTGCTTGTCTGTGCTGTGTGCTTGTCTTGTGTTTCTGTGTGCTGTGTCTGTTGTGCTGTGTGCTTGTGTCTGCTTGTGCTGTGTCTTGTGCTGTGTGCTGTGTGCTGTGTGCTGTGCTTGTGCTTGTGCTTGTGCTCTGTGCTTGTTTGCTTGTCGTCTTGCTTTGTGTTCTGTATCTTGCTTGTGCTTGTGTCGTGATTTGCTCTGTGTTTGTGCTTGTGCTGTGCTCTGTGTCTGTTGCTTGTGATTTGCTTGCCTGTGCTTGTCTGTGCTTGTGCTTGTGCTTGTGCTTGTGTTCTGCTTGTGCTGTGCTTGTCTTGTCTTGTGCTTGTGCTTGTGCTACTTGTGCGTCTGTGTCTATGCTGTGTCTGTGTCAGTGTCTGTGTCGTGTCTGTGTCTGTGTCTGTGTCTGTCTGTGTCTGTGTCTGTCTGTCTGTGTCTGTGTCTGTGTCTGTGTCTGTGTCTGTGTCTGTGTCTGTCTGTGTCTGTGTCTGTGTCTGTGTTTGTGTCTGTGTTGTGTCTGTGTTTGTGTCTGTGTTGTGTTGTGTCTGTGTCTGTGTCTGTGTCTGTGTCTGTGTCTGTGTCTCTGTCTGTGTCTGCTGTGTCTGTGTCTGTGTCTGTGTCTGTGTCCGTGTTCGTGTCCGTGTTCGTGTCCTGTGTCCGTGTCCTATCCGTGTCCGTGTCTTGTCTGTGTCTGTGTCTGTGTCTGTGTCTGTGTCTGTGGCTGTGTCTGTGTCTGTGTCTGTGTCTGCGCTTGTGTCTGTGCCTGGGTCTGTGTCTTTGTCTGTGTCTGTGCCTGTGACAGCAGTTTTCGAATTGGAGGTTGGTTTTTGCCAGTTGTAAATTAAACAAATATGTATTTTTTTAATTGAAAATTGATTTGTTTTGCGAACTGCAACTTAAATCAAACCGGTATTTTAGAAATACGAAGTGGTGTTTGAATGCTGTAAGTTAAATCAAACTGCTATTTTTGAGTTAAAAGTTGTTTTTTGCAAGCTGTAAGTTATGATT
This sequence comes from Vesta saturnalis, assembly GCA_036346205.1. Lineage (NCBI taxonomy): Eukaryota > Metazoa > Arthropoda > Insecta > Coleoptera > Lampyridae > Vesta > Vesta saturnalis. The sequence continues at coordinate 1,291,159 of JARFJB010001736.1, read as the reverse complement.
CGTTTTATTGGTTTGACTGATTGATTTGATTAGGATTGATTTGCTAATGATCGTCTGTTTTCCTACGCCGGTGCCCTCACGTTTAGGGAGAGTACCAAATCTGGTACTCTTCTTATAGCCTTATCTGCAAGGTAAATAGTTACTCATGGGAGTTAGGTACATGCTGTCGGAGAATCGTTATCTGAATAGGATGAAGTATTGTTAGCTTAGCTTCTTGATTGATTTGATTGATGTGTTCGAGACTGATTGATTTGATTTGTTTGGGACGGATCTGATTGACTGAGATGGGTGCTGGTCTGCCAAAATACTCTCAATACTGACGAAGGGGACCCTAATTACGGGGTGCAGACCGTAAATACATCATCCTAGGCTGAAAATGACCCACGCTTACCCTCCAGGGGCTGTGCTGCCAAAAAGGCTCTTAATACTGCCAAACCGGCCCTAATTATGTGTGGTCCATAAATACGTCAACAACTAAGATGCATTAAACGCATTTGCGGTTGCCTAATCGTAAAAGTAGTCGACATCGATAAAATAATAAAAAGGGCCCTAGAAGAAGATGAACTAGAAGAAGATGGAGATGTCGCGGTAGGCATGCCAGCTACACAGCGTAGTACGCCGTTGATAATTTATTATAGCTTTAGATTTTCAGGCTATATGAGTGGAAAAACGGTGAGAAGTGTTGTTCAATTGTTACAATGCAATAATTATTATGTACATACTCCCCATAAGTGTAATTGGTACTTAATTCATACTTCATAATATATTTTGAACGTATATTATAGTATTCTTTTTACTTTTTTACGCGGGCGCGTTTTTTCACTCAACAAAGCATTTTTTATCTGCTTACCCATCCGGTGTCCTCTTCCAGATAGCGCCTCTAGACTTACGCCCAGACTTACATAAGGGTGGGAACGACCCTAACTCTTCAGTTAATTGAAGGATAATGAACTGCCTAGGCATTACACATTTCTGACAAGCGAGGAGGGAAGTTATCCATTTTCACATTTAGGACAATTCCCTAAGAATCTTCCATACTCTTCGAACAACAAGCTAAATGTATAAAGTAGGAGTATTGTTTATTATTATGCATTGGTTATTGCTGTGGTTATGCATGCGGGTAAATTTGCGCTGTATAGGTATGCTGGTGTTTCGTAGACGGAATTGATGAATAATTACTTAAAGAAGAAACACTAGTCTGGCAATTTCGATGTCAGGAAATATAAGAGTGACCCTGGAATGGCAAAATAGCGGGTTCTGCTTCCCACTAGGTCATAAGGCAGAACCTAGTATGTAGTACGCTAAATAAAATGAATCGAATCTAGCAAGATATACGAAATAGTGCAAATTACAAGTTTTTATTAGCATTAGTTACACAAAAATATTAATTTACTTTATCTACGTTCATGCGATATATCCCACTCATTTTGAGTGGGGCAAGAAGTTTATCATCGCAAAAAAAATGAGTGGAATAAGAAGTAGTTCTTATTCCACTCATTTTAATATTTTTTGTACACCATTTATCATATTTGGCGTAGGCAGTCTCGTATTTTGCTTTGGGTTTTTCTGGTACCAAGCCGGAAATACTTTCTGACGCTTGTTCCTCAATATCAGACAGAAAACTTTCAGAATCACTCATTTTATAGAGAGAAATTAAAGAAAACTTTAAAAAACGTCAAAGTGAATTATTCTTGATTTATTATTTATAACTGTATTGTGGTTACCAAGAAAACGAAGCGTCACCACCAAATTTTTACAGCCACCATGTCAATTATTATTATTATTATTATTATGAGAAATTTTAAATTATAATTACCGTTTATTTTCAAGTTTTAGGGCCGTAAATAAAAATTTATACGATATACGAGTGAGAACGCTTTACAAACGTACTTATGCGACTACCCAACTCGTGCTACGCACTCGTTGGGTAAATTTCGCATACGTACGTTAATAAAGCTCGTATCGTAAATAACTATTATAGTCGATTTTTCAGTTTACTAACTTTAGTAATGTTTAAGCACAGATTGGGTTGATTAGGAATGGATTGATAATTAGTGAAGAAGCTCCAAAAACTCTTGTAGAGAAACTTAACGTAAATAATTTGGAAGAAGCATTTTATCAGTTGGTAGCATCCGAGAAAGAAGAAACATTGGTTAATAAGTATTTAAGATTTCCAGAAGAAATTAAGAGAGATAATCATGGACACATCGTTAAAAGGCATGTATTAACAGGGCTCATGTGGAAAAATTTTCTGTGGATGTGGAGAAACTTCCTTTTTGTTTTCTCAATTTTCATTCTACCAGTTGTGACTGCCTACGCATACGGTCATGCGTTTGGTGGTAATGCAATAAATTTAAACTTTGCTATTGTTAATTATGAAACTAACATTAGCAATTGTCAACCGTTATTGTGTAACAGTTCATTACTAAGCTGCCATTTTCTTCGTTACTTAAAACAAAATACCATAGACTTCGTAAGTTAGCCTTTGATAATGATCAGTAGTAAAACAGGTTTTCAGGATTATTATGAAGATGAAGATCAGGCACTATTGGCAGTGCAAAACGGTCATGCGTCTGCGTCTGTTGTGATTAGGCACAATTACACAGATAACTTAAAAATTCGATTGAAAACTTGGCATCTAACTAATTTAAATATAAACCAATCCACAATTGACGTTGTACGTGATACAACAGGTAAGAGGTACTGAAACAGCGATTCCGGATATTAATTTGAATTACAGTTAAACATATTTCACTCTTCATCCAAATGCTTATGTATAAAAGTTTTAATGGCTTCATTGAAGATTACCTCAGGATTTGCGATGTACCTAAAGGTAAAGTAACTCTACCAATAAAGGTAATTTTTAATATGTAAACAAACCAACCGTAAATAATAATTTTTCTAGTTTCACAAGCCTGTTTATGGATTGGCCGAACCAAACATGAGAGATTTTGCTAATCCAGGGGTGATTTTATCGCAAGTGATGCTTTTTTAGATTAACTTTTATGTAAAGTGACTTTTTAGGTTGGCTTTTTTTATGGCGATTGCTGCCGCCGGTGGAACAACAATAATAGAACGATGTGAAGGCATTCTAGAAAGGACATTAGTGACGGGTGTGAGTTACACAGAAATTTTAACTGCACACGTGTTATGCCAATCGGGTATAATGATAATACAAAGCCTAACACCTCTACTAATCGTATTTCTTATTTTCAACCTCACTCTAAATGGATCAGTGACAAACGTTATCATATTTACAATTTTAAGCGGTTTTTGTGGAATGAGTGCAGGTACATTGCTTAATTTAAAATTTGATCTCGTAATAGATTTTAGGTTTCGCACTTTCAAGCCTCTGTAATGGGGAAAAATCCGTCTGCTATGCTATACTCGGTATGTTCCTTCCAATGGTTTTTTTTTCTGGATTTTTATGGCCTCTTGAAGGAATGAATTATTATGCAAGAATTGTTTCAAGAATGCTACCACTCACCGTTGCGAACGAAAGCTTGAGATGTATATTACAAAAAGGGTGGGGGCTTAATGAAGTAGTTGTTTATAAGGGCCTTATTATCATAAACGTATGGATTATTATATTTTTTATAATTACAGTCGTCGGACTTAAACTTAGAAAAAATTAGTACATACATAAAGTGACCAATAAAAACATTGTATAAAAGTGTGACATTAAAATGTATTGTTATATTGATTTAGTAGAACGGTTTCATTTGTTAAATTTTTTCACGTTCTGTTTTGTTTTGTTTTCCTAAATTGGGGATACCGGTAAATAAATAAATAAATAAATAAATATCATATATATATATATATATATATATATATATATATATATATATATATATAGCGTGTTCAGCGACGAATGGGACAGTGCAATATCTCGAGAGCGGATGAAGATTTTTAAATTATGAAAATATTTTTGTAAATATCTTCCAAGGGCGCACATTCTTTGGCACAAAGATTTGAATCAACGCCCATCACCACCAGGTGGCGCTATCTCACTTCAATTTTTAAATGCAATGCCCTATTTTTATTTCATTTTTGGATTCTATGACATATTTGTGATGACTTTTATTAAGACTCCTACCAACCTATCTTTTGTAGTTTCTGAGAAAAAAATACTTTTGGAATTTTATTAATTGAAAGCATACAAATTAAATTAAATGTTCAAATGTTTCTCCATCATTTTCTACACACGTTTGATAACGCCTAATTAATGTGACACTAGTTGCCGCTCTTAAAGTTTCTCGTGGTATGTTTGCACAAGCAATTCTAATTTTGTTTTGTAACTCCTCTACATCTCTACAAGGTGTTTCATACACTACACTCTTTAAATGTCCCCAAAGAAAGTAGTCTAAGGGACTAAGGTCACGAGAACGAGCTGGCCACATAATGGGACCATTTGTACCTATCAATCGTTGCGGAAGCACTCTACTTAGATAATTTCTCACTATTGCGCTATTGTGCGCCATCCTGTTGAAAGTACATCACTTGCCGCAGATTTACATTTACATCTTCAAGCAAAGGAGGCAGTTGATTTTCAAGAAAATCCAAATAGCGTTGGCCTATTAAGGTACCATTAAAAAATATGGGCCAATCAATTTGTCATCTATCATTCCGCACCATACATTTACGCTGAATCTCACTTGAAATTGGTTGCTCTTACCCAATGAGGATTTTCTGACGACCAGTAATGGAAATTGTGGCGATTAACGATTCCGTTGTTTGAAAAATTACTTTCATCAGACCACACGATACGACCTAGAAAATTAGGGTCTTGAGCATAATGTTCCATAAAACTGCGGTGATAAAATTAAGTCTGCGATCTTGATCTCCTGCATGCAGTCCATGTACCAAATCAATTTTAAATGGTTTGTATTTATTAGATTTTAATATTTTATGGACAGAACCAACTGATACGGCACACTCTTCAGAAATAGATCTCACAGACACATGAGGATTATAAGCTACACATGCTAATACACCGACGGTGTGTGCTTCATCTGTTGTGTCTTTGTGCGATTCTCGCACTTACGGTGAGGAAAATGACCGGTTTCCCTCAAAATATTTGCTACACGAACAAATGTATTTTTCCGGGATGGCGTCGATCGGGAAACCTGGCAGCATACAATACTTGTGCAGCCCTTGCATTTTTCTACATTCACCATAAATTATTACCATATCAAAATATTCTTCGTTAGAAAACGTAAACATAATTATGGAATTTGAAGATGCACAGACGATTTTCAAAACTGAAACTGTAAACTGACAGAAACTTGACAGACACTTCATTACGCGTTTGTTTTCATGGCATGATAAATGTTTCACATGATTCTTAATCAACGACTGTGATAAGTTGGTCTCCCTTACAATTTAGTGTACAGCGTATCGCATTATTTCGGCGTTATCTGCATTATTTTTGTGGAAGAACAATCTTTTATCTTTTATTTGGTATAAAATTTGCTATTTTGTCTGTATCACTCAAATGTTATCAGCACTTCCTCAAATTACGTTTTTGTGCTAAAATTCCAAGGATTATTTTTTTCTCAGAAACTACAAAAGATAGGTTGGTAGGAGTCTTAATAAAAGTCATCACAAATATGTCATAGAATCCAAAAATGAAATAAAAATAGGGCATTGCATTTAAAAATTGAAGTGAGATAGCGCCACCTGGCGGTGATGGGCGTTGATTCAAATCTTTGTGCCAACAAATGTGCGCCCTTGGAAGATATTTACAAAAATATTGTCATAATTTAAAATCTTCATCCGCTCTCGAGATATTGCACTGTCCCATTCCTCGCTGAACACGCTGATATATATATATATATATATATATATATATATATATATATATATATGTATATATGTATGTATACTAGGTGTCCAGAATCTACCCACGTTCTATGGCTATCTTTGTTATTATAAGAGATACAGAGTCGGTTAAATTAGCAAAGTTAGGCAGAATTACATGATGATTCAAATACCGATAAGAATATTCAACATTGTTGCCAACTTTCTAAGATATCTAAAATAACTAAACATCGTCCAAATTTTCAATCGGCTATATCTTTTTTAATATTCAAAATACGAAAAAGTTGTAAGAGAGACTTTTGATAGCTATTTTTACACAATATGGGAAAATGCGAATAAAAAAATTTTTTAGTAGTTATTTTTCGAGCTACAACCCAAACATACATTTTTTAAATGGTAATTATAGGTGGCTATGGACTCATTCGATGGCCTAATTTTTTCTGATTTCAAAAATGTCTTTGTATGTTTAATATTATTAGTTAACCCACAATTTTCAAAACATAGGTAATTATAATATTTATTAAACAAATTAAAGTGTGCCCTGAACATTGAAATAACATAATAAGCTCATATTCTATTACTAAATTTGTGGAAACAACAAGAAATAATGTACTACATTATCAAAATAAAAAAGTTCTAAATGAATTTAACTTACAACGAAGAGTAACGGCAAAAAATATCAACAGATAACACAATCATAGAAGTGCTTCAAAATGCCGTCCATTATTTTGAACACACATTTGACATCGTTTTAAAATTTCGTTATGAATAAACTTTGGGTTCTAATTTGTTGTATAGCAACACGGATTTTTTTTTTTAAATCGTTTAGATTACGAGGTTTTACTCGGTACACTTTGTCTTTAAGTGCACCCCACAAGAAAAAGTCTAGGGGGGTTAAATCTGGAGATCGCGGCGGCCAAGCTATTGGGCCTCAATTTCCAATCTAATTATTAAAACGTTCCTGTAAATAGTTACACACAAGTAATCCATTGTGTGCTGGTGCCCTGTCGTGTTGAAATTAATTCAAATTTTGAATTAGGTTCAACGGAAGGTCGTCCAAAATTTCTTCAAATTCGTTTCGTAAAAAAGTTAGATATCTTTCAGAATTTAAATTGTATTCATAAAAAAACGGCCCAAGGATTTTGGTACCAATAATATCGCACCAAACGTTTACTGAAAAAGCATATTGACCTCTCCTCGAAATAATAATATGAGGATTTTCTTGGGACCATTGGATTTAATTTTTTCTATTGAAGATGCTGTTGTTTGTAAATTTTGGTTCATCGGTAAAAATAATGGTTTTCGAGAATTGATTGTTTGCTCGACTTTCATTAATCAACCATGTAGCAAAACGTAATCTTTTTTGATAATCTTCAAGATACAATGTATTTCCTATATGAAAATGATATGGCTTAAAATTATTTTGTTCAAAATAACGCGGGCTTCATCTTTGGAAGTGTTGCACTCGTTCGCAATTTCACGAAAAGATGTAGTAGGTTTAAATTCGACGTAAGCTAAAACACGTTCTTCTGTTTCTGTGTTAACATTAACTTTAAAATTTTGAGGTTTAGTAAAAGCCCCATATTTTTAAATTTGATTCGAGTTTGGCAAATAATCTCACATCGGGTTGTATTCTTTCCATATAAGTTTGAAGATATAAATCGAAGCATCTCTGTTAGACATGTAATAGCAAAAGCATACCATTTCTTTCTTTATGTATATATATATATATATATATATATATATATATATATATATATATATATATATATACATACACAGGTGGCCACTTAAGTGGGATTGCTCCATAACTCCCTTACTATTACTAATACGAAAAAATGTCTTATATAAAAGTTGTCCACAGTCATAAACTACACGTTTGAAAATTATTTTCAGAAATGGCGGACTTCCGGTTATAATACCGGAACTCATGCCAACTTCGTTATTTTAAATAGAATAACCTATATATACTACATTTTGAATTCCTCGTTGAATTTAAAGGTCACTTTAATAACCATACTATGGGTCTACGTCATTGCTTCTGAGTTATTTGACATTTGTAGAAAAATGACGTTTGCAGTACCTCCGAAACTTTCAATATCTCGAAGACGGATACCGGTAGAGAGATGTGGCTTTCGTTTTACTTCGAAAAGGGTACCGCATCATTGTCATTCATTGCCAAAACTTGCTTTTAGAATTCAATAATTTCTATCGCTGAAAGTAATTTTATTCAAACATGGATAACTTGATTTTTTAAATGGAGCCTCCATATTTTCTTACATCAGCGGATAAGAAATTAAACTTCCTTTCCACTGATGTAACATTATCGTATTTTAGAGTGATAGTTTTCGAGATATTCCCATTTTTATCTAATTTCAGTTTTATTGCGCATTGCAACGGTGCTTTGGAAAACGTTTGTCTATTGTTTTAAACAACTTTTAACAAACAGTTTCTCGAGCTTCTGATGTACTTTGTTGTCTTGTATATCAGTGGAAAGGAAAATTAATGTCCTATCCGCTGATGTAAGAAAATATGGGTGGTTCCATTTAAAAATCAAGTTATCCGTGTTTGAAGAAAATTATTTTCGGAGCGATGGAAATTATTGAATTCTAAAAGCAAGATTTTGGCAATGAATGAGAATGATGCGGTACCCTTTTCGAAGTAAAAATGAAGCACGTGTCTCTACCGGTATCCGTCTTCGAGATATTGGTAGTTTTCGGAGGCACTGCAAACGTCATTATTTTCTACAAAATGTCAAATAACCCAGAAGCAATACGACGTAGACACATAGTATTGTTATTAAAGTGACCTTTAAATTCAACAACGAAATCAAAATGTAATAATATATCTATGAATGGCTCAGTTCTTTATGAATGGCTCAGTTATTAGGTTTTCAGACCCTATTACTCTGTTGGGTATGACTGTATCTTCAAACCTCTCATGGGTTGACCATCTTCTGTCAGCTACCAAAACAGCTGCTCGTAAAATAGGCTTTTGGTACAGATCTAAGCTGTACTTTACCTCTCGACAACTACTTCTGCTGTATAAGGCCCAAATTTGGCCTCGTCTGGAATATAATTCTCACCTCTGGGTTAGTGCTCCCCAATACGAGCGATTAGGCTTATTAATGACCCGTCCTTAACTTCTCACATTCTCTTGAGCATAGAAGGATGGTTTCAGTTCTTTCTTTGTATTATCGTTATTACAATGGCTATTGTGCTGCTGAATTATATCCTTTGATACCATCTCGGCTATCTTTGCGAGAAACACTCAGTTCGCTCATTCACATCATCAGTATGCAGTACAAATCTCCACTTGTCTTACCAAACGGGCGCAATCCACACGGCTTCTAAACTCTGGAATGATCTCCCTAGTTCAGGTCCACAATCATAAAAAAGGTTGTTCTATTTAAAATAACGAAGTTGGCATGAGTTTGCGGTATAACCGGAAGTACGCCATTTCTGAAAATAATTTTAAACCGTGTAGTTTATGACTGTGGACAACTTTATATAAGACATGTTTTCGTATTTGTAATAGTAAAGGAGTTATGGAGCAATCCCTTATGGCCACTCTATATATATATATATATATATATATATATATATATATATATATATATATATATATATATATATATATATATATATATATATATTATATTAGTAGAACACGGGCACTTGCGCCGCCATTTTAGATTTTATGCCGTCACCCTTGAGACTCCTCACGTTTCACTTATTTACACGCCCACGTGGGGATCGTATTTTTTCACCTGAGAATAAAAAGGATGTGTTAAGTAGGATCCGTTTTTATCAACGGGGATTGCATAATTATTATTACTTCTTTCTAATCCCATCTATCGATTTTGACCTAATTTATTTGTGCATTGGGGGTTATATTCTAATAAGGGGCCGTAGTCTTGTAAGACGGGAATCTGTTCGCGTGTCTCTTAATATGTATTTCTTATTATTAAACAGTTATACAACTTCATTATGATAGGAAAATTGGCAATCAGTCGTCGACATCGCGTTAATTAATGTGTTTGCAAACATTTTAAAATTTTACTATCTTAGATTTTTATGGCCCTGACAGCCATTTTTTTATATGCCCACGAGAGGATCGTATTTTGGTCTATTTTGTTTGGTAATAAACAGTTGGATTCTTTTTGATATTAAAGAATCTAATCAAGATAATGATAATGTATACAATTGATTTTAAATACGCTGTTAAATTCTATATAATGATAATAAAACAGTTAATGAGTATTGCGTAATCAGTTAATTAACTACATATTTTACGTACATGTATATATCCTAGCTTTTAGCTATCACAGACTGTATTAGTTAGAGAGATGCAATGCAATTACGAAGCTGTATAATTAAATTAAATTACTAACTCAGAATAAAATGTCTATCAAGCTTCTCGTATAAACCGTCAACAGCCAAAACCAACTATATATTTGCGCAAACAGGTTATTTAATTTTTTGATGTATGCAGCGAAATGCCTGTATCTTCTTCTTTAAGCTAGATTTCACCTCTATATTATTTTACATACATAAAGGTTCTGTCTTATCAGAAATACCTCTGTCATAAAAAAAACGGCTTTAGATTCTGTAATCAAGTTAAGCATGCATGCTGACCGGTTATTAGAGCACTATTTTTAAATTTTCATACCATCACATAAGCCTATTTTACATACAAGCTCTGCTTTAGCAGAAACACCCCTGTGAACTTAGAGTTATAAACAGGCTCCTAGGAAGTATATTAGAGTGCGGTTACAGAAACAAGTAGCGTACACTACACATAAACCTGAAGTGAGAAATTTACTCGAAATAGGTACATTGTGGGTAACATTATTTTTTGAGTATGACAGGCGGGGTCTTTGCGGTATGAGAAATTAAGTAAATATAATGACAGGTATAATTAATTATACACTGACGGTTATCGATGTATTTAGCAAGATGGCGTGGACAGGAGCTCGGAAGCTGAAAAACCACATGTTCTATAATCGACGTATTTTTGGCTATTTTTCGAAGATGCGAAAAGGTACCTCAAAGTATACGGACGGATAAGGGTAAGAACTTTATTGCGAAAGTGTCCAGCAACTCTTTAACAAACATCAGATCTAATCATATAGGCAAAATTTAGCTATGCGATGCTTTCATACAGGTAAGAATCGTACTAACGGGGTTATAGCTAATGCGAAAGTCCTTTCGCAATTCTCCCAATCCAACTTAGATACTCTCAGACTTTCCAAAACCCTTCTCTGAAACGAATTGCATCCCATTCTAAGAAAACTTTAGACATTCTTCAGTCCCTTACAGAACAACATGTTCTCTGCCAGTTCCTGAAATCCTATAAATCATTTTAAACTTTTGCCAACGATCCTCTCCGTCAAACAGTTTCAAACCTTCTCAAACCTCTTACAAGTATTTTTTAAACCCTATTCGCACTCCTTTAAAACTATCTCAAATTTGGGAGATTTTCAAACCATCTCAGTCCTCAGATCGGTTTTTCAGGGTCCTCTCAAACTTACTGATTCTTTCTCAGGTAGCATCTCTTTTGAGAAAGACGTTATAAGGCTACATTAAACCTTTTTTAACACTATCGAACTCTTTGGAAACCGCTCAAACCGATTCAGTTTCCCTTCCCACTTTCACCTAAAACTATTTATACTCTTTCAGAATATCATAACATTAATCCTACACTCTTTCATATTCTCAACTCCTCTCAGACCCTTTCGGACCATTTCAAACTCTCCTCAAAATTTTTCACTTCTACTAGGTCCATCTAGCATTCTTTCAGGCTAATAAATTAAATCTTACAGGAAATCTGCTATAGGTTTGCACTCGGTTGAATCAATCCTCTAGACTATCTCAAACCCACTTGCATTCTTTTCAGATCCTCTCAGATTATCTAAAGCCATATCAAAGTTGCACAAATCCTTTGTGACCTATTCAAACCCTCTCAAACAGACTCATAATATTTCAAACCTTGCCGAATGCATACTTTTAAATCATTTAAGATTTTCCTCAAACTCTATTAAAACTTTTAGCCCTCGTGAAACTTAAAAATTTCAACTATTATAAAACCTTTCTCCAACTACCTTGGACTTATCTCACATTCTTCTCAAACCATCTCAAACCCAACTCCTGAGAATAATTCAGAGAATATCAACTTTCTTAGACCCTTTCAAACCTTTTTCCTTTTAAGATCCACTCTGATCTCTGCATAATCGTACCACACTGATGACTAACCTTTCTGAAACGGCTATCAGGCGCAATTGGAATTTTCTCAATTTGTTTTAGACTTTTAAACACAAAAGATTGAACAAATTTTCTGCCACCTTACATATCCTTAAAAACCCTCTCAGACCTTCTCAAACGTCTTTCATAGCCTGTTAAATGTTTATGATGGGATTCAAAACGACACAGATTATTTCAACTTTTTGACTTTCTTATACTATCTAAAACATTTCCAGATTTGTTCAAATGACATTCTTCGTCTCTTTCAAAGCATTCCTTGCTGTTTGAAGTCATATCAAATGCCACTCCTAGGTCCACTTAGACTCTTATTGCAATCTATTTTAAATTCTTTCCAGATTTTTTCAAATTCCTTCACATTCTTTCATGTTGTTAAATACAAACGTTGAAGCAAATCAGCTATAACCAACAATCTGTTCACACGCCCTCAGAGCCTGTCAGTTTTTTTCAAGCTTACACAGACTTTCTCTGCGCTATTAAATCCTCCCTAACATTTTTTGACGCTCTTTGAAATTCCAGCCGCTTTCAGGACACCTCTGATCCTCTGAAACGTCTTCCTCATATTCGCTTAAATCCTCTTCACACCGTCTTTCTCGAACTTTTTAGTACTCCCTCGGGCCTTTTCAATTCGTTTAGACCGTTTTAAATTCTTTCAAGTTTACCTGTTCGAATAATAAGTTATCTCAACGTCTCCTTTTGCTTATCCACACTGTATAACAAATAAAAAATTAAATGCTGTGATAAGAATATTAAAAGTGTAAGTTCGCACCACGGTCTAGTACAGCAAGGTACAATGCTTACGAAACTTTTTATAGATTGAGAACTCATTTATTTTCAAGTTGTGAGGGAGGCAGAAATATGTCCATAGATATAATCAGTAAAGCATTTGTTTGTTTTTCCTTGTTGGACGCCACTCAATTTTATAGGTTTAATGATTAATATACAACAAAAATTTGAGAAAGTTCTACATTAATACCACAGGTAATCTGTGTTTAGTTGCATATTTAAGAAAACAAAATATCTAATTAATTTCAGCATAAAATAACTAAAACGGTATTTCTCGTAAAGCTTTACGATGTTAAATAATTCCTAATTTACACAATTACACAAGCATATAATCAATCTTTACTTAAAATTCAAAATGGAGTATGATCAACACTGTATTTCATACTAAAACGTATAATTGATACTTAATCTATGTCAACAACATTACAGTTACTAGGTTATGCACTCAAATTTATCTTAGAAACCGTTAGCCAATCAGCTGTTTCTTTTCATTATAATAATCTCAAAACAACACTATACTGGCTTGTTATTTACTTAAAACATACTTTGCATAAAAGAATAGGTATTATTTACATTTTCTTGTGCTCAAAATAAATATAATTATTTTCAAACGAACTGCAATTTGAGAACTTCATTTCCCTCAATATTATAAACATACTGTACGGTAAGGTAATTTCCATTGTCTTCATTTACGTAGAAATCAATTAAATGTAGACCATATAATAGGATAAGGTGTTTTTAAATTGTCTTCATTAACGTATAAACCACATAACGAAATATAGCCCAGACTACAAAAGCAGGTTTGGGCCAACGAAAGCAGGCCCAAGACGACGAAAGCAGATATATCAACAGTTATCGATGCAAAACAAAGGTTACTTATAATTTTTGAAGATGAAATTGCATTACCATCCACGCCATTTTATTTTTTTTATGACGTCATCCAACACGCTTTCCTGTACCATCAAATTATTGCAACGAAATTCATTAACACATGAAGATTTTCTTAATCCACGAGCTCTCCTTAATGTAGGGGCTTATCTTTGTTCTCTTATACAAGGGAGCAAAACTTAAGATACGACATGAATTGAAATGAAAAAAGGAACAGAAATTAATAAAGCGAGTTCAGTTCGCGCTTGCGCAGGGAACACCAAAAATTAATGTCGCTAAAATAGCCACTATACGCGGTAGCAATATATACAGGAGTACTCGTAATTACGCACACTAAAGATAAAACATCGACCTATACCAAAATTTATTTATTTTATTGAAAGAAAAAGGTACCAACGTAATGTAAATACGTTTTCCAAAAATTAAGCAAACTCGGTACTTAAATTAAGGTAACGATAGCCAAGAATTGGTACGTTACAACTGCCTCGATGATTCTTTGCGTATATAATGAAAATATCTGGTGTGGAACACTACACGACCTTCCAACCAACAAAATAGAAATTAAAAGAAATGAAATAATTTTAATAACACTTTTTAGGATAACTGTGCAACATCTTTTATAAGAAGCTCATTATCAAAATAGGCACCATTGTAAACGCAACAACAATCATCTATATCAAATAGACGTTTAAAACTTCATGGGTGATAGAGGTTAATAGTCATTTAGATGCCAACTTAAATTAAAATAAATGAAATAACTTAAATTTCAATTTTTTTAGAATAACTGCAACCTCTTTTTTATACATTCATGACGAAAACAGGTAACATTGTGAAAACAAAAACAGTAATCTATGTGAGAATGACGTTTAAAACTTTATGTCAGATAGAGATTCATACAAATAAATACATGTTAACGTAAAAAATATTACAAAGCCGCCCGCTTCTATAAAAATATCGATAATACAGCTTCAGCATTTTCAACCATATTTGTTTAATTTTTACATGTATTGCGCTTTACATTGAAAAACTGTAAAATTAAATTTTTTATAAAAATACGTCTACACTTTTTCTTGTAAAATTAATAGTTATTCAGATAATGAATAAATTCTACCTTAGGAATTTTTTGCCGCTAAATTACGCGTCATATCATAAAATTGCATAGAACATAATTAATCAATATCCATATCCAGGTATTTTTGTATCTTTGAAATATGCAGCCTAATAAACAAACCCTCTTAGCCGCTGGATTTCTCCCAAAATCCAATCAGCTCTAAGCCAAATAAAAACAGGTTTAAACACAAAATTTTAAGTACGTAGGTATTTTCGTTCTGGAGTCATTATGGATACTATCTCACACACACACACACACACACACACACACACACACACACAAACGCACAAACGCACACACGCACACTCGCACACACGCACACACGCACACACGCAAACTCGTACACACGCAAACGCTCAAACACGCAAATACGCACACACGTACACACGCACGCACGCACACACGCACGCGCACACGCACACGCATACACGCACACACGCACACACGCACACACGCACACACGACACACGCACACCACACACACACACACACACACACACGACACACGCACACAGCACACACGCACACACGCACACACGCACACACGCACACACCACACACGACACACGCACACGCACACACGCACACACGCACACACGCACACAAGGACACACGCACACACGCACGCACGCGACATCCAGCCATGATAGCCGATCTTGGCGAAACTTGGCCAAAAGTTGTAAAATGAGCTAATAAGTTGATTTAGCGATAGTGAAAGAAAGTCGATTGCATAACCTTCTATACCTACGTACAAGGGGGCCTGAAAGTAACCGGGATCGTAATCCTGCTCATCATGTGCTTTTTGTTTCCAGGTTGCGCCGCAGAGGGCCTCTCCTGAGTGATTCCGCCAAGCGGCGTCGTCCGACAACGACAAGTGTTGTTTCTTTGATAGTTCTATTTGTGTGAACAGTGCAAACGTGTCACAAAAAAATGGCTGATTCTGACGAAATACGTGCAGCTGTGAAGTTTTGTTTTTTACTCGGCAAGAACGCAGCAGAAATTGTTGTGATGGTGCAAACAGCTTACAAATAACATGTTGTAAAACTCAAGAGTACGAACGGTTCTATCGGTTTAAAAAAGGAGAAATGGCCATTGAAGATTAGACCCGTTCCGGTCGCTCTTCACTGCTCGAAGCGAGGACAACATCGGCAAAATCCGTAATCTGATTAACGAATTTCGACGCAGGACAATCCACCAACTCGAGTACTTATCGGGATTCTCCAGGAGCTAAATTCAGCGCATTTTGAGCGTTGATTTGGGGATGCGAAGAGTTGTACCAAAGTTAGTCCCGAGACTTTTCACCAGAGATCAAAGGGATTGTCGCATTCAAGCCTGTCTTGAAATGAAGTACGTATTCAAAGACGATTCAAATTTTGTCAACAAAATCATCACACGCGACGAATTATGGTGCTATGGGTACCATCCAGAAAGTAAAAACAGTCAAGTCAATGGAAGTCGTTGGTCTCACCTCGTTCGAAAGTTCGTCAGGTGAAATCCAATGTGAAGACAATGTTGATCTGTTTTTTGACATCAAAGGGATCGTACACACAGAATGTAAAGTCAGTGTTTTATTCAGTGCGTCATGATGCATAATCAAATAGTAAGCTAAGTGTAAAGTTTAGTTGACGAAACAGTGAATACCTGTTGAGAACTTCAAGTTTAAAACTATTACCACATTTTCAGAAAATGCTAAATATTGCAAAACATGTAGGATTTCAGTCGGGTGAACCTTAATAAAACTCATTCTTATTTTGATTATAGAAACTAAAAATGCAATAATATATAGGGTGTTCCATTAAAAAAAATTGCAATTTTGATGTTTCTCACTTTTGGAAAAGCCTGTATATTGCGAAAATAATTTTAAAATGTACCGCCTGTAGGCCTATATTAACTCCAAAAATAAAACTTTTTGACAGTCAAGTCGTGCGGCCATAATCTTCCATGTCGAATAAATTGAATAAGCCTGTATAATGTATGTAGAAGTGTTACATTGGCAACATTTTGATTGATATCGACCTGCTGATCAAAAATTACCATTGTCCCACAACTCCCTATCACCAAGCGTTTGGATAATACAGGGTGTTGAATATGAACTTTCTGATATTGGAGTCAAATCCATTTGGCTTTCTTGTATTGTTCCCAATTGAAGAAGACCACGTTGTTTTGCAATTATCAATGCCAAACAGCATTCTCTTGAATATGTGTTACTTATTATTACAAAACTGTTTTTACGTGTATACAATATTTTTTAATAATGCAAGCTTTAAGTTGTATCCCTAGATTCAAGATTTACCAGAGTATTTCTATAATAATCTATTATTACAATAATATACAGGGTGTATAGCAGTTTACCAAAATATTTAGAACATAGTATTTTCCATTTGTTAATCGTTCGTTTCCTGTATACATATCAATATATAATAACCAAAACGATTGGTCTAATCCAGGAAAGTCTCGATATTATGTACAGTGTGTTTTAAAGTGAGGTTACAAGGATTTACATGATAAGTATTACTCTCTATGGTATTACACAGAACAATAAGTAAGATATAGTGTGAAGGTTTTACTATATGCGTTCATGTGGTGAATAGAACTTATTCCATAATAGTTATTTCAACCAGATGTTCAATAAGTAGGAATTGTTTTTCTGCGTATTAAAATGGATATATTTTTGAGACTGTTTCGGGGTTTAATCCCCGTCATTTGGGATTTGTCAGATGGAAATTAAATATACCTAGACTTCTGAAAAAGTAATATTTATAGGTTTTATTGTTAAAACCCTTAGCATCCAAATGCAAAGAGTAGTCACCACTTCACGATTTTTTTGTGAAAAGTGCTGTAATTCAAAATATTTTATTATATAACATAGCCTGGAACTAAAAAATCATTAATGAAACCTCTTTCATCTAAATTGACGCTACAAATTCTTCTTCCCGCAGGAACAAAGATATGGTTATTCCTTATTTCAATGGGAAGTCGTAGGAATTCTTCAACTTTAAGGTACACACCCACACACGCACGTACGCACGCACGCACCCACACACACACAAACACACACGCACGCACGCACGCACGCACGCACCCACCCACACACACACACACACAAACACACACACACGCACGCACGCACGTACGCACGCACGCACGCACGCTCGCACGCACTCACGCACTTACGCACAAACGCACGCACGCACGCACTTACGCACGCACACACACTCGCTGGTTAACGGCGCTTCACACAATCAAATATAAGCGAATACAAAGAAAGCTTGTAGGTGCGTGCAATCGGCGTCGGTCAACTGCCGGAATTAATATACAATTATCAACGAGAAGTGTCCGCTTGTAGATCGTCATGAATATCGATGCGTTAATACCAGCAGTTTATGAAAATGTTCCAATTTGGAATAAATGGGACAAGTCCTATAGTAACCGACAGGTAGTTGATAAATGTTGGTAACGTAGGATTTGGGCATTGATGGTAAGTAAACACCTAATTTTTCAACAAAATATATTTACTTAATGGTATTGACAACAGATTGTTTGTGAAAAATGTCTTGACGATTTCTCTTGTATCTACTGCTAATGTTAGTGGTCTTCAGACAACTCTTGTCTGGGGACCCATTGTAGTACCTTCCACGTCAGTAAGATGCCGTTGGAAACCTCCTTTTTTTTAAATAACGTTGTACAGTATACATACACATTTAATAATGTCGTCAGCAGTTTTAATGTTGGTTTCAATCGCCTTGGACAAAATTCGCCACTTCGCGTAGAGTATACCAAATGCACACTACACTTTTTCTGGCCCTTCAGTGCCTCTTGTTCTGTTTTTTTTTTGCTGATGTATGGTTTTAATAAATAATTTAACAGTGGATAAGCGTCACCTCCTAAAGGTACATAAGGAGCCTTTACGTTCGTTCTTGGAAATTGCGTAGATTCGGGAAGTTCAATGCTTGTTGATAAAATAGATTTATAAAAATCGGAGGCATGGAAAGTGCCTCCATCACTTTGATTTCCATAACCCTCAACATCAATTGCAACTAACTGGTAATTTGCATCAGAGAGCGCTTGCAATGCAACCAGAAATACTTTTTGTAATTAAAATACATCGATCCAGTATTTTTAGCGCACAAAATGCGAACGTGTTTTCCTTCGATTGTCCCAATAACGTTCGGAAAATTCTATACCTTATAAAAATCGTCTGCTATAACTTTAATAGAATTTGGATTTGGAAGTGGCATATATAAGGGGTGTAGTTCTTCTCATATAGCTATGACGGTTTCAGATACTATAGTACCTACTGTGAATGCTTCCATGTGAAAACTGAAGGCAAGCGATTCGAATGAACATGCAGTGGCTAGATACCTATAATAAAAATATACAGTTAAGTGCCAAAGGGAAATGTTGAAAATTAATTGTTCTGAAAAATAACATTAAGTACTTATAATCCAAATCACGTTTGGAGTTGAATACTGAATAAAATAATCTTATTGGCCTATTTCAGGGAATGTACTACGAAAAAAAACGGAAATATTTACGAGATTAGTTCTCCGTTGGACTTGGAAAATTTCCTCCCTTAAGGCCTGGAGATGTAGCAAATGGCCGCCCTTACAACCTCTGATATTTTTAAAAATACGGTAAAAGCCAGAGCCTCTAAAAGGAACTGACAACGCGGTTATTCACGATCATGAAATTGAAGATGAAGAAAATAAAGCTGAAGTAGAGAACAACTACCATCACCATCATCTCCTCGATCATCGTCGCAGTCACCGGTATCATACACTACCAAACGTAAGTGATCTCAAACTGATATCTGAAACGTTGCGATGTTAAATATTGAAAAACAGAAGCTGCAATATTTAAAGGAGAGATCTGAAAAACATACAGATGCGAATGATGGTAATCTGCTTTTTGTCAAAAGCTTACTTCCCCATGTGTACAAAATCACGCCGCTCCAAAAATTAACATTCAAGATATTGTTCAAGAGTTTGCTTAACAACAAGAAATTTCTCTGATTCAGATTGATCCCTCATCATCTTCTCAATCCTTCCAATCCTTATCCCAATATTTACCACAAATCAGGTTCCCCATTCTGACAATGACTACACCAAACCTATGTTCTGGTGATTAATTGTAGTATCGTATACCTATTTCGTAGTTACTGCGGATTTTATTTATGTTCGTTTTTTATATGATCATTAATATCTGTTTTAAACCATATGTTGTTTGTGCCAGTTATATCATGCCTTAGTAATTTGGTTTCTATTATTTGCAAATTGTAGTTGAAAGTGTCATTACTCATTCTAGTATATTGGAAAATGTGTAATGAAGTGGTTGAAGGGGTTTAAAAAATGTAATAGATTAATAGGTGTTAAATAGAATTATGTAATATAAAAGCTGTGTAAAAGTTCTCCAAACAAATCGTTAAACTGACCAAAGATACAACCCGTTCACCAAAAATAATGCCTCTGCCTCAGTCGGTAGTTTAAAGTAGGCCGATTCAATCTTTTGATTTGCTTAATTACCACAAACATATGCTGTGTGATTTCCACTTAACATCAATAGAAAAAAACTGCAATGTAATACTAATAAAAATGATCTCGGACGTCAAGTTATTTTTTAATTATGCTCGGAATAACTAAACGGAGGTTTACAATAAAAATTTATCAAAATGTAAAAATAAAAAATATACAAACTAGATTTATTAATATTTAAAATTAGAATTATATAAAATATATCTTAAAAACTAGTTATAGCCTTAAATTACTAAATAATGGTTATAAATACTTGTTGAATTTAGAATCTTGAGCTTTCACTTGCTGAAATTTTTTACATAACTTAACCAGATGGAAAATATCAGTAACATTAACAAGAGCTAACTGGGTAGCGAACCAAGGTTGTAAATTTTTCACAATAATTTTTAATTGTTGACCTTCAGAAGGAGGAACGTCTAATTGTGAAAATAAATTAACCATTTCGGAAATAAATAGTGTTGAAATTTCATCAAAAGTCTGTTTGCTATTCTTAATTTCATTTAACAAAATTTCATCATGTCCTTCGGGTAAAAAGTCGCTTTTTAATTTTAAAATAAGTTCATCCCACGTATGAATTTGAGGCTTAACTGCTCTGAACCATATTAAACCCTTTCCTGAAAATAGATCAATACCAGATAAAAGCATCTTCGACTTCGAAATGTTTCGTGCCATCATCAATTCCTCACAGCTTTGTATAAATGTAAAAACTTCTTTTTCACTACCATTAAATTTTAGATTTAATTTGTAAACTGGAACAGAATTTTTAGAAATATGTAAATTTTGAATTCATTTGGAAAAGTCTTCAGTCGGAATACTAACTGAAGTATTAACATTGTCGTTAGGTTACATAGAAATATTAGAACTGTCTAAATTGGGTAACTCATTATTCAATTCAATGTTTTCATTAATAGATTCAATTAATTCTATTGACTCATTACATAAAGTTAGCGATTGATCGTGTAAATACAAAAGTTCATTATCAAAAATGGTATAATTCAAATGTTTTAAAATGTGCAATAAACGAGTATGAAGTGTAAGGTATTCTCCTCTAGATGGTTTATGTTTAAATAAATGAATTAAAGATTGAATATTATGAAGTTTGTCTTTTATGTACTGCAATTCCATGGTTTGGTTGATTTCAACTTTCTTATATGAATCAAATAAATTTGGATCAATCCTTTCTAAATTTAATTTACGCCTTAATAATTTACGTTTCTCATCAACGGTTAACCTTTTCGCAGCATTAACATTTCTATAGTTTAACTCTATTAATAACTCATCCATACGTAGAACATCTACTAAATAATTCAAATTTGACATAGTAACGAATAATACACAAACAATAAAATTTCACTAATGGTAAACAATAAAAATATCCAATCGTAATAATAAATTGTTACAATACCTTTAAAATGGTCAACTCTAACAATCGAAACTGAAACAAACAAAAGCGAAAATAACCAGCAATAATGGTAATGAAAGCAAATCAAGTCCCTGCTCAGGCACCACTTGTAATGAAGTGGTTGAAGGGGCTTAAAAAATTTAATAAATTAATAGGTGTTAAATAAAATTATGTAATATAAATACTGTGTAAAAGTTCTCCAAACAAATCGTTAAACTAACCAGAGATACAACCCGTTCACGAAAAATAATGCATTTGTCTCAGTCGGTAGTTTAAAGTAGGCCGATTCAATCTTTTGATTTGCTTAATTACCACAAATTTATGCTGTTATTTCCACTTAACATCAATGGAAAAAAACTGCAATGTAACACTAATAAAAATGATCTCGGACGCCAAGTTATTTTTAATTATGCTCGGAATAACTAAACCGAAGTTTACAATAAAAATTTACCAAAATGTAAAAATAAAAAATATACAAACTATGTTTATTAATATTTAAAATTAGAATTATATAAAATATATGTTAAAAACTAGTTACAGCCTTACATTACTAAATAATGGTTATAAATACCTGTTCGAAACTTTTTGTACACAAACTTTTTAATTATATCTGGTATCTAGACGATTACGGAAATGTAAACCAAAGGTGATGTCATCTTTGCACCAATATTGCGCAATATCTCGTAATAACAATGCTGTACGTTGTAAACCATACCAAAGATGAATTTTACTTATAAATTTATCTTCAAGAAATTTGAATTCCAATGTTTATTGCATTCTCTCGAAAGTTCAAATAAAAAATGTGATCTAAATTACTTGCAAAATTGTAATCATAAGCATCAAAAATGCCAAAAGTGGTAAAAATGCTAAAAGTAAAAGTATTAAAAGTGTAAAAGTGAAAAAAGAAAAAGTGTCAAAGTAAAAAAAAATAAAGTGTCTGCAAAAAGCAAATGTTTAGATTTTAATATTACGAGTTAAATATCTCTTACCATTAAATCAATGGCACTTTTCACAAAATTTAGGTGGAAACCTAAAAATGGCTTCCTAAACAAAGCAACATTCATCAAGTAATGCTAAAAAGACGCTTAAGATATCATGTGATGACGCGTTGCGCGAAAATATGAGCAGAAAAGAATAATTTAAATAAGTGGGAGTATAAACCCTACAGAAGATATGCACTTAAGTTACACCAAAATGCAAATTAAGTTACCTACCACATACCTATAATTTAGTAATAATTAAAATCGTTTTTCTTACACTTAAAACTAAATGAACGAAGAACATAAATTACGGTATATCTTAATACAACTCAAAATGGGTTGTTACAAAGGCGCTCCTCGTCGCCTTTCAACTCCGTGAATAGTTGATGGTATTCTCCATACATTCCTTTGTTTTGATTTATAGGGTAGATACCCCTCTTTTTTCTCTTTAGTTTAAAAAATGAGCTTTCCAACAAAAACATCTCATCTGAATACGGCACTCATACTAAATATATCAGCGAAAAAAAAGGAAAAGGCGACGTATTTCGTTTCCTTCAGAGCGGGCTGCTCGACCTTTCCGAGATCCTTCAGCCACAATCATGGATTCCCAGCATACATACATACATTACGTATATATGCATGGTGGGATTAAGGATGGATGTGGTCAGGATAGGATCGAAAGAAACGGAGTTAAGGTTCTGAGGGGGGAAATACTACCCCAGTATCGCCTAAGTAGCCGCACATGGTATGCATATACGCAATGACCATGCCGCTACATGTGTATGAGGAAAACCTCCTGAAAAAACCGCATACAAGGTAGATGGTAACGGGAATCGACCCCATTACCTCCCGAATGCTAAGGTCGTGTCACCACTATACTAGTAACTCGGTGATATACAAGCTGCCGACTTCCGCTTTTATTATTTTCGGCGCCGATAACCAGCACGCAGGCCAAACCTGTTTTCTTTCTGTTCGTATTGTACCCTTACATATTAAATATATACCGATTAATTCTGTGTTAATACGTTTAGCTTCAACCCCTCTAAACAGATTCTTGTTAAATCACCAATATCGCCAATTGGGAGTTTACCATTGGTTTCTCGTCTTAATATTTTAAGAAAATTCTCTTTTTGATCCAGTCGCGTCATTATACGTGAACCGATATAATCACCCGTACAACAATTAATATATCCTAAATATGCCACAATACAGGGTGACCCATTTTAACCGTAAATTACTCAAAACGAAAAAGTGATACGTTGATGCATCTGATCGATTTTCTTTATTAAAAAGCCTTTTTCAGTATATGTATTTACTTAGTAGAGTCTCATATAGGGTGTTTTAAAAATATTGCCCCATGTTTATTTGAAGAGCACTAGTAAGTCACAGCTTTCTACTTTAGAAAAATTTTGTTAGCAGTGTGTTTAAAAATAAAAAAAGGTATTTAAGTTCTAATCGGTATGTGCCTTTTTGGTTTACGTAGATATATGTTTCATTTAAATCAGGCCTTTTCAATTATCACCTAATTGAAAATTTAACGAAAATAATCCAGTTATTTAATTTAAATAATAGTAGTAGTAACGCCTAAATCGATTTAACACGTATAAATAAAACAGAAAAGTAAAAAAGACGATAATTTCAGAGGAAAAATATGCTGCACACTCTTGTAACAAAACAAGAAGTGATCAATGTAATGAAATGTGTATTTTATTAAAATAAAATACATATTGCATAACAATAATCCCTTTTTATTTTATACAAATTAATTAGCGGTTTTTCCCTCCATTTCCAGCAATAATTTTGCAATTTTGGGGTAAGGAGCATAATTGGGTTTAAAAAAAGTTCCCGAACAAATCAGAGCGCGTGTGACGTCACAATGTTTATTTTTAATCATCGTAGCATACAGCTGATACAGTGTTTTGACTTTTAATCGATTAAATCTTGTTATTATTCGTCAATATATTGATAAATATATCAAAAATCGTGCTTTCATAATAATATACTAATTAATAAGTATTTGTGTAAACGTATAAGTTGAATACATGGGATTCGATAATAAAATTTTTTCACAAAACTCCAGAATCATAACTTTTAAAAATCAGAGCATCAAAAAAAATTTTCTATGAATAATTTAAAACGATTAAATAATAAATGTGTACACGGTTATTGAATGGTTTCGGTTTAATTTAGTATTTTATATTTTAATTACGCGCTAGGTTAAGTACTATACGAAACTTTAAAAGTGTATATAATGGTGGTTAATCTGTTATTATAGTGTCATTTAAATAATTTTCATGATTTGATGTTTTTTAGCTGAAAGAAGACATGGAGAGTTATATTTAGTATACTACAATGGGAAGTCGAGCAAAAATTAAAGTTGATGTAGTACCGCACAAGCTTAGTTGTCAACCTAACCGTAAACTTTATCACACATGACGAAACCAGCTATTATAAATAATTGTTTTGGACTAAATTTTGGATATTTTTGTCAATTTACATGTAGAAGCCGTTGACACTGTACTATTGAGAATTAATTTAACATTATGACGTCACAAATATGCCGACCAATCGTGGCGCGTTTGTAGTCGCGTGATTCTTTTTAAAATTTTATCAATTTTAAATTGTTTATAATAAGTCAAAAAAAATGTTTTGAGTTTTTTGTATCGACTATTATAATTTATGGTTTTTTTAAATACATAAAAAACAATGGATAAATTTTTCGAAAGTAGAAAGCTGTGCTTTTATAATGATCTTAAAATATACAGATTGTTTCATTAAAAAAACTACGAGTTGTCACGAAATGAAAAGTTTTTAAAACGCTCCATATGAGATTTTACTTAATAAATACAGTACTTGTATGTTGTAACGTATCTGTAAGTTGTTAGCAATAGTGATTTGTGTTTATATCCACTAAGGAAAGTTCGTACCTGATTGTATAATAAATAACATTAATGTTATTGTACATTTAGGTCATGTAAGTTGTTTTAGGTGTGACTATATCGGTCCACGTATTCGAATGACGTACCTTGGTGGAGATGAAAATCCTCTTAAAATAGAGATTGCTATATTAAGACGAGAAGCCGACGGTAGACCACGAATAATTGGTGATATTGGTGATTTAACCAGAATCTGTTTGAATTGTTCCCACTCAATATCTAAAGAAATTCAAGATACAGAAGAGAATCCTTTCGAGTTGATGCTAAACGCTTTCACACAGAATTCGTCGGCAGCTTGTTTAATATGTGAGGCTGAAGAATTAGTACGAGTTTCTTTTAATTAAGAATTCAAATTTTTAAGGACCATAATATTTTTATTTCTACGAGAAGAAGGATTTGAATGGTCCATTTAGGTTTCCTTCATGATGTTTAGTTCCAGGCTTGTGTTATGTTAACATACCGTATTTCATAAAAGGGGAATTACAGCACGTTTTACAGAAAAATCGTGATGTGGTAACCAGTCAGAATGGTGAATGTGATTCCTAGGTATGTTACTTCCTCGCGAAGAGGCAACCGTTCCCCTTGCAGAGAAATGGTTACCTCGTCGTTGGAGAGTAATTTGTGTTGGGTATAATGAGGGTTCCGGAATGGAATGGCTTGGGTTTTGGTAGGGTTTATGGAGACTCTCCATTAGTTGGCCCAATTTGAAAAGTTCTGTAGGGTTCTGGACAAACTGTTGGATGCGTTTTTCGTTGACCGATTGGCTGCCCAGAAGGCAGTGTCGTCGGCAAACTGCGCACAGGATATTCCGGGTGTGGTTACGTTGGGGATATCATTGGCGAAAATGAGGTATAGGATAGGTGCCAAGGCAGAACCCTGGGGTACGCCTGCTTGAGGGGTGGAACTTTCTGAGAGGGATGAACCCACTCGGATTCGTACCGTCCTATCTGTTAGATACGGCAGTAGGAGCTTCGTGAGCTCGTGGGGATCTCGGATTTTGTGAACTAGACCCGCATGCCAGACTCTGTTCAAGGGCTGCTATATGTCTAAGAACACGCCAAGGTTACAGTAACGGTGGTTAAATGCACATGATGTTTCCGTTAGGAGTTTTAGCAATGGGTCCTGACAAGTTCTATTGGGTCGGAAGCCGAATTGGCTGTTGGGTAATAGATCATTGGATTCTATGTGATCTCCCAGCCTTCGGGCTAGGATCTGCTCTAAGCATTTCCCTAGGCAGCTGAGGAGGGAGATTGCTTTGTACGATGAGGGATCTGTCAGCTCTGAGAAGTTTTTGGGAATCATGACGGTCGAGGCAGATTTCCACATCGTCGGGAAGTAAGAGAGGGAGAGGCATTTGTTATGTATGCGTGTTACGCGTCTGATTGCAGGAGGTGGCAGGAGTCTCAGTATGAGTCGGTTGAGACCGTCCTGTCCGGGAGCGGATATTTTGACTTTTTGGAAATAATTGAGGGTTTGAGTTGGAGTAATTGGGCAGAAGAACGGGTCGTTCTCATCAAAATTCAATAACGATCCTTGTGCTTTTAAAGCTGACGGAAAGCGGCACTGCTGATGGAGGTAGACCTCCTAAACCGGTTTTCCAACGGCATTAGCGCTGGAGACATTTGAATGTAGATTGATTTCCTTTCCTATTACTTTAATTTTGCTACCTTATTTTTCAAATTATTAATATTAACTACCTTTTTAAAAGTCTATAATTTCCATCCAACAAATCCTAAATGACGAGGGTTAAACTCCGAAATAGTATAAAAAATATCCATTCTAATACGCAGAACAATGCCTTCTTATTGAACATATGATGGAAATAACTATTAAGGAATAATTTCTATTACAACTCACCATATGAACCCATATGGTAAAATGTTACCTACTGTTCTGTGTAATAACATTATTTAATAACATAGAGAGAACTATACTTACCATCTAAATTCTTGTAGCCACGCTTTAAAACACACTGTACATCATATCGATACGTCCCTGTAATGCTCAATCGTTTTGGTTATCAAATATCGATATGTACACAGGAAACGACCGATTAAAAAATGGAAAATATTATGTTCTAAATATTTTAGTAACCTATTGTACACCCTGTGTATTATTGTAATAATAGGTTATTAAAAAAATACTCTGGTAAATCTTGAGCACAGAGATACAACCTAAAGCTTACATGATTGAAAAACATGTTTGTGCGAGTGCGTGCGTGCGTGCGGGTATGTGAGTGTGAGTGTGATTGTGAGTGTGATTGTGATTGTGATTGTGATTGTGAGTGTGATTGTGAGTGTGATTGTGAGTGTGATTGAGCGTGTGATTGTGAATGTGATTGTGATTGTGATTGTGAGTGTGATTGTAAGTGTGATTGTGAGTGTGATTGTGAGTGTGATTGTGAGTGTGATTATGAGTGTGATTGTGAGTGTGATTGTGAGTGTGATTGTGAGTGTGATTGTGAGTGTGATTGTGAGTGTGATTGTGAGTGTGATTGTGAGTGTGATTGTGAGTGTGATTATGAGTGTGATTGTGAGTGTGATTGTGAGTGTGATTGTGAGTGTGATTGTGAGTGTGATTGTGAGTGTGATTGTGAATGTGATTGTGAGTGTGATTGTGAGTGTGATTGTAAGTGTGATTGTGAGTGTGATTATGAGTGCGATTGTGAGTGTGATTATGAGTGTGAGTGTGAGTGTGATTGTGAGTGTGATTATGAGTGTGATTGTGAGTGTGATTGTGAGTGTGATTGTGAGTGTGATTGTGAGTGTGATTGTGAGTGTGATTGTGAATGTGATGGTGAGTGTGATTGTGAGTGTGATTGTAAGTGTGATTGTGAGTGTGATTATGAGTGCGATTGTGAGTGTGATTATGAGTGTGAGTGTGAGTGTGATTGTGAGTGTGATTGTGAGTGTGATTGTGAGTGTGATTGTGAGTGTGATTGTGAGTGTGATTGTAGGTGTGATTGTGAGTGTGATTGTGAGTGTGATTGTGAGTGTGATTATGAGTGTGAGTGTGATTGTGAGTGTGATTGTGAGTGTGATTGTGAGTGTGATTGTGAGTGTGATTGTGATTGTGAGTGTGATTGTGAGTGTGATTGTGAGTATGATTATGAGTGTGATTGTGAGTGTGATTGTGAGTGTGGTTGTGAGTGTGATTGTGAGTGTGATTGTGAGTGTGGTTGTAAGTGTGATTGTGAGTGTGATTGTGAGTGTGATTGTGAGTGTGATTGTGAGTGTGATTGTGAGTGTGCTTGTGAGTGTGATTGTGAGTGTGGTTGTGAGTGATTGAGAGTGTGATTGTGAGTGTAATTGTGAGTGTGATAGTGAGTGTGATTGTGATTATGAGTGTGATTGTGAGTGCAAGCATGAGTGTAAGTGTGAGTGAGTGTGGGTGTGAGTTTGAGTAAGTGTGTGTGTGTGTGTGTGTGTGTGTGTGTGTGTGTGTGTGTGTATGTCTGTGTGTGTGTGCGTTTATGGGCGCGTGCGTGCGTGTCTGCATATGTAGGTGAATGTACGTTGGGGTTGTGTGTGCGTATGTATGTGTGAGTGTAGGTGTGAGTGAGACTGTGTCTGAGTGAGTATGTGTGTGACTGTGAGTGTGAGTGTGTGTATGCGTGTGTCTGCCCGTGCGTTTGCCTATGTGGGCGCGTGCGTGCGTGTGTGTGCGCGCAGAGAGGGGGATTTATTCGCAGCAGTTTGTGTTCTTTGTCAGATATTTCTCAAATAGCGGCATATTTTAAAGCTGTAAAAATACCGGCAAGTAGATTTAAAAGCTATAAATTAATTGTACTCATCGCAATTTTTCTACATAATTTGGCACCAAATAGGTTCTTAGAGTAGAACCTTATATGAAAATGTGTAAACATAGTTTTCAAAGATAATTCAATTTTGCATAACCTTTTTTTATAAAGTTTCGTAATAATAATGGTAAATACACGTTAAAAATTAAAAAATAAGAATTAAAATGTGTGAAACTCTATTATCAATAGCTGTTAGAAGTAGGCGGCTTTGAAATCATTTTTAAGTAAGCGTATAGGTGTCCCTTAACATCTGACAAGAAGGTTAAAATGTCAATTTAATACAAATTGTTTTTGTTTTACAATGTAGTCAATTATCATTATGAACGTATTATAGAAAGCCGTTACACAATAGTACGGTTATACTAGATTGGAAGTAAACGACAATACTTTATACACCATAGACAGTTGAACGAAAACGAAATGAAGGTTCTGGACAAAGGCTTGAACTATGCGATAACACCGAGGTATATTCCGAAAGTAGATTTAATAACCGCAGTAGAAGCGACAGCTATGAAATTAGATCCTGAAGAAGCCGAAGAATACAGAAGTAAGGTTAGATCAGTCCTGGATTCATCTAGGCGAACTAAACCTAACCTCTCTAACCTAGAAAGGAGAGCGGTCATTTCCCTTAAGAATGACCCAACGATCAAAGTTCTCCCGGCAGACAAAGGAAACGCGACTGTGGTAATGGATATGGACACTTACAACAGTAAGGTCCAAGAACTACTAGACGGGGCGAGTACAAACAAATACCGAAAGACCCCACACCATCAATCGAAAGACGAATATACCTGACGCTGGCAAAACATAAGGGGGAGTTCTCAGATTACCAGAGAACTAGACTTACCCCACACTACAGCAAACCTCCGCATCTGTACGGCCTACCAAAGATCCACAAGGAAGGAATTCCTCTGAGACCAATTGTGAGCTCGAGAAATTCACCTTGTCACCCATTAGCACACTATCTGCTAGGTATCATCACACCCTTATCGGGAAAAACCGAATCTATGGTCAAGAATACGCAGCACTTCGTGGAAACCATCAGAAACTTCCAACCAAACCACGAAGAAATACTGGTAAGCTTCGACATTGTGAGTCTATTCACAAATGTGCCTACCGATAAGGCACTAACTATCATAAGGGACAAGCTGGAAAAGGATGAAACGTTAGACGAACGCACGCAACTCTCGGTAAACACAATAATGGAACTTCTGACAATATGCATTAGAACTACATATTTCCAGGTAGAAGACAAATTCTACCAACAAGAGTTTGGGATGGCTATGGGTTCCCCACTATCACCCATAGTGAGCAATATATATATGGAAGACTTTGAAGACCAAGCGATATCCGAATTCACAGAGAAACCAAGGATATGGCTTAGATACGTGGACGATACCTTCGTAGTTTGGCAACACGGCAAGCATAAGCTAGATGAATTCCTAGATCATCTAAATAGCCGCGCACCCACCATCAAATTCACAATGGAATTGGAGTCGGAACAAAAACTGCCATTCCTGGATGTACTTGTACACAGGAATGACAACACTTTCACGACAAGTGTATACAGGAAACCTACCCACACAGGGAGGTACCTACACTACAACTCCAATCACCACAAAACGTGAAGTTAGGCGTAGCAAAATGCTTGTACGATAGAGCAAAAACAATATGCTCAAAACAAGAGGACCTGAACAGAGAAAAGAGAATATCGCTAGAACACTCAAAGAAAATGGCTACCCGATCTAACACCTAACCTTAACAGGAAAGGGTAACCGAAAAGAAGAACCTAAATATACAGCGATAATACCATATATACAAGGTACCTCAGACAAAATACGAAGGATAGGCAGCAAATACAAGATACGCACTGCCTTCAAATCGACCAGAACGCTCAGGGGAATACTAACCAAAACCAAACCATACAATGAAGATCAGAATTCCAAGAACTGTGTATACAACCTACCATGCGAATGCGGCAGAGCATACATAGGAGAGAGCAGTAGACCACTCAAAGTGAGAACTCAGGAACACAAGAACAACGTCCGCAAGGGCGAAACAGAAAGATCAAGAATCGCTGAACATGTCTGGAACGAAGACCACCGCATCCAATGGGATAACATACAGATAGTGGCAAAGGACGAGAATACAACTCGTCGGAAACTCAAAGAAGCCACATTCATCGCACTAGCAGAAAATCCAATAAGCCAAGCTAGTGTAGAAATGAAACCCATATGGATTCCAATAATGCGCGAAGAGCTTAAGCGCAATACACCTGCGCAAGAGGTTACGGCGCAACATGCGCAATAAACTTCTGCGCAACCACGAAAAATAGTTTAATATATATATATAAGTTCTAACAAATATATATTGGATTACTCAGTGGCTCAGCGGTAAAGGTGTCAGACTAGTAAGTGAAAGGTACCAAGTTCGAATCTGAGAGTAGTCAAGTGCTTGAGAAAAATTAGATATAACAAATGAATTCGACTCAAGTGCGAAAACAGTCCTTCTCAGGACTAAGCCTGATGACGGAAGCAGAGTCCGCTTCCGAAACGTCGCGCTCAAAAAGCATAAACTGTGGAAATAGGCCGATCAACTCCACTAACCATAGACATGTTAGTGTCCTTTCGAACGTAAGATATTGGATATAAAATGCGTAAAATAATATAGTATTTCAAATACATGTGTTGCATTGCAAAGAAAATGAGTTGTATAATAATTGACAAATTTTGACACATAGATTTTCCACTATTGTATGCAATTAAACAGGAGAGAGTTGGTTAAAACGTCCCCCATGGGTGAAACGGACCCTTTCTATTTTGTTTGATATATACTCAAAATCATTGTTCTGTTTCGGTAGGTAACTATATTCGGTATTGCTGGCGCATCTATGTAAGGAGGTCTAAAGACGTAGCATGCTTGAAAGCACTGCTATATCATAACTTACAAAATCCCGCGTTTTGTTGTTAGTTTGGGTTTAAGTGGGTTTTTTTGAAATATTTTTTATAACTGTTTTAATTCAGGTAAGTTCAAAGTAATTATATCACTCTTAAGAGGAATGTTTTGCCTCATATTTTCTTTCTATTGTCATACTTTCAGTTCAGAAGTGTCCTTAATTAAAATTAATTTGTACATTTCCTAGTCCTAAAGGTAGTAAAACTGATGAT
The DNA here is from genome assembly GCA_036346205.1 of Vesta saturnalis. Taxonomy (NCBI): domain Eukaryota; kingdom Metazoa; phylum Arthropoda; class Insecta; order Coleoptera; family Lampyridae; genus Vesta; species Vesta saturnalis. The sequence goes on along the minus strand of JARFJB010001736.1, from coordinate 1,258,479 downwards.
TGTACTATTGTACTAGATTATTATCTGATGTATGATTTCTTTTTAAAAGGTAATAAAAATGGTCAGAAATCGTTTTCGGAAGACCACAAGGCAGCATTTGAGTATCTACCCAATCAATAAAGCTCACATTACAAGAAATTTCTACGGGAATGCCATTTAAGAGAACTGCTAAGATTTATAGTCTGCCATTAACAACTTTGAAAAGAAGAGCTAAAACGGCAATAGATTGGCAACAGGTCATACAAAATGGCTTGCTCGATTTACTACAACCTTACCCAAAGGATTGGAGACCTACCTAAAACATTATGCTTTTCAGATGGAAAAACGATTGCTCGGTTTAACAAAAGAAAAATATTTCTGAGATGGCCTATAAACTTGCGGATAGGAATGGTATTAGTCACATATTTTCGATGGAAAAATGCAGCTGTAATTGCGTGGTTCGGAGAATTCTGAGAGATAAATCCAGAACTCTCGTTTAGAATACCAGAGACAACCCCAGCTGCCAGAGCTAAAGGATTTAACAGAAGCAATAGCGAAGTTTCGTACAATATTAGATGATGTAAAAAAAATTAGATTCATTGCGAATGTGCAGTATGCATGAATCTGATATCCAGACACTTAGTAAGCTACCCAAAATTTTAGTGCATGAAAGGCGCAAGCAGGTCGTTTTTTTAACTAGTGTAGAAAGAGGCTAAATGTCTCAATTGTTCTTTGGGTAAACGCGCTGGTCAACTTATTCCGACAGCAATGATATTCCTCGGAAGCGAAGAAACGAATTATTATATAAAAATATTCCCTATGAAACACTTTGTTTTACAATGAAACTGGCTACACGAAACCTGATACCTCCATTCAGTTTCTGCAGCATATACAATCTATGTTGAAAGCAAGGTCCTTTTGGTTCTTGATGGACATTGAAGTCAGTTGAAGCTATTGAATATTGTAGGAAAAATGGCATCATAATGTTTGCTTTCCCACCACATTGTACGCATGCGTTGCAGCCCTGCATGTGACAGTATTTTCATTTCTAATTACTTATTTTAATCCGAATATATTTCCAGATTGGAAATATAAACCATCGTGCACAACAGATCGCCCCCATATGGCAAACGACGTTGATCTTTTCAATCTATGCGATCAAGAAATTTTGTTCTCCCCAAAATCCTTGGGCATTCCAGTGCCCCTTTTCCAAGTATGAAACGAAATAGTGAATACTCATCAGATTCAACAGATAAATCCGAGGAATAGGAGGCAAACCGACGATCTTCATGTGAAGCCAGCATTAACTTAAATCTTTAACCACAACTGCTGCTTAGAATACTAAACTTGTGGATTTAGATCATCAAGCTGCAAACCATGAAGGAAACAAAATTGCAACTGTGGTTCTAAATACAAATTAAACAAATATCAGTTGTCTTCATTGTCCAAAAATTTTCTGATGAACTGCTACAGTCGGTTATTGTGAGAGGAGCGATATCGGAAGCATCTATAACTTTTTCGATTTCCCAGTCTTTCAAAATTAGTTTGTCGCGATGTTCCGTGTAATTTTGGCAATGGGTTTTACTAACTTTTTGAAATGTCTCATTCCAAGTCTGAATCTCATCATTTGGAGATCAATTAGTTATAATATAATTTCTTGATCTTATATTCTTTTACTTTCTGACCAAACCGTTTCCATGCTGTTGTTCTTGCAATGATATGAAAACAAACGTAAAACTTTGTGACCCATTGCTTCTGCGTAACAATTCAAACAATACTCTCTTTTTGACAACTTAGTTCTTATAATATCCCATATTTGGTACTTCGTGAGTTCCCCTTAAATATTGATATTTTTAGACTCGGCTCAATCTAGTAGTTTTGTTTTAGACCAACTGGAACATGGAATTGGTTCCACCAATCGTGAATGGTAACTGACGTTATCCATGATAATCGAACTAGGTTGGGTATAAGTTTCGTTTTGAACCATTTTCGTAGTTCATATTGTCATGGTAGTCACCATTTTTCGATTACTTTTGAAAACTAGCCCTCCGCCGTCAACAAAATTGTCTTCTCCTCCCGCATGCACGATGATATACCTTGAACCCTCACCTGTTTTCTTTCACTGATTTAACGCAGTATTATCTTGCCATGATTTACTCATCTGACCTTTTGTCAAAATCCACGTCTCGTCCAAAACCTTTGGTGTATATAAGTTAATATCTTTTTGTCGGAATATTTTCTAAAAAACTAACCTTTTGGATCGTATTGTAGGAAGCTCCATTAAAAATTTGGAAACCTTGTTGACAAAGATTGCTGTATGCTCCAGTTCTCAGGGCTTGCTTTCAGTTTTTCCCAGCAATAGGAAAGGTCTGAATTTTGTAATAACTGTATGAATAAAGTATCTACAAATAACAGTGAAACACTGCCTTCAAGAGCAGCTGAAATAAATATTCGGCTAGCCTACGCGTTTCGGTGCATTGGCAAAGGCGGACAAGATGCAAAATAAGTGTGTGCACTGAGTCCAGACACTACACTCAGTTGCTATATAAAACTGCCGAAGGTATTTACATGGAGAGCATGAAAGAAGCTGTAACGGACTATTACAGAAAATGACAATGACAAAGATATTACACTCGGTTGCTATATAAAATTGCCAAAGGTATTTACATGGAGAGTATGAAAGAAGCTGTAACAGACTATTACAGAAAATGACAATAACAAAGATATTACAGCCATTTTTTATAGGACCTGGCATCGCCGTGACCACAGTTCCCTAAACGGTGTTGTAACAGCAATCAGCGCTAATACAGGCTAAGTCATTGATTGTACAGTTCTCACTAAATACTGCAGGTGCAAGGAGAGGTTGCAAAATAAACACCTTGATTCATGCATTGCCAATTATGCTGGGAGTTGTGGGGGCATGGAAGTCCATGGTGTTGTTGATATATTCAAAAAATCCGAAGAAACACACGGCATATAATATAAATATTATCTGGGCGATGCGGATAGCTCTTAATTCCCCACAGTAGTAGCTAAAACCCTATGGAGAAGATTTTATTATAGAAAAGCAAGAATGTGTTGGTCCGTTCAAAAGCGGATGGGAAGTAGGCTAAGGAGTTTAAAAACTAAAATGGGAAAGTGTTTGCTAGTGGACTGTAAATTTATTGGTGGTCGCGGCCGTTTGACAGGTGCAGCTATAAACAAAATTCAAGAATACTATGGAAATGCTATAAGGAACAATTGTACAAACCTGGAATCAATGAAACAAGCTGTATGGGCTGAATATTTCCGTATTGTAGCATCAAATGCTCATCCTGATAATCGCAACATCTGTCCAAAAGGACCTGACACGTGGTGTAAAAATCAATTATTTCTAAAGAAGAATATGACCACAGTAAGCATTTTCATTTGCAGAAGTTGTAATGAATGAAATTAAGCTTATTTTCAAAGATTTAGCCAAACCAGACCTTATTCAAAGATGTTTGCATGGCGCAACTCAAAACCTATGTCAATCATTGAACAATATTATTTGAATCAGAATACCAAAATCAACATTTGTAATGGAAACTACTTTGAAGCTTGGTGTATATGATGCCATAGCAACCTTCAACAATGGAAATGTTGTAAAGTGTCAAATTTTAGCCAAATTAGCTCCTGGAAGAAACTGCATCAAGTTCATGAAGTTGATGGATCTAACTCGCATTAAAACGGCGGAGAAGCAGTTTCAGGAATATGAGAACATGTGCCGAAAAAGACTGCATTGGCCAAGAGAAAACTTGAGGATGAATTTGAACAAGAGGACCCAGATAACTCTTCTTATGCACCTGGGTACTACTGAGGTTAGTTTTCAATCTTATTTTTAAGTTGGAAGATGTGAGATTATGTGCGATTCTCCGAAAATCACGTTTTTTCCAACATTAGGTATATTTTTTCAAAAACCGTAAATGATATTTCAATCATTTTTTTTTTAATTTTTTATTTTGTAGCTTTAATATGAGCAGATGAAATTTTGACAGCTCTTTTAGTTTTATATATATATATATATATATATATATATATATATATATATATATATATATATATATATATATATATATATATATATATATATATATATATATATATATAACTATATTATAATTTTTTTATCAATATTTTTCATATTCTTTATAAAAATATTACAAAAAAAATTGAGCTGCTGTATTAAAATCCTCTTCTCATATTAAAGATGCATTTATAAGGTCCAAAACAAAAAAAAAATATTAGAAATGCACTTTAAAGATACTGTGGTGATACATTGCGGAGATAGGGACACCTGACACCCCTTAATGTATGGATATATTTCAGTTCTTAGAATATAAAATACCAGGAAGGATTTTTTGTCTTATATGTGCGTCGGGGATGGGTGTTGCATATGGCGGAAAACAAGTTTCCGGCTAATTTTTTTTTACGGGGTGGGAAAATCCTTTATGGACACCACCATATTGTGGTAGTGTGGGATTCTCCTTTATCAGGCATACCCACTAAAAACCCTTTCTCAAACGCATCAGCTACTAAGGCTATTAGCGTATGTACATATATAATTGAACTATTTATTGTGTTGATATCTTAGGTAAAGTAGTACATACATCTTATCAAAGATGATTTAGCTAATTACAGTTTGTTATATATGTCTGTGGCTTTTAAAAAGTTTAACGTGTTGGATACTTTTTGTAACTCTACTAGATTGCTTCTTAGGTTATCTTGTAGGTGGTGTTACTGTCTTTCTGCATGGTAGACGAGGCAGTCTAGAATAACATGTGATACAGTTAGCCTGATATTGCATGTGGCACATACGAGATTATATTCTCCTTTCAACAAATGTTCATGAGTTAGTGCTGTATGACCAAGACGTAATCGATGTAGTTTAGTGTGTTCATTTTTTATCATATCAATACATAATTGAGGTGTACGAACATCTGGTTTTATAAGTGATAGGTGAGTATTAATATGCTGCCATTTTTCTTGCCAACTCAATAATATTTTTTCTTTCAGATGATCTCTATCTAATAGATTTCGTTGTTGAATAACTGGTACCTCAGCCTCCCGTGGAGGTAAGTCACGTGGTTCTTCAGGTGGAATAGGAGGTATGAGTTCATGTCCAATACTCTGCAGGTATTCCATAAAACGTATGCCAGCTGGACGAGTGATCGTCCTTCTATAAGCATATATATTTATATTAGGGAATAGCAAACGGTTATTTGGATGGAATGGCTTTGATTTAACATTAATCATATAATTCGTCATTAAAAGATATCGTCGGATTTCAAGTGGCGGTAGAGCAGCTTCACAGTAAAGACCTTGAGCTGGGCTAGTTGGGAAGGCACCCAGAGAATACCTAATACCAGCATTACGGATTCGATCTAAGATCATTAGTACGCTTTTACAGGCTGATCCATATGCTATACTACCATAATCTATAATCGATAGTACTATTGCTTGATATATCCTTAATAGTACTTTAGGTTCTGCACCCATGTGGTATGTGCAAGAACTTTGATTAAATTCAGTGTTTTGTCACATTTTGTTTTAATTGCTGTGATATGTGGCTTCCATGTTAGTTTCGTGTCAAAAATTCCGCCGATAAACCTAGCCTCAGGAACATACTCAATCGGTTCATCATTAAGATATAGTAGTGGATTGAAGTGTGGTCTTCTGAGACGACATATGTGTAGGCACTTCGTCTTCTTTGAAAATTGGAAGCCTACAGAATCGCCATTTGTAACAATAGTGTTAATTGCATCCTGTAGGGTTCTAGATATTACAACTACTGTTTTTCCCTGGTACATAATGGCTAAGTCATCAACATATAAACACTTGATTACAGATTCCTTAACATTAGACGCTATCTCATTTATGGCAATTGCGAATAGGGTACAACTCAACGTGGAACCCTGTGGTACGCCATTTTCTAAAACTTTTGAGTTCGATAAGTTATTACCTATACGTACTCGAAAACTTCTTCCATTCAAAAAAGAATGCACAAGTAGTGGAAGTCTTCCTATGAGACCATATTTGTATAGTTTTTTTAATATAGCGGGGCGCCGCGTCATGTCGTAAGCGCTCTTAATATCAAATAGTACAACAATTAAGTGTTCTCTTTTACAGAAAGCATTTTGAGCAGCGTGTTCTAATACCAAGAGGTGATTGGTAGTAGATCTGCCTTTAGAAGTCGGTCTGATACGGTACCAAGACGTTATTGTTTCCAAGCCGCCACATAAGTCTGTTGTTTACCAGTCTCTCCATTAGTTTGCCCATGCAGCACGTGAGGCTGATAGGGTGATAACTGTCAGGAGATAGGGGATCTTTCCCTGATTTTAGGATAGGTATAACAACAGCCTCCTTCCAATCTTCTGGGTATAACCCTTGCTTCCAGAGGTTATTAAACATCTCTAATAAGGCATGTTTCATGTCAACTGACAGATGCTTGAGCATATCATTGGTAATGTGTCAGGTCCAGGTGCAGATGTTTTTACATTTTTTAGAGCTATCTCTAGTTCTTATAGTGTAAATAGTGAGTTGTATCCTAAAATATTTGCAGGGTTAAAATTCGATTTCTTCAACAGGATTTGCTATATTTAGGAAAGTGGATTTATAGTTTGTAGAACTACTGGTTTACTCAAATTGAGTTGCAAGAATCTCGGCTGAGATCTCCAGTAATCCCGGTATCTGTTCGGATGGACGAAACTTTTTGGATCTGTTTCTTCCCGGATATAGATTTAATTTTACCCCATACTTCAATCGTAGTAGTAGTGGATGTTAGTGTAGATGTGCATCTGTTCCAGCTAGTTCGTTTGCTATTCAGTATTACACGTCTACGTATGGCTCGAGCTTTTTTAAAGGCTATCATATTTTCAACTGTACAGTTATTTCTAAATCTAGAGAATGCAGATGTCTTGTCCCTAATAGCACATTTAACTTCAGGGTTCCACCACGGAACTACCCGCTTAAGTGGCGTTTCGCTAGATTTAGGGATACTGATTTCAGCTGCACTCAGAATGGCGTTTGTGATATTCTGTACAATAAGCTCTTGTGGAGTAGCAAGTAATTGTGTAAATCGTATCCAATCGGCTTTATTAGCAATCCATTTTTAACAGTATATGGTATGGGTGTTTTTATGCTTGTTTCAATAATAATTGCAAAATGGTCACTGTTATGTAGGTCATCTTCAACATTCCATTTTAGGAATGGAACCAGTTGACTAGATACAAGAGTTAAGTCTATGGCGGTGAAGTCATTTGATAAAGCATTGAAATGCGTGGGATCGCCATTGTTAAGTAGCATAATATCATCTCGTTCAAGCCACAAATTAAATTTACGTCCTTTTTTGTCAATTTTGGAAGACCCCCATGTCAAATTGTGGGCATTAAAATCTCCTAAAATCAGAAACGGGGTTTGTAGTTGACATACAACTTTTTCGAAATCAGTAATCTGCCAATTGTTGTCAGGAATGTAAATATTACACACTGTAATGTTCAAAAGGTGAATTACTCGTATGACAACAACTTGCAACTCAGATATGATATTTATTAATTGATATCTGACATCATTTCTAATTAGAGTTATAACACCTCCGCTTGCTCGATGTTGCAGACAAGTGTCCTTTCGGGCAATCTGATAGCCTTTCAAGCCACATGGTTGTCCCGGTTTAAGATGACTTTCTTGAATGCACACACATTGGGTTGTGTTCTTGTATTATTAGTTTAATGCTGCAATATTGTTGGATAAGTCCTCTACAGTTCCATTGTATGATTTTGTTCATTGGAGTAGATAAATAAATAACTAAATAGGTAACTATATAAACAAAGGATGAAGATAAATAATACACTAATATAAAATATAACAAATAAATGGCACTTATTATTATTATAGACATTAAGCCTTCTGTTGTTTCCCATTAGTTGGTTTCTCGGAGAACGTATCAGGCATTTTGGCATGTAATCTGGGCCTTCCTTTTTGCCAGCCTTTTTTCTTTTGCTTCTGCTGACTCTTGTTAATTTCAGAGTGGTCAATAGTAGACATCTTACTTGTAGAGGATGCACTTCTATCCCGTTTCTCTGTCTCAACAGACATCGCGCCTGATGTTATGTTTATACTAGATTCCGATCCATTTTGGGTACGGAATGTAGTAGTGCTTGGCGATGCTAAAGTTTCATCGGGTTCGGGTAACTGTGTTATCATTTTTGGTATAAAGGTTTCTTTCAGGGCCTTTAACAGTTCTGGAACCAGTTCTTTAACTAATAAGTTGATGTCAGGTTTCTTCTGTACAGCTTGCGTGTACGTTAGTCCTTGAATAGAGGGACGTACCACTATCAACTTCTTTGCTTCAAGATAGCTAACGCTGTCTCTTGCTTTAATTTCTTGTATCGCAACCTCTTGTTTATATACAAGACATGTCTGCGATCGTGCAGAGTGATTGCCTTCGCAATTTATACATTTAATAGGTTCCTCACAAGGTGACCCTTCATGTAGTAATTTACCATAAACACAAACCTGATCAAAAGTGCATCTAATGAATGTATGTCCGTACTTCTGACATTTAAAACATCTTAAAGGTGATGGAACATATAATCGAACTTCTAACGAGTAGAAAGCAACTCTTATTTTCTTGGGAAGAATAGGTGTATTGAAGGTATGAATATGATTAGGTGTGTCTGTTAACACACCATTTTTCCTTGACTTGAGTCTTCGAAGTTCAATGACTTTTTGTGCTGTTAGTTCTGTCCTAATGTCATCTTCACTACAATTTAGTAAATCAGGACAGTAGATAACACCGCGCGATCTATTCATTGTTGAATGTGGTATAACATCTACTTGAAATCCTATAAAAGTAGTAATTGCTTGTACCGTGCGAGATCGTTTTTCAGTCCGCGTTTCTATTAAAATTCCATCTCTGATCTTTTTCAGGATCTTTAGCTCACCAAATAAACTATATAAAGCTTTACTTATCAAAAAAGGGCTCACTTTATCAAAGTTTAGCCCATCTTTCCTTTTCAGGACCAGGAACCGGAATGAATCCGTCACCTGGTTTTCTGACATTCCCACAAATGCAAGGTTTTCTTCGGCTTTTATACGGGCCTCCAACCGTTCCCATTTTACAGGATGGGTGCTCTTGTGGATTAACAGATATATTCATGTTGTTCCCACGAGTTGGGAAGAAAAGAAGTCAACTGAAGCAGTGCTCCCATACTGCAGCAAGGTTATATACAACGAAGTGCACCCGTTTCCTCAAGGTTTGACTGCTTGAAACTGGTTTTCCTCCAGCCATTCATCCCTTCGGCACGGTCTATCTTAGGATTAGAGTTAATAATACATAATAATGAGTATATACGTATTTTAAATTATTTAATATTTAGAATATATTTTTAAGGGACTATATAACTAGTCATACATTTATTCAAAAAATATTTACACTTCCTGATACAAAGTGATCAATCTCAAGTGTATACCACGTGATCAAAATTTTTAAGTTGGTACCACTGAGAGGTTGGTAAGAAGCTGTATTACTCTAGTTACTCTAGAGCATGGTTCGAGTAAAAACTACGATCAGTTTCAAATCTGTATGAAGGTCATTAACTTATATATATTATAAAATATTATCTTAATTTAAATAATGACTATTTTGTATTTGATTAGACTGCATCCCTATAAAATACAACAAAATAAATAAAATATTATTTAATGCTTGGATTACATCATTACAAAATAATGAATCTTAAGTATTTAAATGTTATAATTTCATTATAATTAAATAAAATTTACAGTACATGTTTATGGAATGACGTCTTTTACAAATTTTTTTTAACTCCTTATGTACACATTAATTATCACACTTTGCTTTACAGCATATGTTCAAAATGGCCGCCATTAAATTGTAAACATAAGTTCACCTTACGTGATTTGAGAGGAAAATTATAAAATTCTGAAATTAAACTACAAAACTAACTTTAACAAAAATTAACATAATTACAATGAATATTTACTTGAAATTTTGACTAGTATAATATTTTTCATTGTGATAATTTATTTTGGCAAAATGGTCCCTTTTTATCACAATTTTTATAAAAATTATATGTAAGAATGAACAGTTTAACCTTTTTTTTTTTTATTACTTAGAAATACTAATTTTATAATTAATTTCACTTAAAACGTTTGTAATTCTATATAATCTTTCTATTTAAGTCTAATATCAACTTCCAAACACTGTTTTTCACTTTGAAAAGTTCTCACAACACTCGTATATGATCGTTAACTTTTACTACATTTAGGTCCATAAATCTGTAACTTTCACAATAATTCCAGTTCTGCTGGATAATGTTAATTCTAAAGTAAGTAACAAATGTATTTAAAACGTCTCTGCTAAGTTTTGCACTTAATCTTACATTTCGGCACATAAATGTTCACGCACAAGTTTATAGTTTCCGAACCTATATGAATCTTGGCATTGGTAAATGTTTATTACAGTTTTCAAGTTACAACTATATTGTACTTCTTGTATTCCATGTCTGTAGCAAATTTTTAATGGCTAATAAACATAATAACTCATAACATGTTCAAATTATTGATTACGATAATGAACAAAATGATTATCATACATATATGTTGTCGTTTTCTACTGTATATATAAATTAACAAGAAATACTGTAAATTTAACTAAATTATATTGAATTTTCAACTAAGGAACGCAGTGCCGGATCTAGGGGGGGCTAGTCGGGGCATGCGCCCCGGGCGGCGCGGCCAAGGGGCGGCAAACTGGTGAGAAAGAATTATAATTTTTGAACTTTACTTACGAATTGAAATAGGCCTGAATAAAATCTAAATCTGAAAATTTTGAAAAAATCATATCTTGGCTGTTAAAATCACTTTTTGTGAGCTATTCTATGAGGACTGACTGAGGCTAAAATAACATTGAAATAAAATTTGTAATGCTACAACGGAACAGTATTCGTAAAGTATAGTAAACGTGTGGTGGCACCACATGTTTACTATACTTACGAATACTTTCCGTTGTAGCATTACAAAAAGAGACAGGCTGGCACCACAGTGGTGCCAGCCTGTCTCCTTCTGTTAGCGTCTACGCGTGTAGTTTCTTGTAAACAACTTGATGGCGCCAGCCTTTCTTAGCGGTATGTCGGCGCCGGGTAGAATCATGTCAATGTAAACACGCGCAAGAGATTTTTTTAGGACATTCTATTACTCTCTTGGGTACTCATGAATTCTCATGAATATTCTAGAAGTCTTTATTTTAGTATATAAGCGCGTGGCCTTTTTTTTCAGCATTCAGAAGTTATTTGTTTGTCTATCGTGATCAATGTGAAACAGAGTGTTTGTGTGTAACTTTTGGTTATATTTATTTTGGTTTATAAACTATTTGACTATTTTTCAGTAATAAGTAGTTATTCATCAGTCAGTTTATTGTGACCATAGTGTAATCTAGTGTTTGTGTAGGCCTAGACTAAGTTCTGTAAAGGTGTAACATTTTTAAATTAGCTGTACAAGTACACGTTTATCCGAAGTATAGCAGGATCATTCATCACACGTTTGTATTTTTTCGAGGTAAGTGTATTTTCAGATCGTTTTTAACTTTGGGTGGGAATTTTGAAAAAATCATATCTCGGCCCCTATCTCGTCTAAAAAATTATATTTACAATTTCCTACCAAAAATTCCAAGATAACCAAAAGATGTAGCGTCATGTATTAAACGCGACGGTAGTCGCGTTTATATTATGGTTGGTGTCGGATCTGCCCATAGGCCGTAATGTTAAATTGAAAATTTAATTTCTCCGTTATAACAAAAGCTTTTGCTCTAAAAATTGGCATGGTGATTCAGGACACAAATCTCCACTTGGGTGCAAAAACATTTTTTTCGAATCATTAGCCAATCAGGTATGAAAAGCCTTCAAAGTTGACTTTTTTCACTTCTTGTTGTTGTTCTTGTGGCGAGTCGCCACTGGCGACCATTCTCTCCCGGCCATTACTCCCACAGTTAAGTAATTAATAATACACAGTAAAGGGAAGATTTGATTTAAAATACCGGTAAACAATGTTTTTATTATCATCAACGTCATTTTGTCATTTTATGGTTTTCATGCCTTTCGGCGTCTAAGAACTCTATTTTTGTTGCATTTTTATATAAACACATTACCTAAAAATAATTTTTCTTTTATATAATCCATCATACGGACATCTTCGCTATAAAATTTTTAAAAGAGTAATTTTATTTATAGCAAGTATTATAGAATTAACTGATAAAACCTCCCTTTAAGGGGAGGCAAAAGTCAAGGATATTATAGTTACATGTGCATGTTGCGAATTGTACACGAATTGTATGTTGTGAAATGTACACGGATTAAATTTTAATTTTAACCTATTAATAGTAGCTTCCGTTTGTTTTAGGTATCAAGGAAACTTTTTGTAATCCAAAAATGATTCCTAGAAAACGATTGTCGGGTGCCCAGTATAGAAAGAAAGCAGAAGTACGTGCTAAAAGCTAAACAGAGTGCAGAAGCCTTGGCTAGTTGGCTTAAAACACCCCAGAAGATGCCGCTGTAGATACATCGAACGACCAGGGATCAGAATCAGATAAAGGAGATGTTAATGAAGCAAAACGAGAAGATTTTGATAAATCACTAACACATACTGAATCAAATAGCACCGATAGCGAAATATTGATAGATCTGCCAGGACCTAGCTGTTCGATTCCTGAACGTAAGGTAGGGAAACATGTTCGGAAAGTACAACTACAACGGATTTGTCTCAACTATAGAAGAAAGTACTAGTATGTCTAAAGAATCAGCTGTTTTAGATCCAGACCCATTCAAACCAAAGACATGGCCAAATCATGACAAATTAAAAGACAACGTCCGGTGCTTTTTAAGCGTTGAAACTTTAAAATTAGTTGCTGATCTTCCAAACAGTATTGATTTTCAGTCTACTTTACGAGAGGGTCGACACTTAACAGTTTCAGCCTGGTACAAAAACCTGCCTAACAATGAACAGATCAAGCGAACTTGGCTGACATACTCTAAAAGTGACAACGCTCTATTTTGTATACCATGTAAGCTTTTTAAATCAAGCTCTGAATATATCAATCCAGGGATGTCATCACTTCAAAGAAATGGCTTGACAAATTGGAAAAAGGCGCTAGAAAGACTTTGCACCCATGAAGGTTCAAAACATCACAAGGAAAATTTTGTTAAGTGGAGGACATTGATTAATGCAATGGACGACAAAGACAAGGGCATCAGTGCTCAATTAGAACAGGCTATTGAATGTGAAAAAAATAAATGGAGGGAGATCTTGCGAATCATTATTGATGTGATACTATACCTAGCATGTAATTGTCTTTCCTTTAGAGGAACTCAGGGAACTGTAGAACTCCATAGCAATATAAATACGACAATGGCTTTCACCCGTAAAGAGCAAGGAAACTTTCTGAATCTTATTTACTTGCTTGCAAGACACAACCCACTATTGAAGCCAACATTGGAAGGACGAAAAAAAGGCCAAGTTTCTTATCTTTCCAAAACGATTCAAAATGAAGTCATCAACATGATGGGTGGATGTGTGAGGAAAAAAATAATTGACGAGATTGTGAAAGCTAAATATTATACCGTCATGTTTGATTGTACTCCAGATGTAGCGCATAAAGAACAGATGAGCCAAGTCATTCGTTATGTGACGACACAAAGCGGCGCATATGTAGTTAAAGAAAGCTTCATTGATTTTACAGAGGTTCATGGGAAAACAGGAGAATATTTGGCTGAGATAATCATCAATAAACTAAAAAAATGATGGTTTAGAAATCACTAACTGCCGTGGCCAGTCATATGATAACGGGTCGAACATGGCTGGTGTGTATAAGGGAGTCCAAGCAAGATTGAGGAAGTGAATCCAAACGCAGTGTTTGTCCCCTGCATTGCCCATTCACTAAACTTAATTGGACTTCATGCCTCATCAGTTTCCGCCGAAGCATCTAACGTCTTTGGAGTGGTTCAAAGACTATATACATTTTGTCTCTTCTCCCCAAAGGTGGAAATAATGAAATCTCGTTGTAAAACCAACTTAAAAGGGACAAGTCAGACACGATAGTCCGCTAAATCAGAAGCTGTCCATGCAATTATTAAGAATTATGATGGAGTAGTGGAGGCTTTAGAAGAGATCAAAGAAGGCCAAAGTCAAAATCCCGAGATACAGTCAGAAGCAAGAAGTCTTCTAAAATCAATTCTTGACTTCAGATTCATTCTATATTTGGTTGCATGGGATGACGTCTTAAAAGAAATAAATAGAGTAAACAAAGAAGTTCAAAAGAATAATATTATTCTTCCAAAATCAATTGACATGTTGAAAGGATTGACAAACACAATGCAACGGCTAAGACATGAAAAAAACCAATGGTTTGAAACTGCAAAAGAAATTGCGGGACGTTTTGGTATTTCAACAGATTTAACGTCACATAGGATACCGAAAAAAAAAGATTGCCAGGAGAACATCTGGATGACGAAGCAAGAAAAATAACCCAAGAGGAGAGATTTTTTAAGTCCATGAATGAAATCATAGATGTCATTCTTACTCAGTTAAATGACAGAATGGAAAACAGCATAAACCTAAATCAAAGTTTTATGTTTTTAAGTGGACAGAGTTTAAAACAGCTTAGCGATGAAGAGTTGAAATCCCAAGCGGTAAACTTGGCAGTTCTATACGAAAACGATCTGAGCCAAGATGAGTTTCCAACTGAAATATTGGTTTTTCGGGATCATCTGTCAGAAACCAATTATTCCGATTTAAACGAAATTGAGCTACTCAACTTTATTGAGAAGAGAGGTCTCTCTGACGCTTTTCCTAATGTGATGGTGGCCTTGAGAATTTTCTCTACTTTTCCAACGACATCTGCGGAATGTGAAAGAAGTTTCAGTAAACTTAAAATTATAAAAAACTACTTAAGGAACTCAATGAGTGAAGACAGGTTATCTGACCTATCAATATTGTCAATTGAAAGTGAGCTAGCCAGCTCAATTGATTATGACAATGCCATTGATTTGTTTGCCGAAAAGAAGTCCAGAAGAGTGACATTTTCATAACTAGTTATAAATAATTTGTAATAGCCTACTTTGCTATTTTTCCATCCAATTTTGACATGTAGTAAATAACTGCACAAAACTAGTTTACTTATTTTAACCATATTCCCATATTCTATTTTATTTTGCCCATATTTATATATAGGTAAAATATTGTTAAGTTTTATTTAAACTTAACATCGTCAATAAGACAATAACACACTTTTTATTTATTTTTTATTATGATATTCAACAACGTCGGTAGGGGCGGCAAACTAGGTTCTTGCCCCCCCTAGATAAATCCCTAGATCCGGCACTGAAGGAACGAATGCAAGTAACATCCTATTTTATTGATATTTTAGATCATTTCAATATATATATATATATATATATATATATATATATATTAGTAGCGATTGGAGAATTTTTGCAGCATACTATTTCTGAATATTCTTCCAAGCCAAACTTTGAAATTATTAAACGTAATTGGGATAAAGAAGAAGCTTTCCTTGTGTCACGTAACGACTATTTTTTTATCGTTAAATACAAATATGATTCAAAAACTGTTACTCTGAATTATATAGTTGAATTCTATGCTGACATTCAAACACAGTTTTGTCGAGTGCAATTGACAAACACATCAAATTCAAATTATAAGATGGAGTTTAATAGGTGTAAGAGTAGTTATTACCATGATGGATTAATGGATACCGATTTTACAAGTATCATTTTACTCCATTTCAGGAAATTATTAGGTGATGCTACATCTTTGTCTGTGTGTTTATTAGTAGATCATCCACAGATGATGTGCTAAGTGCACGGTTTGCAAGCTTGATTTAATTTTACCTATTTTTAAATACGATGGATTCATTTGACATAACCTATTTCAGAATGACGTTTAAAACTTTATGTCAGATAGAGATTAATAGACCTAAATATATGTTAACGTAAAAAAAAATTGCAAAGCCGCCCGCTTCTATATCAATAATACAGTTTAGCCATTTTCATTCATATTTAATTAACCTTGCTTTATTTAAGAAATTTTATGAAGAAAAGTTATATGAAATTAAATTTTCTTTAAAAAATATGTCTACACTTTTTCTTATAAAATTAATCGTTATTCAGATATTGAAAAAATTTGAACTAATACTTAAATTCTACTTTAGGAATTTTTTGACGTTAAATTTGTTACACGTCCAAACCGCACTAGGCGTCGTGCAGGCTTACTAATGTAAGCGGGTTGCCAAGCCAGCTAACAGGGAGATGGGCGTGGTCGAAATAATAAGTAAAATGAATGATTAATATGCTCAAACACCTTACACTTATACTTAAATAGCTCAATTCGGGAAAATATGTCTCTAGGCGCCACCACAATCGAAACTTCGCTAAAATAATTGTCTTAAGCTGGATGTTAATTAACCCCACTTGATTGTGGAAAGTAGGATTATGCTTACTCGGTAAACTCATATACGAAGGTTCTAAAACAAACACTCGTCCAAAACAATTCAACTCAAACTCCAATAAATTTAGTACTACCCAGGTTATTAAAAACTTTTTGAATACACCTCGTATACCAAAACTTCCAAAATAAAATTTATCACTCAAATTCATTTAATGAACGGTAATTAATTTTTAAAATTCTTAACATGAACGATATCTTTTAAATTTAATTTACTTCTGAATCGTATTTGACATTCGTAAATATGCGTCAGTTCTCAAAACTCCAACTTTTATTATTAAACTTAATAAAAGTTAAACTAACAGCTGATCCGTTAATTGTGCATTGCGTTAATGAAACTAACATGAAAATTTTGCAAGCAACCTGGCTAATATGACTTTTCAGGTTGTTCATTGATCTTAAAATCCAAAAATATGCAAAGCTTACTTTTAAAATTGTCAAAACAAGATCGCCAATTAAGTAAATGTTACAACTGTGTTTCATACTTGGCTAAATAAACAACAAAGTAAAAATATAACGATGAATACATATATATTGTCCTGCATAAAATAAAACAAAAACACAAATATTTACATAAATTACATCAGCGTGGTTGAAGTTAAACCACCAAATACCACTGCATTTTTACTACTAGAACAAACCATACAATAAGACTCAAGAACGATTATCTCTTCCTTTCAAAACTATTTAATAATTTAAACCACAATACGCAAGTAAACTAACCAAAAAGATAATCGGGCTTAAATGAGTTCATAAAATTCCTAAATCTAATTTCTTACTTAAAATTGTCCATAAATCCTTGGATTTTCTTTCTTCTTTTTTCCTCCGTAAATCAATTATTTGTAGTCCATTGGTACTCCTTAAATTGCATGAACGCACATAACAAATGCTCCACAATTTCACAAACACTTATTCCTTTCTGTACTCACAAATAGTCTAATAACACGTAATAAGATGTATACGTTTGGTTGCCTCTTAAAATTTCTAGCAACCTTTATACCAATTTAGTCCCTTATACAAATAAACTTTCAATGTCATATCACGTTACTTAAACATCGGCTTAATATACAACGAACACTTCGTTCACTTAACAGGTGGTCTCATAAATACTTTTAGCTGAATCTCGTTACAAGAACACGCGCTGCACTTAACACTTTAACATAACAGCTGTTATCTTTTATAAATCTGCTTACGCACTTATTACTTTCTTGAAAATAAACAAACTAATTTTTTTATCTTCAATCCCAATTTAATTATCGTTTTATTTATGAATGTCTTTTACGATTCATCCCCTTTCGGGTAACGCAGTTGTTTAAACAATTACTGCCTCATTAAAATTCACAAATATCCTCCAACATCATCCCATTCTATCACACAACCTTCGCGCGCGTCTTCCGCCAACCTTCACCACAGGCAACAGCCAAAAACGAAAAAGCTTAACTGACTCGTCAATCCCTGACTTTCCTATTTATAACTTCAATCATCCATCTTTAAACATGTCTTCCTTCCGCGTTATATTCTCCAATAATATTCACTCAAAATGTCATAGTTCCAACAGATGCTACCCTCTATGCAAGCACGCGTGTAATTACAATACATCGCCATATTTGTTCTCACTTACAAATTTTACAATTACTTCATGAAGAAATCATTTTTCGTCACCACATTCATTCAGTAGCCACTCTGGACCATTACGCAACTTTCAACATTTATCTCCAACCTGCGCCCCTATCTGCTTCCGCAACATTTGCAAAAACAAGCACGGTCTAAGGTCTCAAATTCCATATACATCCATTTATTCTCAAAACAATTGCACAACATTACAAAAACTTTCTGAAATTAACACTTAAACACACCCAATCTTTCTCTACATATTTTCTAAAACGTTCTACACTTATTCTTCACATTTTCTGACCAAGATTACTCATCTAATCTTCAAACATTCCATTTCTAACAGCAGCAAAACAGTAGCGATACAGTGGCAAGCATTATCGTCCCGTCGACAAATTTCTCTTCACATTTACATTCATCAGAATCTATTTATTCCAACACTAAAGTCTCTATAATATTCAAATACACGTATCTACACAGAATTATATTTCTCCTAAATTTCCAGTGGCGTATCATACACCCACATACATTATGCACACAAAAAAAATTTTTTTTTTCGTTCAAACTCAATACACTCGTGCTCAAAACACATAATACACGGCATTATAACATCCTACATACAGGGTGCGTCAACGCAACCTGACAAATTACACGTTGTATCAACAAATCTAATCAGCTCCAAGCGAAATTAAAACAAGTTTAAATACAAAATTTTAAGTACATAGGTGTTATCGTGGATACTAACGTACATCCACACATCATGGTCGATCTTGGCCAAAAGTTGTAAAATGAGCTAATAAGTCGATTTGGCGATAGTGAAAAAAAAGTCAATTGCATAACCTTCTATACCTACATATGTAATGTAGATTGGAAGGTAAACATTAATTACAAATATAATTTCATAATGGAATTAAAATTGATAAAAAATGCACAAATATTCAGTGTGTTTATTAATAACTGTTGAATATAAGTAAACCTGTAATTTATTGTTAGGTACGATTTGCTAATTAATGTCGTGGAAACCCAAAAACACTTAATTCTAGTTTTGATATATAAAATATATGAAGTTTAACTGTTTTACGTGATATTCTTTCTGATTTGCTGTTAAGCACATCAACAACAATAAATGTTTTAATAAAATACTAAAACTATTAAGGCACTGAAATTATTAGCTTTACTTAAATGACAGTAAAATTTAAATTTATCATAACAAGATAAACTACATGACACTGTACATCCACCGTATAACTGACCGCTTTGAATTTTAATTACAATCAATTCATTATTCATAAATTCAAAATTATTTGACGAAGCAAAAGTGGCTTGCCATATCAAGTCAAAACCAGTTTTCATTTTCATGCCATGATCAATTAATATATGATTTTTTAGATGGGCATGAGCATGTAGTATGAGAACATATTAGGCAGTATATTCTATGTTTACATTGAATCTCGTGTGGACCAATCAAATCTCCTCCAAGTACTTGATCACAGTCGTTCCATCTGCATGTATACTTTTTCATTTTTAATTTTATTGCCTCTGGTGAAGAATCAAAAACACTTTCACATTTAACTTTATAATGGCAATTATTACAAATGAATTCTTCGTCATATTTAAAAATAGGTAAAATTAAATCAAAATTGCAAATCATGCACTTCGCACAAAAATCTATCTTCATCTGTGGATGATCTACTAATAAACTCACAGACAATGATGTAGCATCACCTAATAATTTCATGAAGTGGAGTAAAGTGATACTTGTAAAATTGGTATCCATTAATCCATCATGGTAACAACTACACTTACACCCATTAAGCTCTATCTTATAATTTGAATCTGATGTGTTCGTCAATTCCACTCGACAAAACTGTGTTTCAATGTCAGCATAAAATTCAACTATGTAATTCAGAGTAACTGTTTTTGAATCATATTTATATTTAACAATAAAATAATAATCGTCACGTGACACAAGGAAACCTTCTTCTTTATTACAATTACGTTTAATTTCAAACTCTGTTGTTTGACGAATTATGGAAGAATGTTCTGAAATAGTATGTCGCAAAAATTGTCCAATCGTTCCCACCCATTTGCAAGAAAAAATATTGGAAAATGTGCAAGATATCGGCATAAAACCACAATTCTTTTTATGTTCCTGTAATTTTCCAAATTTATAAGTGGACGGACATCCATATTTTTTATTTTCACATGGGAAACTTACACTATTTAAAATCTTCTCTAATGTGAAGTGTCGATACGGTTTATTTTCACAACATGCCAAAGAACAATTCTCACAGATATCTTTTCCATCTGGTAAAAGGTAAATTGGAGAAGTTGATAAGTACGTAAGACAAGAAGAGCAACGTATGTCTTGTAAGTTTAATGTGTAGGTAATATTTGCAGACTTAGTTTCAGACATTTTTCCAATTATAATACTCTTTCTACGTAATAAGCCAAGTAACATTGCTTACTGCGTAACAATGATATTACGACCTAAAGATAAGCTCACGCGCACGATATCTTTTTCCTCTGACGTCAGCGCGTGACAAATTTTGAGTGGGCGAGATTATTTTCAGGTTTTCAGACAATATTATTGACTGGATGTTTACATTTTAGTTTGTTTGATGTGATTGAGAAATTTTAATTATTTTGTTGTTCTGTTTTAACGCATGTTTTATTTTAAATACATACTTTAAACAATGGTGTATTGTGCGGTTGTGGGTTGCACCAATAACAATAATAAAAAAAGTAAAAATTATTTGACTATCTTACGCTTTCCAACTGCTAAGGAAGTCCGCAGTTTATGAGTATAAAAGTGTTATCAAAAACACAATTTTAAAACTGAAAATGCTAGGATATGTTCAAATCATTTTTCGAATGATGATTTTTGTACCAAAGAAAAACTAGAAATAAGTGGAAGCAGGGCCGGCCCCAGGGCAGGGCGATCCGGGCGGCCGCCCGGAGCGCAAAGCTCTAGGGGCGCCAAAATCATCAAGGAAGGCGTTGCCTTCCTTGTCCTAACTTCGTTAGGGGTCGGGCGTCTAGCGGCGCTAGGCTCGCTTCGCGAGCAATCGAAACAACTTTAAAATGGCTTTTATCCGTCACTAATTAAATAAAAAGTGAACGAAATATTTAACTATAGAGAACGCATTTAATCTTAACGTAAGCGTAAGGTAAACCGTGGATGTGGAAGAACGAGGTATGTTTTATTCTAAAAGCGCAGATGCATGTTTTTGTAATAAAACACGTACATAAATTAAACAGATTATAAAGGTATTACGTGTATTCACCTCCAAACTTTTAAATTTAAGAACCGTTCTTAATTACGCTAAACTCCTTATTTTCATAATTTTGGATGAATTAATTTCAATTCGGTTTCGATGCAGATTTAATTTTACCTTTTATAAATAGGAATTTGTTATCGATTTCGAGTACTAAAAAGGAACGTGCAGGTGTTAGTTTTGTAACGTGACACGTACCGAGATAAACAAACGAAATAAATTGATAAAAGAAATAAGTTACAAGCTTTTTAAAATGCACTAAAACGTAAAAAATAAAAGTTATTACTTTTATCAATCATCATTTTTATTTCTAAGCACATCATACATTTAATATATGTATTTAAGCATTAAGACAAAATCTAGTTGAGTTCAATTCATCATGACCAAACCACTCAACCATCGCTTTTCAAGAATTTACAAGTTTTCGGTCCCTGCTCTGGCATTGGCAACACTTACAATACAGGAATCTACAAGTCTGTACCAATTTTGAAACCAACCGAAACAAGATGTCACAGGAGTTTTTAACTGCATATATAAGGGAAGTTGACTTAAAACAATGCGTTATTTGTTACTAGACTTCGGCCGGTGCGAAATAAAACAGTTTTTTTTTTATTATTGTACAAAAAGTTTTAAAAAAGTGCTTGTGCAATTGCAAATTGTCCAGTGTGAGTGCGTTTGTCTTTTGTGAAGGTAAGTTTTTTAATTTTCATTTTCAAAAATCGCGTACAAGTAGTACTAGAATTAGTAGTCCCAGGGTGATACATTTTTTGGGAAAATTTTCAATCTTCATTCAATTTAGAAACTTTTATGTCTATGGTTTTATTTACGACAAATGTACCGTTTTCGAGATAAATGCTGAAAACTGTTCAAAAACATGGTCATTTTACGCTGTTTTTCTACTATTATTTTAATTTTCTATAGGTATACTGTTAAATGTGTCTCAAAAACCGCACATTTGTCCTAAATAACACTGGAAACATAAAAGTTTCTAAATTGAATTAGGATTTTATTTTTCGAATTATTAGGGGTTAGAAGCGTTGCAGTAAGCAAGGGGGGGGGCATCACCCTGTGGGTATTGTCATCGGTTAAATTGCTCTTAATATTGAGTTTTAGTTGCCTTGCCTAAAATGTATACCAAATTCCAATTTATTATACAGGGTGTCCATCTATAAACTGACACATTTTAACTGCTTATAACTCGAAAACGATAAATGGTATCGATGTGCGGTTTTCACAGAACTTCATTTTTTTTTAATTTTTTTTTGACAGTGTTGCCAAGTTTTAAAATTTACCTGAAATAGGAGAAACAAAATTGACGATTTTCAAAGGCCGATTTCGCAAAAACTTTAATGGGACACTCTGTATTTTTATAATTTACATCAAAGCCTTTTACTCTCCTTTACGAAAATGTTGTTAGTTTGCTTAATTTTTTTAATATACATGTTATACGGATTGATAATTGGTTTCAGAAACCAAAATGTCTGATGCTAAGAAAAACCCTCTGGAAGCCAATTTAAAAAGCGGAGATTGAACAAGCAAACACAGCTTCAAAAACAGTCAGGTGCCCTGCCCTTTGAAAGAGGGTAGTCTCAACGCTCCCACTACCGATCAACATTTAAACAACGCCCAGCACATGCACCTGGATACTGACTTTCCCGATATGAATCCCCTTTGGACGCAAACGTCAGCATTGCTGAGCTAGTTAATTCACCTCAAACGAGTTTGTTGAGTAGTGATGCAGTTCCGTGCAGTTCAAAAATAAAAACTGCAAGTTGTGCAGACCTCAGAAAACATTTAGAAGAGACTATAGTCCCAATTATCTCTTCTGACCCAGGATTATGGCCCGAAATCATGCGCGAAGCAGATAGAGTTTTGGTTAAACGTGGTCCAGCTGCACCTTTGTATAATTTTGATTTTCCTTATGATGATCAACATAGAAGATTCTCACCAAAATATTACAAGAAAGCACTTAAAATGGAGAACAAGTTTTAAGAGAATGGATGGTATATTCCTTATTTCAAAACGTCTTGTATTGTTTTCCATGTCGACTTTTGCTGCCCCATCTAGCACTAGCGCTCTTGGCCATCGAGGATTTAAAGACTGGAAGAATTTAGGAGACTCTTTAGCACATCATGAAAATGGTAAAACGCATATTGATTGTTTAAAATCATGGCTTGAATTAAAGCAACGGTTGAAAATGGGTAAAACAATAGATGCAGTTTCTCAGAGGCTCATTGATTCTGAGATAAATCACTGGTCCGAAGTTCTTTTACGCATTATATCAGTCGTTAGAATGCTAGGTGAGAGATCTCTAGCTTTTCGAGGAACAACAGATAAACTCTATGAACACAATAATGGAAACTTTTGAAGTTCATTCAGTTATTGGCTGAGTTTGATCCAAAAATGGAGGAACACGTTCGCAGGGTTCTTAATAAAGAAGAAATCAAAGCTACATATCTAGGAAAAACTATACAAAATGAAATAATTGATTTGTTGCATGACAATATAAAGCGCCACATCATTGAACAAGTTCAAAAGGCCAAGTATTATTCTGTGATTCTCGACTGTACTCCCGATGCAAGTAAAGTCGAACAGATGACATTTATGGCAAGATATGTTTCCATAGAAGAATCAGAGTCTGAAGTTCAAGTGATAATCAATGAAAACTTTTGGGTTTTCTACCCATTGAGAGATCAAAAGCTGCGGAATTATCGGAGGTTTTAGTAGAAGAGCTAGAGAAAATGAGCTTAAAGTAGAGAACATGCGCGGTCAAGGGTACGACAATGGTTCCAATATGAGAGGAGAAAAATCGGGAGTACAAACAAGAATCAGAAATATAAACCCCAGAGCATTTTATGTTCCATGCAGCAGTCATTCGCTAAACTTGGTTGTAAACGATATGGCAAAATCCTCGTTTGAGGCTGCAAACTTCTTCAATATTGTTCAAAAGTTATATACATTTTTGCTTCGTCAACTTTTCGTTGGGCAATATTACTTAAATATATTGATAGTTATACCCTAAAACCATTAAGTGATACGCGATGGGAAAGTCGAGTAGACTCATTAAAAGCTCTGCGATTTCAAATTGGACCAATTTACGATGCTTTGTACAGTATTTATGAAGATCCAGAAATCGATAATATGATTAGAGACGAGGCTAGCGGATTATTAAATAATTTGAAGCAGTTCAAATTTATATGCTCTATTGTGATTTGGTACAAAATTTTGAGTCGCATTAATCCCATCAGCAAACTTTTGCAAACCGTACATTTTGATATATCACAAGCTATTGATACGCTTAACAACTGTAAACTCTTCTTTGAAAATCTGAGATCAGATGAAGCTTTTGAAAGCATCATTTTAGAAGCAACCGAGCTTGCTTCAGAGGTGGACGTGGAAGCTAATTTCGAAGCCACCACACCACGTCATCGTATCAGAAACAAAACACGAAACGTTTTGTATGAGGGCCCGGATGAACCCGTTCAAGACCTCAAACAAAAATATAAAATAGAACTTTTCTTTCACACTGTAGATCAAGCAATAAATGCCTTGAAACCAGATATAATTTGCTAAATACTCACAGTAATTATTTCAGCTTTTGTATAATATTTTTGGTTTAAAAGACATGCGCAGAAATGAGCTACTGGCTTATTGCAAAGATTTGGAAGTAGTTTTAACTGATGGAAATTCAAGCGATCTTAACGCCCTGGAACTGGCCGATGAAATAAGCATTGTTTCGTCATTATTAACAAAAAGGAAACCCCGTTGAAGTCCTCAAGTTTATCGCTACACTTAAACTTGCACCAAACCTCAGTATAGCATTAAGAATCCTACTTACATTGCCAGTCACTGTGGCTTCAGGGAAAGAAGCTTTTCAAAACTAAAAATAATAAAAATTATCTCAGAACGATGCAGACGCAAAATCGTCTCAATGGATTGGCAATGATAGCTATAGAACACCAAATTAGTGACAAATTAGACTTGAAATCACTGGTTCGTGAGTTTGCCGAAAGAAAAGTTAGAAAAAGGCATTCTAAATACTTTGGTTAGTTAGCATTCATTTATATTATAGGATATTAGTAAGCATTAGTTCATTTTAATTTTTGTTATTTTATTTTACCTTAGTGGTAAATTGCTTATCTGTTACATACCTGTTACCTAATGATCGAGTTTTCAATAAAATGTTTTTTATTTAATTTTTTCAACGTTTTCTTGACTTTATGTTATGGGAGCATGCGATTTACTTTAATAAACGGAGAGGGGGGCGCCAAATTCAAGTTTTGCCCGGAGCGCCAAAATGTCTAGGGCCGGCCCTGGTGGAAGTTAAAAGAAGATGCTGTACCTTCACTTAACCTGGCGAAAACTCCAAAAGTTGAAACATCTAAGCAAAAAGATCGAGAGGAAAGAGCGAAGAAAAGAAATTAATTCAAAATGTGCATAACATGTAAGTAGGTAGAATAAATTAATTTTGCAGTGTTTGCTTCTAATAATATTTATAATTTGTATGTAATTGTGTGAGTGATATTGTGGGCACTATACCAAGGTGGGGCTAACTAGGAGGAAGTTTAACAATAGGGAATATAATTATATATTTGTAATAATAGTAGTACCTACCTGGGAAAGTAGTAACATTAAAACTTTAAATTAGTTTTTATTCCAAGTATACAGGGTAAGTCAGTTTTTTGTAGACAAACCTTAACAGGAGATAGAACACATGTTTCTAAAAAGAAAAGTTCCTATAAACATATGTTGTAGAAGGCTTCGTTTCCGAGATACAGGGTGTTGAATATAATTTTTTTTTCTCAAATTTTCATTATAACTCATAAACGAATGCTTAGATTTTTTCGTGTTGGGGGGATAACGTCTATTAATTAAGGGGCATAAAACAAGCGATAAGAATGTTCACAAACTTGCACAATGGCGGAGTGGAGGGGGTGCTCAACCACTTTCATAAACAGAACTTCTACGCAAATGACTATTGTTTAAAAAAAATGTTATTTTCATTATCTACATACAGTTTAACAAAAATAATGTACCTTCTTCTGTTTAGAAATTCCTGTGCGTTTCTGAGTTATTTTGATTTTTAATGTTTGATGTGGTACTAAGTTAAGTAATGTGCTTTATGTGAATAATTGAATATAAAGTGTTTAATAAAAAAGATATAATAAAACATTTAGAGCCATTTTAGTACCTAACGATCGTTTCTTTAAAATTTAAAATACATTTTCATTTATAAATAGGTAGGTTATCGGTTTTTTTTAGTATCCATTGTTATTATCCTCGTATAAAAAGAAATGCATAATTAGTAATTACACTGCACAACAATATGGCCGCTTTTGTCTGATGATTGACTTTTATCACGTGATGTCTACTAATTTGACGTCGCTGATTTCAAATATACCCTCAGTTTTTTTGTGACAGCTCTTGTTTATGAGATATAGTTTTCACGAAAAAATCGCTGTGTTAGTGTGTTAATTTGCTTGTAATTAAAAAAATATTAAGTTTTCTTAATATAGTTTGGTCTGGCATCGTCAAGAAGAGTCTGTGTCAATGATCCAAATCATTTTTGTTTCATTTGCGGAGAGTATATATTTAAAGAATGCCGTTTGAATGTGACAGCGTTCGTGATTGAGGCTTACAAACATTACTTTGGTCACACACTGGAAATGAAAGACAAGCCTTGGATTCCGCAAAAAGTATGCAAAACGTGCGTTGAGTTTCTACGTTTGTGGACAAATAAGAAAAGGAATAGCTTTAAATACGAAACCGCTATGATCTGGACTGAACCCTTGAACCACCACGACGACTGTTATTTTTGTTTGGTGAACACAACTGGCATTAACCGAAAAAATCGAGCTAAATGGGAATATCCTTCCATACGGTCGGCACATAGACGTATTTTGAGTCCTAAAATATCACTTGAACCTCAAGCTGATGCTTCACAGGATGAGCCGAAATGATGAGGCGAAAACTGACAGTAGTGATAGTGACTTTGAATGTGACCTGAAAGCGCCAAAACTATTCAACCAAGATGATTTAAACGACCTTGTCAGAGATCTGGGACTGTCAAAGGTTGCTTCAGAAATTTTGGCTTCTAGGCTAAAACAAAGAAACTTGGTAACAAAGGAAACGAAAATTTCTTATTACCGCACAAGAGAACAAATTCTCCTCAAATATTTTGCTGAAGAAAATGATTTCGTATTTTGTAAAGATGTATCTGGCTTAATGGCTGCAATGGGACTTCAAAATTACGTTTCTAGTGACTGGCGTCTATTCATAGACTCATCAAAACGTAGTCTAAAATGTGTTCTCTTACACAATGGGAATAAATTAGGGTCGTTGCCTATTGCCCATTCCACAAAAGTAAAAGAAGAATATACAACTATTGCTCTGGTTTTAGACAAAATTAAATATGTGGAACACAATTGGCTCATATGTGTTGATTTAAAAATGGTCAACTTACTTTTAGGCCAACAAGGTGGTTATACAAAATATCCCTGTTTTCTTTGCTTGTAGGATAGTAGAGCTAAATATCAACATTGGATTAAAAAAGATTGGCCTCCTCGGGAAGCGCTAGTTGCAGGACAACAGAACGTGATAAACCCCCCTTTAGTATCAAGGGATCGTATAATTTTGCCTCCGTTACATATAAAACTAGGACTTATAAAACAATTTGTAAAAGGTTTTGACAAAAATGGAAATTGTTTCCTTTTTCTATCAAAAAAGTTTCCAAAACTGAGTGCAGAAAAGATAAAAGCGGGAATTTTTGACGGGCCACTAATAATATCATTCATTAAAGATTCAAGTTTTACGGATACTATGACAGAGATTGAGAAAACGGCATGGAATGAGTTTGTTTGGCTTGTTACAAATTTTTTGGGAAATAAGAAAAGTTCTGAATTTTCTCAACACGTCGAACAACTGTTGAGTCACTTTCAAAGGCTTGGATGTAACATGAGCATCAAGTTACACTTTTTTCACAACCACCTGGACTATTTTCCCGCCAATCTTGAGGACCTAAGTGAAGAACAGGGCGAGCGATTCCACCAGGACCTCCGTACCATGGAGAAACGCTATCAGGGCTACTGGAACGCACACATGATGGCTGACTATTGTTGGAGCATTCAGAATAGGTCTCTGCCTTCAGCTTTAGCAAAAAAATTATATAAGAGAAAGTTTTTTTCATTATAAGAATTAAATAAATTAGAATTATCTCTAAATTTATAGTGTTTTATTATAAAAAACACCCGTGTCATATTTTTTTAACTATAGCTGATACAGAAATTTCAATCACGGAATTGAAATCGTCATCAAAAATGGACTAATATCATGTAACATAACCCAATCATCAGAAATGCTGTTGTGCAGTGTTATTATTGTTTTGCGGTCAATACTTTCTGTATAATTATGAATGTATCAATTTCGCCATAAACATAGTTATAGACCGCTGCTCACTTTCTCTCATTAAAGAGCCGCCACTGTATCAAGCGATACTCAAATACAAGACTTTTGTAAATTGAAATCTGTTTAGTACACTAATTTTAACAATCCTTATTCATTATTGTAACAATACTTAATTAATAATTGTGAAATTAATAAGAATTATTAGCAATAACGATTTATAAATAAATAACAATAACACTAGTATAATAAAATTAGACACCTTGTTCAAAATGTAAACCGTTCTTTTCAATACACATTTCACAGCGACGTACAATAGAACGTCTTAAGTTAACTAAATGATGCACCCTTATTTCATTGCATCAAAATATGATACTTCTTGGAAAACAAGTAAGTATTAAATTTTATATTTTGAAACGACAGTTTGACTTTTTACAAACACTTGCTTCATCTTGAATAATTTCACTGTTATTACTTATTGTTTTTAAGTTATAAAAGTTATTTCATTTGATTTGCCAGCTTTTAATTAGTGTAACATGCCGTTTACATTTACAAATAGCGAACAAGCCGACATTCATTTTATTTATGGGTTCGCAAATGGGAATTCAAGGTACGCAGCTAGGGAGTATCGGAGAAGATTTCCAAATAGACGACAACCTCATCATTCCGTTTTTTGTGAGTATCCATCGTCGATTTGTTAACCAGGGTTTGAAAAATGTACATGGGGGCCGACAGAACAACCGTGGACAAGATAGAATTGGAAAGGGTATATTGCGTGAATTTAATAGGAACCCCACGACAAGTACTCGACGTACTGTTGTTGCTCTTGGTATTTCCCAAAGTAAAGTTTCCCGGGTTTTAAAACGGGATCACAGACGCCCATATTATTTTCAACCTGTTCATGGTTTATGTCCAGGTGACGCCGAACGAAGGCTTAATTATTGTAGGTGGGTTCTTAACTCCATTCAAAATAATAGAGATTTCTTATCCAACATACTGTGGACTGATGAATCCTGTTTTACTCGTCGTGGGATCGTAAACTTTCACAATCTGCATATATGGGCACATGAAAACCCACATGCCATTCAACCAAGAAGTTTTCAACATGAATTTAGTACAACTGTCTGGATTGGAATTTACGGCAACCACGTGTTTGGACCTTATTTCTTGCCACAACGTGTAAATTCAGAAAATTCTTGGTTTCAGCTTGATGGATGTCCGGCCCATTATTGCAGAAATGTAAGAAATTGGCTAAACAATAACTACCCGGGGAGGTGGATAGGTCGTGGAAGTCCAGTGGCGTGGCCTCATAGATCCCCCGATTTAACGCCACTTGACTTTTTTGTATGGAGATTCATGAAGGAAAAAGTGTATACCACTCCAGTTAATACACTTGAAGAACTTCACAATCACATAAGAGATGCTTGCAATGAAATAAGGGTGCATCATTTAATTAACTTAAGACGTTCTATTGTACGTCGCTGTGAAATGTGCATTGAAAAGAACGGTTTACGTTTTGAACAAAGTGTCTAATTTTATTATACTAGTGTTATTGTTATTTATTTATAAATCGTTATTGCTAAGAATTCTTATTAATTTCACAATTACTAATTAAGTATTGCAACAATAATAAATAAGGATTGTTAAAATTAGTGTACTAAACAGATTTCAATTTACAAAAGTCTTGTATTTGAGTATGGCTTGATACAGTGACGGCTCTTTAATGAGAGCAAGTGAGCAGCGGTCTATAACTTATTAGAATCTCACTTAAAAACTACATACATGTTTATGGCGAAATTAATACATACATAATTATACAGAAAGTATTGACCGCCTAACAAGAATAATTATGCATTTCTTTTTATACGAGGATAATAACAATGGATACTAAAAAAAACCGATAACCTACCTATTTATAAATGAAAATGTATTTGATATTTTATAGAAACGATCGTTAGGTACTAAAATGGCTCTAAATGTTTTATTATATCTTTTTTATTAAAAACTTTATATTCAATTATTCACATAAAGCACATTACTTAACTTAGTACCACTTCAAACACTAAAAATCAAAATAACTCGGAAACGCACAGGAATTTCGAAACAGAAGAAGGTACATTATTTTTGTTAAACTGTATGTAGATAATGAAAATAACAGTTTTTTTTTAAAAATAGTCATTGGCGTAGAAGTTCTGTTTATGAAAGTGGTTGAGCACCCCCTCCACTCCGCCACTGTGCAAGTTTGTGAACATTCTTATCGCTTGTTTTATGCCCCTTAATTAATAGACATTATCCCCCCAACATGAAAAAAATCTAAGCATTCGTTTATGAGTTATAATAAAAATTTGAGAAAAAAAAATTATATTCCACACCGTGTATCTCGGAAATGAAGCCTTCTACGACATATGTTTATAGGAACTTTTCTTTTTAGAAACATATGTTCTATCTTCTGTTAAAGTTTATCTACAAAAAACTGACTCACCCTATATATATATATATATATATATATATATATATATATATATATATATATATATATATATATATATATATATATATATATATATATATATATATATATATATATATATATATATATATATGTGTGTATATTGAGATGATTAGATAAGATTAAGACAGGG
The DNA here is from genome assembly GCA_036346205.1 of Vesta saturnalis. NCBI lineage: Eukaryota > Metazoa > Arthropoda > Insecta > Coleoptera > Lampyridae > Vesta > Vesta saturnalis. The sequence continues at coordinate 1,227,014 of JARFJB010001736.1, read as the reverse complement.
ATTGGAGAGTTTAAACTGGTAATTTCTTTAGAACAAGGTGAGATCAAGTATGATACATTTACGATGCATTTAATTGATGTAATTTGGTATGCGATTGCAATAAAGTGGATTTGTTTTGGTTAAAACAGCCTTAATAAAATTTGTACAATTTGGTTCAATCATAAAAAGCATTGTGCTACGTAAAAACATGTCAGGAAGGTTAATTAAAGTTATTTCTGTAAGTACGATTAAGTACTTAGTTTTGTTTTATTAAATTACAGTTCATTAAAAGTATTTTGGCATTTAGATGTTTTACAGGTGTTTGACACATAGTGTAGAGTTATGTTTATATTAGGAACATATTATAAGTAAGATAAAATGCAGGAAAAATGTTAAAATTCGAGAAAGGGTTACAATACGAACATAATTTAAACATTACTCACAATATAAATGGAAGCGGATGTGCGATAAACAAAGTGGTGCATAATAAACATTAATACCATTGTAAAAACCAATTTTACATAAAGATATTTACATGCAAATACATTTTTGTGTTAGATTTTTGAAGAAGTGTGTTAGACAATATGGTTTATTAAAGTGACTTAAATTTAGACAGTACAAGCAAGGTGAACATTGAATATGATACAAACAGATTTTATAAATTATATGGATAACATTTTGGTTAATTTGAACGTTTTTAAACGCAAATTATTTGTGTATTTAAAATAAAGTTAGGTTATGTTTTAAATTTAAGGTTTTTTTACAAATTTATAGATTTTTAGATTAGTATGAGCTGAAAATGATTTGTTAATGTGATTAATAGGAGGTTTTCCTCATTTCCACACAGTAATTTAACTTGTACAAGTCATTTAAACATAAATTTTGTGAAATGGGGTTGACTATACAAATTTACTATGGTAAACAGAATTTTCCTCTAAATTTAAGATTTTGGACATATAATAAATGTTTTCTAATACAAAATTTCGTCAAGATCACAAATATGTAGTTAATTTAGTGTAGATAGTAAGATTTTTTAGATATAAGCAATTTTAGTATAGAATAAGTCAATTCGTAGAATATTTGAGACAGTTATATCAAGTTGGGTATCATTTTGTGCAGAATTTAGCACAGATTTCATTTCTGTTTTTAAAATTTAAATCAATAGCTTTATAAAAAAGTTATAGCATAATTTATAATTTAGTTAAGTTTTCGAATTTATTCTGACCAATCATAGACTTGGTTACATTATTTGGATTTCTAAAAAAAAATGAAAAATGTGGTAACTAACAGAAGGGTATAAAAGGAATTGCTCCTGAGCACAATCTCTCTCTCTATAATTTTCTATTTCATCAAGTTGTTTTGCAAAGTTTAAAAAAGTGTAGTGTTTTTGTGTAACAAGTAAGTTATTTAACCACAATTATTATCGGGATAATTTAATACAAGTTTAACGGAGAGACGACAAGTTCAGAAACAATTGCTTTTAACCTACATTTATTAAAATAAAATTAGGTTACCGATATTTGTCCATGTTCGTAAAGCTCATTACGAATTAAATTTCATAGTTGTTACGATTAACGTTTAACGATTTTAAAAAAGTTCGTTGTTTAATTTAATTTATAGTTACGTTTTCCAAAATAATATTGTAATCATTTTTTTCTTCTAACTGGTATTTTATTCCTGCTGCGACATTTTAATAATCAATATTCCATTCGGATGCTAAAAAGAAAGTGATAATAATTTAAAATTTCTACAATCTTAAAACATTACTTAAACCGATAAGTTTGAAAAATCTTAATACAATTAAATAATTATCATTATCAATAAAATTTGTGGTTGTGTGAAACTTTTAAGCATAAAATAAACACGTTTACCACAACAAAGCAACCATCAATCCGAGGGCCAGTGTGAAATTATTGGACGTATTGCAGCAGCGAACTTGATGGATCAAGAACTTCGATTATCAATTGGAAGGTGCTTACATGAATAATTGGAACCAGCTGTATGAAAACATCCGTTTGCAGATAGGACAATGCACATGTGAGTCAATTTTTCATCATAACCCTGTTAATTGTATCTTTATTTGTGTGATTTCCTGCACTTATTATTTTTATGTATAGGTGTAAATATTTATGCAATAGTTGTGTTAACATCTGCAAAACAAATAGAAATTTAGTTTTATTTCCAAATTTTAATTTCAATTATCTAGTTAAAATTACAATTTTAAGAAGTCATCATTTAACAAATCTGACAGTTTTATACTTGAGTTCATTGAATTCATAACGCATGCGTTATGGTATAAATTTTGTTAAGGTACATTTAATATATAGGATTTTTAATATAACGTGGAATCAAATAATATATATATATATATATATATATATATATATATATATATATATAAACGAATGTATGTGTTTGTAGTTGTTAAAATTTAATTTTAGTATGTCTGGAGTAATTAATAAATAAAAATATACTGCTTAATATCAGGTTAGTTGAAATCAAATATGTTGGGAATTAGGGCGGAGCGATATTTTTTGTTTTTGGAATTTGGAAGACGGTTAGTGTGGAAAAGTTGGACACTTGTGTCAGTAGTTAAGAAATAAAAAGTATATCAGTTAATTTCTGGCGGTGCCACTTTAGGTCTAAAATTTCGAGATTTAGCCGATTTTTGCGATTTCGTAAATATGCCATTATTAGCTCCTAATTTCGTATATATTAAACGGCTAGTGTGGAACAGTTATACAATGATACAAATAACATATTTACAAAATTTGGTTAAAATTGAATATCATCTTGCGGTCCCACTTTAGACCTAAGTTTAGTGGTAAGAATGCGTAATAATATAACATTTGAACATAAATTTTAACGAGCACTTGGCAACGATGCGGTAATAATAATAGTGGGTGTGAGTTGTTTGTGTCTGTCTAACATTCGTACATTACACTTTTACAAACTGCAGTACAGAGAAAAAATACATCTAATAGACAATTATTACAAAAGTTGAAGTGGTGTGCTCAACGGATAGCAAAAACGGATACCAAAATCGGATGCAGGTATGCAAAAAACAATAGTTTAAAAAATGAAGTGAATGTAAGGTTAGATCGTGATTAAAATGTGTTTAAAAAATGTCAAATAATACCTATATCGGTAAAAACGTTAAATGTAGAGCTGAGACAGAGTGTAAAGTGTTTGGGAGTCCTTGTAATCTTGCTACTCGTGTCTTGCCAACATACAATGATGTTATGAAGTATTTTTTGTTTGTAAGAGAACTTTTAAAGCAGAAGTGTTCTTTCGATCCTCCAGTTGGCAAAATAGCTGAAGCTGTAGCCGAACGAATTGAAGAAATATGGACAGCATCCCTTCCTATTATTTCGGGACGCCGTATTGTAGAGATGATACGTTTATACAATGAGAAATACAGGAACCTGAAAAAAACCTTGTCCAAGAAAATACAATCAGATAACGATAAAACAAAACTTGAAGCCTTCCAAACAGATTCACAGCGGTTATTTGATATTTCATCGTGCAAGTGTGCCTCTTTGGATGACTGCAATTGCCCAAAGGAAAGAAAAGTTCCACAAATTGAGCAAGCTTTTTTACAAGATCAGCGAACAATACGCAAGATTCAACATGAGTCGAGAATAGAAGTATCAAAGGGCTTTACTTTGATGGGAGAAAAGATGTAACTCTAAGCTATAACATTAAAGGAAATACGAGGCATCAGTATTCAGTTTTAGAAGAGCATGTGACTATTGTCGAAGAACCTGGAAGCAAGTAGCTTGAACACGTAAGTCCTGTTTCATCAACATCTAGAAATATTGCGTCGGCCATTCTTAATTTTTTAAAGATGCACAACATCGACGTTAGTCAGCTGGTGAGAATAGGCTGCGACGGTACTGTCATTAATACAGGTGCTAAGAATGGTGTAATTCGTACCCTAGAAAAAGAATTTCAGAAGCCTTTACATTGGTTAGTTTGCCAGTTGCATGCAAATGAGCTGCCACTACGTCATCTGGTACAGTATTTGTACGGTAAAACGACTGGTCCAACCAAACTCGCTGGTAATATTGGAAAACAACTCGAGAAATGTGAAGAGCTTTCTATTTTGGCTTTTGAAGTCATCAGTGCCGAATTTCCGAGGATTGATAAAGAAGATCTGAGCACCTACCAGAAGTATCTTTGGGACATTTCTCAAGCTGTTTCCAGTGGCAACGTGTCTCATGATTTGGTAAATAGAAAACCTGGCAAGATAAGTCATGCTCGGTGTCTGACTACGGCAAATCGCATTATGCGTCTTTACATAAGCACTTTAAAACCAACAGAAGAAGACCTTCTTTGCTTAGCCACATTTATTATGAAAGTTTACGGGTCAATGTGGTTCTACATCAACTTCACCCGTATTGCATTGATGGAGCTAGAAATTTATTAAAAACTATTCAAAGCTCCAGATACTTATCAGAGAAACTAAAGGCTATCGTCGATCCCGTAATTCAGTGCAATGCTTATTTTGGGCACCCTGAGTGTGTCGTTTTGTCAATGATTACAGACAACGAGAAACATATAAGAGAACTTGGTATTCGCAGAATACTGAAAGCCAGGATGGCCAGCAGAAAACGGAAAGAAGAAATTCGTGTTTTTAAAATTCCGCCAATCAATTTTAACGCAAAATCTGTCACGGATCTGATTGACTGGCAAACTAAACAAAATGTATAGGTACCTAATGAACACTAATATCGTATAATCCTACTTCAAAAAGCCAATAAACAGGCCTAAAATGGCACCACCCGCTGTTTATATTATACAGATTTAAGAGCTAATAAAATCGTATTTACGAAAACGCTAAAATTCGCTAAATCCCGAAAGTTTAGGCGTAAAGTGGCACCGCCAGAAATTAATTGATATAGGGTGACCACCCGACCTATGGCCACCTTAAGGAAAATTTAATTTTGTTTTTAAATGATCCAGTGATTCATGCTTATTAGGTGCTTAAGGCGATGGAATACTATTTGTTGGGGGTTCCTTTTTGATTCAGAAATCTCTTTGATTCATCTTATTTCATCTAAATATTTTTGTACAATCTTAAACAGATCACTGGTAATTTCACCACCTATGGCCAGGCAATCGCTACCTATGGCCACTGTGATAACCACCTACGGCCATGTTAAGAAATCAACGACTTTCTACCAAAAAACGGTTTTATTCATTATAAATCATGATCATGAAAAGAAAAAACCCTAATCTACGTAAGTGCTAAGTTCCTGGACATGGAAGAAACCTCTCTTCATTTGTTTTGGGACTTGTATCATGACCTTAACTTCACCCCATTCATAAAATAAAATATCCTCTTTGATAGGCCACTTAAAATATTTTGAACCTTTCTGGAGGCACTTTACCTTAATCCCTTTGTCTAAAACTTCCAAAACCTGACCTGGGAAATTATTGCCATTATAATGAACAAGCACCCAACAACCATTCACAATCTGATTTCGATCGAACGAAGGCATGGGCGACTCATTTTGATCGGTTAAATTTTCACGCGATTCAATTTCCGACAAATCACTGTGGCTACTCATTTCAACATCAGAATCAGAACTAGATTCTTCCACTTGTCTCTTAGGCCTAGCTTTGGTCTGTTGACTCTTGTTCAAAAGTCTTTGGCGTTTTCTATCTTCCTTTTTCCTCTCTGCCTCTTTTTTTTCTCTGTCTTTTGCCTCAAAATTTCAACCCATTTTGTCGAAGTTATGACAGTTGGGATATATTCCAGCTTTTTCTTTGACTCAGGCCAAACTACCACCTCATCTAGAACCTCAATTAACGACTTTGTTCCTGACTGAGGTGTTTCAGGCTCATCATCAGCCTTGTCAAATTCTGCTGCGTTAGTCGAGAGAACGTTTTCTCCCACTTTGGGAGGTGTGTGAGCATTGTTGAGCTCGTTGCTTCAATCTGGATTATCCTGTATCAGGTTGGCTCAGCTCACTCCAGTTATCTTCCCAGTTTTGAGTGTTATCTATGCTATCAGCTGACTTTCCTTCCACCTCATCTTTTATTTCTTTCCAGAAATCAAATAACTTCAAATAGGTCACATCTCCATCGAAATCGTAGTCTTTTCCCTGACTCTCTTGAATTCATTTAAAATTTCAATGGAAATTTATTTTCAATAAATTGAAGATGTCTTGCGCAATCTTTTTTTGTTGTTCACTTTCCTAACTTCACTATACTCTCTTCTATCGATAATCTTCGAGTAGTCCACTCCATCTGAATTAAAAGGGTAGAGTCCTCTCGCTCTAAAACCAGCAATAATATTTTTCAGCATGGTTTCACTTCCTGTTATTAAACTATTAAGATCTTTTGGCATGTCTAGTTTTCCAACTTCCCGGCCTTCATGATCCACCCTCCAATTCCTCTTCACTGCCACCAATTTCGTTTTAGTGGCTTTAAATACAGCCACGTCTAGTGGTTGCAGAATGTGAGTAGCGTTAGGAAACAATGCCACTGAAATGATCCCATTCTCCTTACAAAATCGGCTTAACTGCAAGGTTATGTGCGATTTGTGACCGTCTAAGAATACTATCACAGGTTTTTGGATCTGCTGCTCATCCAGATATTTATTAAAAACGTTTGCAAAATATTCAAAAAAAGCAGCAGCAGTCATCCAGCCTCTTTCGGTTTTGCCGATTGGCCATCCCGGCGGAGCAGAAGCAACTGCGGCAACCGTCAATCGTTCATATTTAAAAAGAGTTAATGGAGGAGCAAACACTCATTCTGCCCTAACTGTGAAGAGAGTTGTGACGTTCTCCTTGTCAGATCTGGAAGACTCACAGTAGACAGATCTTCCTTTTGGTGCCAAGACTAATTCTGCCCCTGGTGCTAAGTTGAAGGACGTCTCATCCATATTAAAGATTCTGCGTGGATGTTGCAGAACGTCGCAATCATTTCCAATAATCCTTCACATCTTTAAACCACTGCTTAATTTTCTGTTCAGTAACGCTTCCTCGAGCTCTGTTGACATATTCTGCCCTTTTTGTTTAATTTGAGGATGTCTTTTTAAGAAAACGCAACCCATTTCTTTGATGGCTTATTGTCCTTCAACATGGAGGTTGTGGGTCTACTAACTTGCGTGTCAGTTTCGTTGAGGATTTTTGGATGGTAGTCAAAATCCGTCTTTAGTTATTGGAAGACTATCAGTAGAGTGTATTATCCACCTACATAACTCTTCTTCCAAATCCATACCCAAAACACTATGGTTATCCACTTTGCCCCATTGATTCGACGGGAGCTTTCCCGGACAGTTTGTTCCTCAGTGTTGTACGAGGAACTTGAAATTCTCTAGCAGCTTGGGCAGCAGGAATTCCTTGTTTAATCGCATTAAGCGCTTTCTGAACTTTCGAAGGGGAATACTGGAATCGTTTTAATTTTTCCATATTGAATCTGGAAATTAGAAATCAACGTAAACTAAAATAATCTCTGTTAATCTGGCTTAATATATGCAATAGATAAATAATCATTTTGAACAGCATACTCAAGAAAACGAACAAAATACACAAATGTCCATAAGTGGTTAACATGGGGAACCCTCTATGGCCACCGGATGGCCATAGGCGGTTCTCCATTCTCCTAACGCTACCACTTATAGCCATGTGGTAAATTGTATCAAAAACATTGTTTAAAGATTCATGTACATTTTACATTTAAAATTTAACATAAGAGTCACCAGAATTTTCCAACAAGAATGTGTTATTAATAAATATTTTAAGGATATTAACGGATAAAAAAATGATATTACCTTAACAAAATCCACAAGGTTTCAATCGAAACAAAGCATACACGAATTCCACTTATGCGTTCACAATAAAAACAAACTCTACCGTCACTGCCAACTAATTATTTCGATTACTTAGTATTCATACTTTCTTATGTTGGCACAGTAATCACTTGGTTTCGACTTTCCCGCTTAATTTTAAAATGTTTAGTAGGACTGGCATAGGGGGGGTAGTGGCCATACGTAGGGTGTTCACCCTACTTAATTTTTTATTTCTTAACTACTGACATAAATCTCCAACTTTTCCACACTAGCCGTTTTCAAAATTCCAAAAATAAAAAATATCGCTCCGCCCTATTGGGGATGCAAGGTATACACCGTCACTTGTACCGATAGTAGACTGATTCCTAGACCGTGAGTAATTGAATTAGCGGGATCTAACCCAATACACAACTATTTATAGTAACTACATCCCGCTTAACAAACTAAATTCACCCACGCATCACACAAAAATTAAAACCATCACACGCATTTCAATATGTAGCTAAGCGAAGAATATCATCAGTCAAACGCTGGTGATAGCTTAGCTATTGAAACGCGTTCGATGTTTGTAATTTTTCTATGGTACATGGGTGTGTTTTGTATGTTATAGGTCCTACCACGATTCCAGTGTTCCAATTTTTCAAATATATCGTACTCTACCATTTATAATAAACAACGTTTATAGTTTAATGTGGATCATAGGTGCTATTACATTATGCTGGGTTGCTCTCTTGATTTACTTGACTTGACCTAGTGACACTGCTGATTTATGTTTACGTTACAATATGCTAAGTTATCATTCTGAAAGTTACTATTTACCTTAGTTACTAATGATGACCGCAAATGTGTCACTGTTCTACCTCAGAAAGTGTAGTTGGCTAGGTGCAGATCATGTTCAATTTGGATTGAAAGACACGTGCACGTAATTTCGACACAGTTAGTAAGGAATTTGTAAATAGTTTTATCTTATCGCATTTTCTTTAATTGATTTTTTAGTGTAATTGGTAACATTAATACGGAGCAGAGTGCAAGATGAATTGATAAACAGTGTGAAAATATACAAATAACTTAATAACGTATTGGTTAACAATGGTGTACGATTTAAATATAGAGCTGTAGACAAATAAGTAATAATCTGTTTGGCATTTGGAAACAATACTCTAGGTAACTCAACATGTTGCGAATGGTTTTAAATTGTAAAGCTGTTGCAAAGTTATATCCGAAGACGTCGTTAATTTTCAAACAAAATATTCATTCTATATATCCAAACATTGTAATACCAAATGTGAATCTGAATGAATACATATGGAGAAATGTACACAAATGGCACAATAAAACGGCTTTGGTAAATTAATTAGAGAATTTTAGTTTATTAATCGTTTTTTCTAGGTTTGTGCCGATACAAACCGTAATTATACGTATTTTGAATTACAGCGTAAGACAAACGTATTAGCGAATTTTCTCCAGAAATTTAATCAACTAAAGAAAAGTGATACTGTAGCAATTGTTCTCCCAAATTGCCCAGAGTATGCGATTGCGCTACTAGGAATTATCCAAGCTGGACTAAAAGCAACAACCATTAATCCATATTTTACACCAGGTAATACGTGGAATATTTTAGATTAACTACAAAATGAGTGGTACAAGTTACTATTCATCTACCATGGAAGTAAACATTCGTGTTTCCCTTTTTTCCCAATCAAGTTCATCGTAGCCCAGTAAGAAAAATACTTTGTTCCCTGTCATCAATACGTCAGAAAGTAAACAATCTCTGTAGGTACATGATGGCGTTGCAACATATATATATATATATATATATATATATATATATATATATATATATATATATATATATATATATATATATATATATATATTCATTATCCCTCTATCCATCCTCCTAAGTGTTCCTGAGTGCTTTAGCATGATAGGCCTTATTTAGCCTGTTCAGGTCCACAATCATAATATATATATATATATATATATATATATATATATATATATATATATATATACAGGGTTTTCCACGGTAGGCGTTCGTTAGAGGTTTATGTGGCTAGAAACAATTAACAAATCTGAATTTTTGGACTTAAGGGTTATTTAAGATTCTATTTCATTCTAAAATATTTTCAAGGTCACGTTACTTCCGGTTATACCGGAAGTCGCCACTAACTTCCTTATTTTAAATGGAACACCCTGTATATTATTTTATTTTTGGATTCTTGACAAAATTTTAGGATAAGTCTTATAAGGGTTTCCAATACCTTTTTTCAACTGTTTCTTAGATATCTTGATTTTTTCAAAAATTTTGAAAGATGTAACCCTATTTTCAACACTGCTTGTCTTACTTATTTTTGACTGATGGAAAGTGCTTCTGGAATAGACAGAAGCATAAGAACTATACTTTTGAAATACTCATTGACAATTGAGCGTATAAAAGAATTAGTGTACTCTAGGCCAGTTCAAACTAGAGAGGAATTGCTAAATCGTGTTCACAATGCATTCAATAGTATGTGTCCACACGAAATTCGGCGATCTATTTCGCAAGGAGTATATGATAGAGTTATAAAATGTTTAAATCAAATTGGCGGTCATGTGGAACATTTGTAATTTATCTTTTTTATCACTTTTCTTCTAGTTATGTTCAAATAATTGTTTTATGTTCTTCATTTGTTATTATGCTCTCAATTTTGTTATCTTCTTGTTTTATTTCATTGTTTTAATAAAATAGAATTTGTGTAGTTTGAATTAAGTTCATTTTATTTTTGAAAAACATTTCAGTTTCTGTCAAAAATCACATTAAAGTGGAAAATATTAATTAACAAGAAAATTGTCGATAATAGGTATAGGTAATGTTATAGCCAAACGATGTATAACTAAATGCTGCATCTATTCATCCAATAATATACAGGGTGTCACATTTGAATTAACAAAGTTTTTCAACTTTGAAAATTGTTTAATAGTTCATCAAATTTTGAACACCATGTATGCAATAAATCAATTGTCAATGAGTATTTCAAAAGTATAGTTCTTATGCTTCTGTCTACTCCAGAAGCACTTTCCATCAGTCAAAAATAAGTAAGACAAGCAGTGTTGAAAATAGGGTTACATCTTTCAAAATTTTTGAAAAATCAAGATATCTAAGAAACAGTTGAAAAAGGTATAGAAACCCTTATAAGACTTATCCTAAAATTTTGTCAAGAATCCAAAATAAAATAATATACAGGGTGTTCCATTTAAAATAAGGACGTTAGTGGCGACTTCCGGTATAACCGGAAGTAACATACCTTGAAAATATTTTAGAATGAAAGAGAATCTTAAATAACTTAAGTCCAAAAATTCAGATTTCTAAATTTTTCTAACCACATAAACTTCTAACGAACGCCTACCGTGAAAACCTATATATATATATATATATATATATATATATATATATATATAGGTGTAATTAATGGTACACGCAAAACTGGATATTCCTTGGTTAAAAATATTGCGATTTAGCCAAACTTACCATAGTCCAAAAGTTGATCATAACCGAGATACAGGGTGTTAAAGTGTTAATTTGGATTTCGTTTTTTTCTTAATAATTCATCAACAGGGCGATATAACGGCACAAAATTAGGTATGTGGGGGTTTTCGGGGGTGAGAAATTCAAATCCGTTCTTATTTTGGACGCCACTTGTAGAGGCCGCCACTTACAGTACATTACATCTATTAAAAATGACCTAATTTTTTTGTATTAGCCTAAATATTAAAGATTATGAATTTTCCATCTTTTTTACAAAAAAAAGTTATACCTTGTAAATGTCTCTCCGAGTGACCGTTTTCAAGATATTTGCGTATAAATTATTCAGTACACCGTTTCAAATTCTCGCATGTAAAATTTTGCTTGAAGTACCTAGGTTGTGATTAAATCAGTTACAATAATAAATGCTATAATTACTACAGAAATAACAACAAGAAAACTACAATACAAAAATATTAACATTTAATAAAAAAAGAGAGCATCTTTCGACAATAACTGTTCAAAGTGATTACCATTCACTTCAATACATTTGAGAACTCGTCTGCTGAACGACCGTCTTATCCTAAATAATAATTGATCGTTTCCAAACTGTTCGACAGCATTTACAATGTTCTGATCGGGACTTCGAGGCGGCCAAGGCGTCTGGCTTCCACCACCTATCCAGCGATGAGGAAATTGAACATTTAGATAGTCTTTGACACGTCTAGAGAAATGTGCAGGGGCTCCATCCTGCATGAACACCATATTTTGTCTTAGTTCTAGGGACAAATCATCAAAATACTCGGGTAACTGAGTTTGCAGAAAATTAAGGTAGATTTCGCCGTTTAAATTAGTAGGTAATTCGAAGGGACCCAATACATGGTTACCAATAAGGCCGCACCAAACATTGATTTTAAATTCATGCTGGAAGTGATGTTCAGCTACTAAGTGTGGATTTTCTAAATCCCACGAATGTTTATTCCTAAAGTTAAAAACGCCTCTACGTGTAAAGGTTGCTTCGTCGGTAAATAATATTTTGTCTAAAAACAATGGGTCGGCATTGTGCTGGATACGACAAAAACGAGCGAATGCCAGTCTAGCTGGCAAATCAGCTGGCAGTAAATTTTGTATAGGCGTGAAATGAAATGGATACAGTCCCTTTTCAGTAAGAAGTGAACAGTGGACTTACCTAAGCCAGTTCTCGCAGCAAGGTGTCTTGTGCTTAGTTCAGTGTTTTCAGCTACACGAATCAGAATTTCATCTTCCTGGTCAGTAGTTATAATCTTAGGGCGTCCTGCAGAATCTCGTTTGGGACGAAACGAGCCTTTTTCTCCCAGTCGATCATAGAGATTCTTGAAAATTTTAAAATCTGGCTGTTTCCGTCGTGGATACATTTCCAAATACCTTCGATGCGCCCTACGTCCATTAAATAATTTCTGCGCGTATACACAAATCATATCACGCATTTCTTCATTTGAAAACTCATTATGTCTGGGCATTTTGTACACAGTTATAAAAATAAAAAAACGTACAAAATATCAACAAACACCCATAAAGTTTGACATTTACAATTATAGCATTTATTATTGCATCTGATTTAATCACAGCTTACTTCAAGCAACATTTTTATGTGGAATTTGAAAAGGTGAACTGAATAATTTATACGCAAATATCTTGAAAACGGTCACTAGGAGAGACATTTACAAGGTATAACTTTTTTTTGTAAAAAAGATGGAAAATTCATAATCTTTAATATTTAGGCTAATACAGGGAGATACAAAAAAATTAGGTCATTTTTAATAGATGTAATGTACTGTAAGTGGCGGCCTCTACAAGTGGCGTCCAAAATAAGAACGGATTTGAATTTCTCACCCCCGGAAACCACCACATATCTAATTTTGTGCCGTTATGTCGCCCTGTTGATGAATTATTAAGAAAAAACGAATTGCAAATTAACACTTTAACACCCTGTATCTCGGTTATGATCATCTTTTGGACTAAGGTAAGTTTGGCTAAATCGCAATATTTTTACCCAAGGAATATCCAGTTTTGCTGTGTACCATTAATTAGCGGACACATTGTATATAGATATATATATATAGGGTGACAGAAAAAGTGCCATGCATAGTACCACGCGATAGAGGACACTAAAATAAGAAAAAGTTCCTATCAACTTAGGTCCGCAACGCCTTCGTTTAAAAGATATAGGGTGTCCCACAATGATGTAATAAGCGGACGGAATTTTGTATACAGGGGCTTTTTATCACACATAATTCAAATGTGACCTTAGTTCTTTTATTACTGAAAAGCAGTGATCATATTACAAGCCTCCCACGACAAATCCACCTATTTTCAAACCTCCTTTCAAAAAATTTCCTTACCACTCAAGAAAAGTGAGCTAGCTTGCCATCAAGCATAAAGTCCACTCTTGCAACAATGTCCAATGAAACATCTTCTAATAATGTGTTCAGGTTATTCTCAACAGTGTGAGTTCTGAAACTCCACTATTAACATTTTTTTAAACAGACATCTTCACCACCCATCTTCATCCAAACGCCTACGCACGTCAATAAATGGTCAAACATTAGGAACCTGTCCTAAAGGATAGATACGTTGAGCTTTGGAGAAATTTGACCGAGCTTCTCCGTAACACATAATCATGTCCATGTATTCTTCAAAAGTATAGTGAACCATTTTAGTAACACAATATAATATGTACTATTGGAGTGACGAAAATAACAGGTGATGGAAATTTACGAAAAAACAAACGAAATCTATGACACTTGTCTTGTTAGAGGTATTTTGTGTTTTTGATTAAGTTTTTCATTGATTCTCTTATTGACTTTTCAAAATTACTTTCAAAAATGGTTCACTACACTTTTGAAGAATACATGGACATAATTATGTGTTACGGCGAAGCTAGATCAAATTCTTCCGAAGCTCAACGTATCTATCGAGAAATATATCCATTAAGGCATATTCCTCATAATAGGACATTTATTGACGTGCATAGGCGTTTGGGTGAAGATGGCTGTTTTAAAAAACCAAAAGTTAATAGTGGAATTTTCAGAACTCGTCGCACTGCGCGAAAGGAAGAAACTGTTTTACGAATGGTAGAAAATAATCCGAGAACAAGCACCAGGAAAACAAGTTCAGCGGTATGAAATGATAACCGTGAATCAGTTGGACAAATTTTCAATGAACAACTTCTTCGCCCGTATCATTTCCAAAAGGTTCATTCACTATTAGAACATGACTATCTTCCTCGTGTACAATTTTGCGAATGGTTGCAAAATCAAAGGCACGATATTTTTTCTTCAATTTTGTTTGCTGATGAAGCTGGTTTTAGCCGTGATGGTGTTCTGAACCTACATAATATGCACCATTGAAGTGATGAAAATACTCATCAAACCGTAATTAGAAGTCACCAATATGGGTTTTCTATTAATGTGTGGGCAGGTATAATTGACAATTACTTAATTGGCCCATTTTTATTGCCCAATCGATTGACAAGTGAACTGTATCTAAATTTCTTGGAGAATGAACTAAATACGTTATTAAAGAATGTTCCATTGGCTATTATTGATAGAATGCGTTACATGCATGATGGCGCGCCAGCTCACTTTTCTCGATTGGCAAGGGAATTTTTGGATAGGAGATTTGGAAATACGTGGATTGGTCGAGGGGGACCAGTACCCTGGCCTGCTCGTAGTCCCGACCTTAATCCCCTCGATTTTTCATTTTGGGGATTCATGAAAAATGATGTTTATTCTGTAGAAATACATAATGAAGAGCAACTATGGACAAGAATTATGGAATCCGCAGTTAGATTCCGTAATAACCCAGGAATATTTCAAAGAGGCCGTCAATCCTTAGGAAGAAGAATTGAAAAATGTATTCAAGTGCAAGGACAACAATTTGAACATCTTCTAAAAATTTAATGTTTTTTTTTAATCACTGCCCTTCATTGTTGCTATTAAAATTTAATTGTTGATGTGTTATGTCATTGTTTTTCCAAATAAGTTACTTTGGTGCTTTTGGACAATTTACATGCATCGGATGCATTTTTCTCGTAAACCGTTGGTCCTAGCGACTTTAATAAGGTATGCCTTTCTGAAGCAGAAAAGATGGGAAAACAAATTTTTCCAGTCGAAAATGACATACAGTGTAAGGCAAAAAAGTTAGGACCGATTCGAACAAGATGGAAACCTGTATGTAGCGCCCTGTATCAGTAATAAAAGAACTAAGGTCATATTTGGATTCTGCGTGATAAAAAGCCCCTGTATACACAATTTTGTCCGCTTATTACAACATTGTAAAAAGATATTAAAAAAACAAAAAAATAATTATACTTTAACACCCTATATCTTTTAAATGAAGGCGTTGCGGACCTAAGTTCATAGGAACTTTTTCTCTTATTTTAGTGTCCTCTATCGCGTGGCACTATGCATGGCACTTTTTCTATGTCACCCTGTTATATATATATATATATATATATATATATATATATATATATATATATATATATATATAATTTGACAATAATATCTGGTGATCTGAAAAACTTTAGTTAGTTTATACCAATGATTAAATTCATTGAATGTAATATGATTATCATTCAAGAAATTGGTAATGACATTGGAAATTTGTAAACTAAGAATGTTACGTTTATCCTCATCCTGAATGTGATTAATGGCAAATTCGATTTCAGCTAAGAGATTTTTAATTGAAATATCTTGTCTACTAGCTGGTAAACAGAATTTAGGCCCTAATTACAGTAATTTTCTAATTTCCAAAGGAATATCCAACTCGTTTTTAATCATTGGTATAAACTAACTAAAAGTTTTTTATCAGATCACCCAGATATTATTGTCACAAATGCAGACAAGGGGAATGTATAAAGAACAATATAAAGAACTTTGCAATCAATTATTACTTAATGATACAATCCATTACAAGCAAATTCCCAAGAATTTAACAACACATATTCAGAATAAATCCAATAAGTTAGTTTCAAGTCTAAAAGAAAAAAGAGAAATTACTAATGAACTAGCCAAATCCTTAATGTGCTATAGTGGTGTAGCTCCTAAGTTCTATGGGTTACCAAAAATACACAAACCTATATTGTCAATGAGACCAATTATTTCTGGTATTGAGACTCCTAACATAAAAATTGTAACCAAGATTTTCACAGAGGCTTACAATTTTAACGATTACTATGTCACAGATTCATTTGAATTCGCAGAATTCATCAACAATTTCAAACTTCCTCTCAACTTTAAGCTGATTAGTCTGGATGTTGAATCTCTTTTTACTAACATACCTATTAATTTAGTACTTAAAACTATTCACAACCACTGGGCTAATTTAGAACAACATTGTTCGCTTAACTTTATTAAATTAACAGAATTTATTTTTGACTCCACCTCTTTCTCATACAATGGTCAATTTTTTATACAAATAGCAGGAACGTCCATGGGTTCCAAATTAAGCCCTATCGTGGCTCAATACGTCATGGATGACTTACTTAATACCTGCATCCCTAAACTGAGTTTTGACACTAATGTCATAATCCTAGACTGGTTCAGGAAACCGACGAGTTCAGGAAAGTACCTCAATTATTATTCAGATCATACATATAAAATGAAAGTCAATTTAGTTCTGGGTTTAAAAACAGGATCACAAAAATATCCCATCCATCATTAAGACAAAAAAACTTAGATTTACTGTTTATATTACTCAAAGACAATTCGTATCCTGAATCTATGTTAAAGAAACTGCTATACTCTACTCCTAACATTGAAGACCAACACAATATCAGCAATAATAGTCTTCTTTTACGTAACAATGAACCATTGAATGACGAAGAGGTGGAAACTGAAATAAAAAAGTACAGTTCAATATCTTACATTAATACTCTTACTCCTAAAATTCATAAAATTCTCAAACTAGATAAGAACATCATCATAGCCCCAAAAAACATTAAAAGAGTTAACAATCTATTCAGTCAGCTTAAGGATGAGACCGCCACTTTAGATAAAACAAATGTTATATATAAAATCCCTTGTAGTGATTGTAACCAATCATATATCGGCATGACTTCAAGGAATCTTAGATATAGACTTACATCACACCGCAGTGAGTCAGAAAAGATGCTTGTGCTTTGTCACAACACGTACATTCCACTGGACACAGCCCTGATTTCGACAAAGTGCAAGTCTTGACCTCTGAATCAAATTTATTCAAAAGAAAGTTTTTAGAAATGGCCCATATACGTTGTACAGACTATGTAATGAATAAGAGAAGTGACACTCAAAATTTAAACATAATTTATTCTAACATACTTTATCTAGATAAACACAGAAATCATAGGATGAACTATTAACGGATTAACCCTTAGTGGCAGAAGGGGATTTATTTTGTATGGATTTTACCATTTTGTTTAGTGTAAAAGAGTTATCACGAATAACTCTATTTAGTATTAATCTCCAGAACGTCCCAGATAGAAGTAAGAGTCCTATGTAATAATAGACATTCAAATCATCTTAAATAATCCTATTCATAATAGAGAGCGGATAGTTAGGCAAGAAAAACCCATAAAAAAAGCAGGCAAAAAGGCAACAAAAACAGTCAAAAAAGGCAAGGAAAAAGGCAAAATTTAAATTCGAAAAAGGCACACAATTGTTTAAAATAATTTAATAACTACTTACGTAAAATGAATTTACAAAAAAAAAAAAAAAAAATAACAAAACATTTAATCTACGTTAACATTATTATTCCAGGCTGTAATTAAGTACTGCTCCGTATGGTCAGGTAACAAATTTGCCCTGGTATTGCTGATCAATTTGCTTGTATGTCGAGAAAGATCTCGACATCACAGGATGTAATGGGCATATTTAATTGCAGCGACTTCTTGAGGGCTTGCACCAAGCCAATGGCCTCTTCTCCTTTATGTACATTTACAATATCTTTTATTTTGTGAAGATTTTGGATTCTTTTGTAACACAGATAATATCTTTTCATTTACTTTTATCCCACTAGCACCAGGTACCCGTGCGATTTCATTTACCACATCGTCCACTATCCCTAACGCTTCCACTAACGCGAGGTTCCTTGCTTCGAGTTTCTTTATAGTTTCGAGTAGGTAGCAGAAATGGGTGTTTATATACATTATACCTCGACGGACGTTTTCATCTTCAAAACTCTCTTGAGCTTTTTGTATAGCAGCAGCCGTGGAAGGGTGAAATGAATTCACTACCTGTAAATTATCATATCATTTTTGCAGAATTCATAACAGATTTTGCAAACATGTGTTTACCTCTTTAATTGAGTTTCAATGAAGCGCGTAAAAATTACACGTCTCGATCCAGGTACCCCATCTGGTAATCACAGGTTCAGGAGAGAGAGAGAGGAACAGATGGCAGCTTTTCTTTATACTCAGAAACTCGTAATGGTGCTTTTACAAATACCTGCAATTTTAAATCGTAATAGCAGCACACAGACAATGTAATGTTTACCTTCTTCACGGAAGAAATTAATTTATTTACAGCACTAAATTCCTTGCGAATGCATTCACACACTCTGTGCAGTGCGTGCTAGGCAAGTAACATGCAGTAGTTTAGGTAGAATACCTTTAGGGCCCGTGCCGCTTTTAGCATGTAAGGTGCCGCGTCGCTTACTAAAAGCAATATTTTCGATTCAGGTATTTCGTTAGAAATAAAATACCTAAAACAAAAACTGTATATTAACCAAGTATGATAGACTTAATAGTGTATGATGAACGGCTTAGAAACCTGGTGAAAGACACAAAAGTAATGCGCGGAGCGGAGTGGATCGGACCATTTTTGGTTTTATCCAGAGTGTGTTTAGGGCAAAAGTGGGTCTGGAGAACGAAAGCAAACGTAGTGCGAACGTCCAGAATTAGGGTTGACAAATTAGTGGATAATGGTGCGAGAATGAAATACGCAGATGCTGTGAGTAAAGAGTTGAATGAATGAAACAGTGTGGAACGGACAAATAAAAGACACTGACGTTGAAAGTGCATAGATAAGCTTGAAAAACTCTATTGTCAATTGTGTCGTGCGAATAAGTGGAAGAGTGATTGTAGGTAGGCAGAAAAAATGTGCTTGGTGGAATGAGTCGGTAAAAAGGCAGTAAGTAAGAAAAAAGATGCATACATGGCAATGATTGCTGCAAAAAATGAGACTGAGAAGAAGCGATTGTATGAGGTTTACAGATTAAGAAACAAAGAAAGGAAGGAGGCAGTGAGAATAAGTAAAGAGGAAGTGATGACTGTGGAAGGAGAGAAAATGCAGAATTATTTTGAGGAAACAAAAACTCTTCTGAAAATGGGTCAAAAACACAAAATGTGGCCCAAAACAGAACGCTGCAGGAGTTATGAATGCTGGAAACGAAATAGTATGGGACGATTGTGAAGTGAGGAATGCTGGCAAGAATATTTCGGAAAGCTGTACAGTAGTGAGGAAAGTAAGACTGAAGGGTTACATAAGGAGAATATAGAAGAAATGATGAATGAAACTGAGAAGGATATTGGAATAAATGAGGTAGAGAAAACGGTAGGAAGGTTGAAAAACGGCAAAGGAGCAGGCGTAGATGAAATCACTGGTGAAATGCTCAAGTATGGTGGTGCAAAGTTTATACGAAGATTGCGTGAATTATTCAATGTATGCCTTATGTGTGAAAAGTGCCAAGTGATTGAAAGAGCACGATCATTGTACCATTGTATAAGGGTAAGGGTAACAAGAGTGATTGTAAGAACTACAGAGGAATAAGCTTGCTCAGCGTACCTGGTAAAGTATTTGGAAGAATACTGATTGATAGAGTACGAGAAACTACACAAACTAAGATGTGGGATGTACTAGGTGGCTTCATGCCAGGAGAGGATGTGTCGATCCGATGGTTGCCTCCAGCAGGTGATCGAAAAGTGTTTAAAAGTAAAAAGGAAGTTGTGCATTGTGCGTTTGTAGATCTGGAGAAAGCATATGACAGAGTGAATAGAGAGAAGCTGTGGGAAATATTAAATGAATATGGCGTAAATAAAGGTCTAATAAATGGAATAAGGGCAGTATACAACGGTAGTCGGGTATGTGTTAGGGTGAGGGGACGTGTGAGTGAATACTTCAATATTGAGCAATGAGTGCGACAAGGTTGTGTGATGTCACCATGGTTGTTCAATGTATACATGGATAAATGTCTTAGACAAGCATGTACCGATACAAATGGAGTAATGGTTGGTGACGTAAATGTACGACTTCTGGTGTATGCAGATGACACAGTCTTATTAAGTGACAGTGCGGATGAGCTGCAAACCGCGCTGAGGAAGTTTGATACAGTCTGTGAGAGCATGGACCTAAAGGTAAACGTGAAGAAAACTAAGATTGTGGTGTTCAATCGGGAAGGTGGAAAGGAGAGTAGAGTATTTACTAAATGCCGTGGGTATGAGATTCCTGAGAAGCGCATGTGGTAAAACGAGAAGGGACAAGATAAAAAATGAATGCATAATGACGGAGTGTGGTGAGGAAAAGACGATGATGAATAGATATAAAAGTTGTACATTACGTTGCTTTGGTCACATTGAGAGAATGAACAACGCAGATTAACGAAACAAATATATGTGGGTGATGTTAGGGAAAGGCTGGCCTGGTAGGCCGAGTAAAACTTGGCTGAATGTAGTAGAATCTATGATAAAGGAAAGAAAGGTAAGCAGTTTCAAAAACAAAAGGGCATGTCAGAGACTATGTATGAATCTTGTGGAAACTAGGGAGGTATGCGGAGATAAGATAAGATATAGATTGTCAATGAAAAATAAATAAGAGGCAGGGATTGTTTTGGCTACCCCGCAAGGGAATGGCGTAAAGGTTAAGTTAAGTTTATTTTTTACGGTTCACTTAAAACTACATTTTTTCAATTTTGTTAAAATAAAAAATCGACAAAAAAGGCAAAATCCCAAAAATTTCTTTAAAAAGGCAAAAACCGCCAAAAACATCAAAAAAAGGCAAAAAAGGCAAAGTAAAAATTGCATGTTTGGAGTCGTCATGTCTTAAAACTTATAGAAATTCAACTTTGCCTTTAATATCCTCATTAATTCAAAAAAGGCATTTGCCTAAATATCCGCTCCCTCTTGATAACACTTTTACACTTACCACACAATCACATTCAACATATTAATCTACTTATACATTGATTTCATAACCATTTTCTTTATTTTTCCTATAACTATGACAATGATTTTTTTGTGAAAGTCCAAAAATTGATTTTGACGTCTAATTCAAATTTAAATTGAAATATCTTCTTTCAATGCTGCTTCAATGTTTTTAACTGTATCCACGATCGTAAGTTACTATCTTATTTTAATTTATATGTATTATTAACGCATAACTTCTTGTAGATTGGTTGACAAAGGTAATAAATTTACCGAAAGCTTCCATTTGAACAAAGGATCTTTTCTTTATTTTAAACTAGCCCCACAACCTTGGCTGCTAAATTTTTCTGATTGTTTTTTAACTTAATCAGCCACGATTAACAACCTTGATTAAATATATATATATATATATATATATATATATATATATATAGATATAGATATATATATATATATATATATATATATATATATATATATATATAGATATACAGGGTTTTCAAAGTTAAGTCGGCACTATTGCTATCTTGGTTATTATTGGTGCTACGAAGTCGGTTAAATGGGCAAAAAAGTAGCATTTTTTTCGCTCGTTACGATGGTGAAATCAAAATGAAAATTGAACATAGTGTTCGCGAGTTATGTCAAAAATTTCCATTTTTTTAAATGGCACACCCAATATGCAATATCCTTAATCGATAGAAAATTAAATTCTGAACGAATAAGTTCCTATGACATTTCACCCTAATGTCAAACATAACAAAGTTATTGATCATTTACCAAATTCATCAAGGTGGCTGTATTACCATAGAGCAGAAAATGAAAAGAATATCAGACAATTGAAACATGATTCTTTATTCTAAGTGATAATAATAATAAGAAACAACAAAACAAAACAAAACTCAAATTAGATGTTCGAAAACATCACCCTCTTGCTCCAAGTATTTCTGGGCCCGCTTGTAGACACTTTTAGTAGCCTTAGCAATGGATCTACTATCAATATTATTAATGGCGTGAACGACTTTGCTGGACATCGTCAAGGTTATCATATCTCCTGTTGTACACCACACTCTTCACATATCCCCAAAAGAAAAAATCCATGGGAGTAATGTCAGGTGATCGAGGAGGCATACGGATAGGCCCATTAGTTGATAAATATCTGTCATCAAAAAAATTGTTTAATATTGTATCTATCTGGCGAACGTTATGAAGAGGAGCTCCGTCTTGTTGAAATAAATTTTCTGCCTATCCATTAAATTTACATCATCCAAGAAGTCTTGGAGTGTGGCAGTCAACATTTCGGCGTACCGCTCACCAGTTAACGCTCCCTGATAAAATACTGGACCAACAATTATCGAGCCAATTAAACCGCACCAAACATTAACACTGAAGCGTCTCTGCGGGTTACAAGATCGGTAGAGAATCGGATTTTCTCGACTCCAAAAATGGCTGTTTTTCCTGTTGAGACATGCCCTATTAGAAAAAGTTGATTCGTCACTCCAAAAATCATTATTGGTTCTCATTTGATTAATAAAGCCAGTTGATAAACTGAATTTCGCGTCTTATCTTGATCTCCTGAGTACTAGTGTCTGTGTAGGTCGGAACTTTACGGCACAAACTTATACTTCTTTAGAATATTGTGGATGGAACCCAAACATAGTCCATTTTCTTGCACTAAATCATTAATTGAAGTTTGTTGATAGATTCAAAATAGATTGCTCAACAAATTTCAGTTTCTTCACTAATTATACATTGTTCTATTAGAAATCTGGATTTCTTAAACACGCTCGATATTAGATTCTAAGTTTACGATTACAAAACCAAAAAGTACTCTTTCTTATCCGGCAAATGACGGTAGGAAACAAATCACTGTAACGCTCACGGCTCGACAACTGTTTTTTGACAAATTGTGATTACTAAACATATCACACTTTTCTGAATGGGTGATAAGGCATTTTTTATTCAAAAACATAAACTCTTAACTTCTTTATTAGCAAACTTCAATTTTGACATATCAATTCTGAATTGACATTTGTGAAAATGACCAAATATTGTTCACCGTAAATACCAGCAACAACCTTGACGAATTCAACTAAATTATCTTAATAACTTTGTACATTTTAACATTAGTAAAATGTCATAGGAAACTTTTTATTCAGAATTGAATTTATCTATCGATTATGAACTTATTGCATATCTGTGTGCCATTTAAAAATGGAAATTTTTGACATAACTCGCAACTACGAAGTTCAATAATTTATAATTCTGATTTCTACCATCGTAACGAGGGAAAATGCTAGACTTTTGCCAATTTAATTTCCGACTTCGTATCACTCATATAATAACGAAGGTAATTGCAAATAGTGACCGATTTAATTTTGATATTAACCTTGTATACACAATAACTGTAATTTTATCCATTAACGCTTAACATTTTGAAACATCTGGTGAACTAGCACGACCTTAAACTTAGTGGAAACTTGAGAGAAATGAAGTAATTTTAATCAAATTATAATTTTAATAAAATTATGAACCTACGTATACAATGTATAGGTATAGAAGGTACGCAATAGACTTTTCATTGTCGTTTAATCTTCCTATTAATCATTTTAGAACGTTACTGTGAGTAGGTGTGAGGTACGAATGCTTGTGTTCTTGTCGTGTTAATCTTCTCCTATACTTCTTTTGAACTGTCTCGCTTGCATTGTTCCTTGCCTTGCCTTGTGAATGTCCTGTACTTGCTCGCTGTTTCTTTGCCTTGCCATCCCTTGTTTTGCACTTGCCTTGACTGTTCGATTGCTTGCTGTTTTGTTGTTTTTGTGCCTTGCCTTGTTTGCCTTGCCTTGTTGTTTTGCTTGTTTGTCTCTTTTGCCTTGCCTTTTTGTCTTTTTGTTTTGCCTTGCTGTTTTTTGCCTTGTTTTTTTGCCTTGTTGCCTTGTTTGCCTTGTTTGCTTGCTTTGCCTTGCCCTTTTTGTTTTGCCCTTGCCTTGCCTTGTTCCTTGCCCTTGTTTCTTGCTTTGCCTTGCTTACCTTGTTACCTTGCCTTGCCCTTGTCTTGCCCTTAAAAACCAGTATGGACACTCAGAGACATTATCTTAATTAGTTCATAAACGTTGAGCAACTTTACGAATGTGTTAGTTTTTTTATATATGTTTTAAAATTATATACTTTATTAATGACTGTCAACCTCTTATTTACAGATGAAATGAGCAGATTACTACTACTACCAGAGTCCAAATTAGTAATAACTACACCTGAAATTCATAATAACGTGCTTGAAACGTTGCGGATATCTAATTTAAATATACCGATAATAGTCCTCAAAACAAAGGTAGTCATTGCTATAAAATATATGGTAGAAACCTAAGTAAATGCTTTAATCAATAGAAAGAATCAGTATTACCACGGAACAATTAACTTCAACGATATTGTAAATGGTACATACACCACTGAAATATTTTCACAAAACGATCAAGAAGATACCATTATAATACCGTTTTCTAGTGGAACTACTGGACATCCAAAAGGAGTAGAACTTAGTAGTAGAAATGTAATTGCAGCGTTAGAGCAAATATCATCTAGAGAAGTAACAACGTTGACAGAAACTAATGGTTTATTACAGTCTCATGCTCGTGTAAACTTCAATGAATATTTATGTTTACAGGACCCGAACAAGAAATTGTACCAATAATATTACCTATGCATCATATTTACGGATTAGTACCTATACTTATGCATGGATTAATTAAAGGATGTAAAATGGTCACGATTCCCAAATTTAAATCACAGCTGTTTATAGACGTTCTAGAAAAACATAAACCGACTATGCTATTTCTAGTACCACCAATTTGTAAATAGTGAGGAAAGTAAGCTGAATGTAAAGTAATGATAATTTTTTAGGCAATATGATCTTAAATAATAATAACGTTAAGCAAAGCCATTTGGTAAGCGTGAAACATATTCTTTCAGGAGGAGCCCATTTAGGAGCAGCAGATGTTATGGCGCTTCGTGAAAAACTCAATGGTAAAGTTGTTATTCTTCAAGCCTATGGTTCGACTGAAAGCACTTCTATAAGTACATGTCAAAGCAAACTTTTAATAAATGGCATAAAGCCCGGTGGAATTGGTTTGATAGTACAATCAACAGAAGTAAAAATTGTTTCAACGGATGATGGCAAAGAACTAGGTGTAAATGACACTGGAGAACTTTGGATTAAAGCTCCTCAGGCAAGAACACTGCATTATGGTGCCTTAACAAAATGTTTAATTTTTAATAGGTAATGAAAGGGTATTACAAAAATGAAAAAGCAACTAATGAAACAATAACTGAAGACGGGTGGTATAAGACCGGAGATGTGGGTCATTACGACGAAGATGATCACTTTTTTATCACCGATAGAATAAAAGATCTAATTAAAGTTGGAACCTACTAATGTATTTATTGCATCCTGATATTCTAACGTTACAGGTGAAAGGGTACCAAGTTGCGCCGGCTGAGTTAGAGGACCTATTAAAACAACATCCGGATGTAGAAGACACTGCTATAGTTGGTATTCCCCATAAAATGCATGGAGAAGCTCCTAAAGCTTTCGTGGTACTAAAACGCGATTCAAAAATCACGACGAGTGCAATACACGAATTTGTTAACAGCAAGGTTGTGAAGTACAAACAATTAACTGGAGGAGTTATATTTATCGACGCTATTCCCAAAACGCCTTCAGGAAAGGTACTAAGGAGAGAGTTAAAATTATTATAATTTTTAAATAACATATAAAACAAATTAGTTGTTTCCTTTCAAATTGCATATACTGGCTTAAGAATATTTTCATTTTTTAATGTGACAGTAAATTTTCCTGAATAAATGAAAATGTAAATCGAACTAATATGATTTAAAATCAAATAACGTTTTACTTAATAGTTAAATATAGGTACTCAGATACATAGGTACACAGATACATGGATACACGGATAATACACAGATACGCGTATAATAGCACGTTTATCGGTGGGCACAATACAAAACAGTAGTATTGAGGCACCATCCCCTCCACTTTTTTTACGTCACAAACCCCGTCCACTTTCACTTTTTTATACGCTCACGTGGGGGGACCGTATTTTCCACCCCTATGGTTTCTTTTCGGAGGCCTTTTTCAACCCTTGATGGAATTTTCATCCTTAATTACGATCTTTTTATTTTCCTCGCCCACGTGTGAGACCGTGTTTTTTACCCCTATTATTGGCAGTTTCTTTTCTTCTTTTCAACCCTAATTATTTTTGTTTTTACTCGCCCACGTGTAGGACGTGTTTTTTCTACCCCTATGGTTTCTTTTCGGAGGCATTTTTCAACCCTTGATGGAATTTTCATCCCCAATTAAAGTCTTTTTGACAGCAATGTTTATACTTACTCACGTGAGGGGCATATGCAGGTCTTGGGCAGTACCCCTGGAGGTTAGGCAAATGCACACGCATACAATGTTGGAAATTGCCCTAATAAGATATTATTATTAAAATTATTGATCACATTGTTTTAAACTGGTCATATGCTATTGGGTACATTCGGTTGATCTTTTAGCTATACGAGAAATTTATTTATGCGTTGTATTTCTAATAAGGAGGCCTAATGCTAGCTTGTAAGACACATGTAGGGCTTCGCAAATTGTTCTCGGGCCTTCGCCCCTGGCTGGAGATGGTATGGGGACCCTAACCTTATTAGACAAGTGCATAGCTTAGCTATCGTGGCCCCTTGGTGCAGTTGTATGCGGGTTCTAACTAATCTTACAGCTGTAGGCCTTCGCCCGTCATACAAAATTGTATTCTAATAAGGAGGCTAGCCTTATAAGACAGGACTTGTATCAGGGTCTGCGCCCTGGCCCTTTGAGTTAAAATTGATTTTAGCGTCATCTAGTGGCGTATAGACTAATGAACATTTTCTATAATAGAAGTTGATAATGCACACCTCTCTATTACTCTATCTCGTTTCTCTCTCACCCTCTCTCACTCTTTCGGCTCTTTCTCTCTCTCCCTCTCTCTCTCTTTCTCTCTCTCTCTCACACACACACACACACACACAAGCAAATCAATTAATTAATTAATCAATCAATCTGAAACAAATCATGCTCAATCAAATCAACCAGGTCAATCTCAATCAATCAACCGTAATTATGTCTTACAGTTTGCGGAAACCAGATTACAGTTCAAAACTGAATACTTTAAAGTCTAATTATATATGACGTAAAATAATAAATAATTTCTACCCTAATGCAATGATGCTTTATACAGGGTTCCCCATTTTAGACATTTTAACTTTTTAATGGACTAATATGTAGCTTATTCTTTGGGATTTATGACTAAAGTAAATAACAATTCAAGTTTTAAAGAGCATGTCTTCCAAATGCCCTCCTTCGACTTCAATGCATTTTTGAATTCTAAGTTCAAAATTTATCATCACTCGGCGAAGCAAATCTCCATTTATTCCTGCAATTTCATTTCGAATCTGCTCCTGCAGCTCCGGAATTGTTGGGACGACTTGCAAAACTTTTTGCTTTAGGTATCCCAGAGAAAAATCGGGGCCGTTAAATCAGGAGATCTGCCAATTCAAATTTCCAAATCGAAATTATACGGCCGTCAAAAAATCTCGCAAAATTCTCATAGTGTTTCTGGCTGTGAGCCGTTGCTCCATCTTGCTGGAATAATATGGCGCCATTTAGTCCTCGTCTAATTAGTTCTGGGATAAGAAACGTTTGCAACATGTTTATGTAGCGTTCGGAATTAACTGTAACAGAACGGTTATTTTCATCCTCAAAAAATAAGGACCGATAATTCCAAATGATGCTACACCGCACCAAACAACGACTTTTGGACTGTGGAGGTTTTTGGTAAACAGTTCGTGAGGATTTTCTACTCCCAGTATCTAAAGTTTTGCTTGTTAACAACACCGTCCAAATGAAAATTTGCTTCGTCGCTCATTAGCAAATTATGAATTTCTCCACGATGCCGATGTAAAATTCTTCACAAAATGTCACCTCGCTCCTTTGTCTAGATCACTGAGGTTATGCGCCATTTGATATTTATAGGGTGAAATTTTATATGGACAGGCGCCTCCTTGATCTTTAAAACTTGAATTGTTATTTATTTTAGTCATAAATCCACAGAATAAGCTACATATTAGTCCATTAAAAGTTAATTTACTTTGATTAAAAGTTTTATTCGACTTTTAAATTGTATAGTCTAATATGGGAACCCATTATATATATATATATATATATATATATATATATATATATATATATATATAGGCAGATCTCTCCTTCTAAACAGGCACCACCCATACATTCGGAAAATCATATCTGATTTATTTGCATGTTCAATTACATACCAGTTATAAAAACCCCATTAAAAAAACTGGAAAGTTATATAATTACTTATATATAACATAGAGTTAAATTAAATTAACATGTTTTTAAGAATATCAAACTGATATAATGGAAATAAAAGGCAAAAGGTTTTAATGGTTTTATTATAATACGCGAATTAACAATAGCTACAAGTTTAAAATCCACGAATACGTACCAACTATTTGTAGAGCTGATCTTATGACGTTATCCTATAAGAGTAATAATACATTTTAAAATCTTTATCGACATATTTGTTAGCAATATCAGGTAAAAACGTTATATATATATATATATATATATATATATATTGAAATGTCTTAATTATAGAGTTAGAAGATAAAATTTGTAATAATAATTAAATAATTTCAATATGGGGATAGAGTTCAAGGATTTAGTTGAAGATAAAATTTTTTTAAAATATAAGAAATATCCTATATGTAATTGAATTTAACGTATAAAATTTGCTCTGAATAGAATTTGCTTTCTAACGCATGCGTTAATGACTTTAAGTGAAAAATAATTAAAGCTGTCAAAAATGTCAAATAATTAAGAAATTTTAATGTTTGCATCAAAATGAAAATTTAGAAAAAGAAAAGGAAATAATTAGCTTCACAGGTGTTTACACAAGTAAATAATTGAAATTCTTAATTAATAACATATAACAAATATAAATTGCAGGGAAACACCAATAAACAGGGTTATAAAATTTTAAAACTCACATATACAGTCCTTCCTGTCGATTGAATGATGTCTTCAAACTTCAGCTGGATGCAGGCAATGTTCCCTCGGCTACAGTTGTTACTGATATCCAACTGCTATCTCGGTTCTCGAAGACACCAACTTCCAAGCTTCAAGATGTTTTCTTTCCAAAAACGGCAACCTCCAAACACTTATGTACTATGGTAACTTTTTATTTAAAATGGTTTTAAATCTTTATGAGTGATATCGTTTAAAATGTATTATTAAGTATCCAAGATTTTTTTTAACACACTTTTATTTTAGTTACCGAAATATAATATTTATTTAAGAGGAATTGTCCGAGAAATAAAAAAACTTTCACCAAATAAAAATGGAATTTAATTTGGTATAAAAGAATTATTTTAAATTGGAAAACACGAAAACAAATTTACACAAAATCGTGACATCAATTAATCGTACAGAATTATTTTATTAACAACGACAGGTATCGGTGACCGAACTATTTATTTTAACCGATGATATAAAACAAGTGCTCTCGAAATTATTCGTAACGTAAACTTTCTCGACGATAATAAATTAGGTTATGTAAACACAAATTTAGCAACACTGTTTTAACTTTTCACTTTTGAACAAATTCTAGAGAGAGAATGACTTCCTGAGCGCTTGCTTTTATAGGTTTCTGGTTGCTACAGAAATTTCAACTTTTTTACAGCCATATTGCAAAATTTACAATGGATGTGATTGGATAATCAAAATTAAGAATTGTACATAAATGGAATTTTGGCCGTAACTTTCTATACATGGTCGGAAATGAAATTTAAAAACGGAAATGAAAACTATGTGAAATTTTGAATAAAAGGACACCTAATAAGCAATAATTCCTACCACTAATAAACGAAACAACTTAATCTAATCAAAATAAGCTATTAACTATTTACACTTACAAGCTACACTAAAATTACTTGCAAAATGGAATTCTGAGGACAATTTACATAAGAAAACATATCTTTTATATTCGAAACATTTAATTTAATGAAAATTTTAAGCTTTTGTAAATTTGTCTAGAATTCACCTCAGATTTAGCAAAATTTTGCGGATAAAAACGCTGTATCCTTATAAAAACTTATTTATATTGTGAAAGAACATCTATTATTTGCTTTAAGAGCAAAACTAAATCTAATAATGTGGAAAAAGTATAAAATTATGTGAAAAATCTAAAATTTACAACGTAACCATACTTAAATTTAAATATGAAATTAATTCATATTAAAAATGTTTTTACACTTAAAATGTTATGTTTAAGGTTTGTACAACTTGTCTTTATTGTTCTCACTACTTATTTGCAATGCATAATGTTATTTAGTCTTGCATTGAAAAGTCTCATCGTCTAACACTCTTTTAGGATTTTTACACTATAAATTGTACGGCACTATAAATGTTTGTATGCCATAATGTTCTAAATGTTTTTCTTCTTGTGAATCAAGTATTATAATTTTTGTCACTAATTCGCTAACAAAAATGTGTGCGAAAATTGTCTATACTGTCAATATTATAACCCTTTTAACTAAATTTTTGTATTTCCTGCTTTTAAAAACTAAACATACACTATCCCTAACCTAATCCTAACTACATAGTCCATGTTTAAACACCTGTGAAATGTCTACTTGCCAAATTACCTTTGAAAAATTGAATTTTATTGTAAAAATTGCACTACTAAAATGACTCTACGAAAATGGTGATATCTAACATTCTTGACAATTTTGGTAGCAGCAAATTGCTTTTTATGATGAAACCAAACTTAGCAAATGATATTCAGATCAATTTATACCAAATAAATTTATTTTAAACACATCGTGAGCCAGATTTATGTAAAATTGTGTCTCGCACTTGTATCGAGCCAGAAATTACCCCTTTTTATGACCCAAATGTCATGTAAGCTGTCCGATACTTCTATTACCTCTTTCTAAACATCTCAAAATATATATATATATATATAATACAATTACTTTTAGAAGTGTTTTTTCGTTCAGTTGTTCTAATAATGATAACCATATGTTCAACTGAAATAGTTTTTTTTGTACCTGTCCACATGTAGTCTCACTAAAACACGTTTATGAATGGTTGGATATAAACTGACTATTACATTCCGATCATTAACTAATTTAAAAAGTAATACACAACACGTGATTACTGATACTCGTATTTAGCAATTATATTGTACTTATAAAATTTACATTCAAAACACTTACAAATATTTTAAAAATTTTGCTAACGCAAAAATTACTTTAAGTAATTGAATCTTAAGATTACATAAACTATTGTATATAACACATCACTACACACACACACACACACACACACAATCACACACACACACACACACACACACACACAACACACACACACACACACACACACACACACACACACACACACACACACACACACACACACACACACACACACACACACACACACACACACACACACACACACACACACACACACACACACACACACACACACACACACACACACACACACACACACACACACACACACACACACACATGTACTTCACGTTATATGGATTTTTATCAGTTGAGATTAATAGCAATGTTAACTAAACGCTTTAAAGTTTCTAATCTGAAATAAGAGTGACGTAATCTAATTTATTTGAAATTTCATAGAGAGCATCACCATCATCGAGATTTTCAGATAAAATCACCTCATCGTCTTCACCTTGAACGATTATATTGTAACAACCTATAAAGCAGCTAATAACCCCTGACAGTTTTTGTCAGAGACTATTATTATTATGATTATTACATGGGCATGAGGTTATCCCGAAATTGACTGGTTTCAACACAGCTCTGGAAATGCTGCACACTCCTCAAATTTCTCAGTTCGTTCGCAGAAGTTGTGCCGTATTCATATCCTTCAATTCCTGCACTCTGTCTCGAGACTGTAGTACGTTTTCTAATACATGAACAGAATCTTTAATACTCTGATGCGTGTAGCAGCAAAACACGTTAGCTAGCCAGTTTCATCTCTGTATTATTTTACATGCAAGCCTGACCTTATCATAAATACATCTGTCAAAAAGCTAATTAAACATAACTCCACGGACTGGTCATAGCAAGCAGCGTTTCCAATTATGGTTTTGAGTCAACACAATATTGCCTACAACTACATACAATCGACTATCATTGTTTTAGCACGAGAAGCAAATGAAAACACGCACGCACGCAAGCAAGCACGCACGCACGCACACATATACACACACACGCGCGCGCGCGCGCGCGAAAACACGCAAACGCAAAAACATACAAAACGCGAAAACACACCAACACAAAAAACACGCAAGCACGAAAACACGCTAACGCGAAAACACGCAAATACGAAAACACACAAACAAAAACACGCTAACACAAAAACACACAAACGAAAAAAACGCAGTCATGAAAACACGCTAACACGGAAATACGCAAACGTGAAGACACGTAAAAAGAAAACACGCAAATACGAAAACACACACACAAACGAAAAGACGAAAACTCGTAAAGCTGCAAACGTGAATCAAGACGGGGGAGCACGGTTAGGAAAAACAAGTTTATTGACAAAATTGAAGAAAGCTTAGCGTTTGAAAATATATTATTATTATTATAAACAACAATATTTTATTTTTATTTAATAACAACCTTTATCGGTCTTCTTCTTCTTCTTGAACCGTGATTCGTCGCTTTCATCATCATGGTTTTGAGATTCACCCTTCTCCTCTACCTCATCGCTCTTCTTCCTCTTCTGTGAATCATCACCATCACCTTGGATGTGAGATACATTCAGCTCATCCACGTTATCGTTTCCATCATTATCTTGAACGGTTATGTTGTAATAGTTTATTAACAAGTCAGTAAAATCTCTAATGTCCGCTGATGTTGGCTCATAAGCAGGAGAATACATCATAATAATGCTCAATCGATGACAGTTACACTTTAAAGAACGAAATACACGAGCAACGAGAACGCTGCTAGCCTAGGGTCTTGTGCGCTGGCGCACTTGCCAATGTTCGGGTAGAATCGGTTATCTTCGAGGGAACTTTCAAGACGGCAGCCTGCGCGCAAGCTGCCGTCTTAGGAGAAATTTAATTCAACTCTATGTTATATATAAGTAATTATTACTTTCCAGTCTTTTTAATGAGGTTTTTATAACTGTTAATGAACACGTTACTATGAAACAATTTTGTGTGTATGTAATTGAACATGCAAATAAATCAGATATAATTTTCCGAATGTATGGGTTGTGCCTGTTTAGAAGGAGATAATCTGCCTATATATATATATATATATATATATATATATATATATATATATATATATATATATTGTGTGTGTGTGTGTGTGTGTGTGTGTGTGTGTGTATAAAGCATCATTGTATTAGGGTAGAAATTATTTATTATTCCTCGTCATATTTAATTAGACTTTAATGTATTCAGTTTTGAACTGTAATCTGGTTTCCGCAAACTGTAAGACATAATTATGGTTGATTGATTGAGATTGATCTGGTTGATTTGATCGAGCATGATTTGTTTGAGATTGATTGATTAATTAATTAATTGATTTGTTTGTATGTGTGTGTGTGTGTGTGTGTGTGTGTGTGTGAGAGAGAGAGAGAGAGAGAGAGAGAAAGAGCCGAAAGTGGGAAAGAGGGTGAGAGAGAAATAAGATAGAGCAATAGAGAGGTGTGCATTATCAACTTCTATTATAGAAAATGTTCATTAGTCTATACGCCACTAGATGACGCCACGTTAGGGGCTAAGCTCTGCACTTGTCTTATAAGGTTAGGGTCCCCATACTATCTCCAGCCAGTGACGAAAGCCCGAGAATAGTTTGCGAAGTCTTACGCGAGTCTTACAAGCTAGCATTAGGCCTCCTTATTAGAAATACAACGTATAAATAAATTTTTCGTATAGGTAAAAGATCATTCGAACGTACCCAATAGCATATGACCATTTTAAAACAATAGGATCGATAATTTTAATAATAATATCTTATTAGGGTAATTATGCAATTTCCAACATTGTATGCGTGTGCGTTTGCCTAACCTCCAGGGGTACTGCTCTTAATACAACCAAAAGAACCTTAATTAGGGTTAAAGCTGTCCATCAAAAATAACCCTAAGACCAACTCCAGGTCCAAGACCAACCCCAACTCCAAGACCAAACCCAAGACCTGCATATACCCCTCACGTGAGCAAGCACAAAAATTGCTGTCAAAAAGACTCTAATTAGGGATGAAAATTCCATCAAGGGTTGAAAAAGGCCTCGGAAAAGAAACCATAGGGGTGGAAAATACGGTTCCCCACGTGGGCGAATAAAAAAGTGAAAGTGGGCGGGGCTTGTGACGTAAAAAAGTGGAGGGGTTGGTGCTACTCAAAACAATTTATTATTACGGTGTATAATAAAAAATTTAACCCAAAGTTATTATAAATGCCCTTTGGTGCCTAAATATGATAATCTAACAATCAAGTTATCTGGAACTTTCCAACCGATTAAAAAAAAGATTGATCATTTTCAAATTTGTTAGATAGATTATAGACTGTTTGAATAAAATTGTTTTCAATGCGGCTGTCCTCTACAAAACTAAATTAATTGTTCTATAACATTAAATTGGAAATTTGAAAAGGCGGTTCTTCGTCTCTATAAACTTTTATCAACATACATATCGATCTCTTAGATTTTGGGTTAATCAATAAATAAGTTAATACGGCGAGGTTATTTCGTATAACCCTAAACATTTAACAGTTTTATTCACAATCATAAAAATGTAGTGAGCCTATTATCAGGTATTTGAGAAGTATGAAAGCAAGCCATTGCTCACCAAGGTTACGATCCGAGCGGAAACGCATTTGACGTTTGTTTCCACTCGGGTGGAAAAACTAAAAATTTAATTTAAATCTGTTGATGTAGTAAATTAAGGTAATTAATGCATGAATTAATTACTAGGTTTATCAATGCGGTCTTGAGACATAATTAATTTATAAAAGTAATGTTCTGAATAGCTTTCAAAATGATTTTTAAATGACACTGAAACATTTGCAACTCAATACTGATACGATTATCATATGACTAATTACAACGAATTTCTATTGATTATTCACTGCATCTAAGAAACAACCAATCACAGCATGCTACCTTCCTCAATTGGACCAATCAGACCGTTTTTAGACTGAATATTTCCTATTACACGACCAATCCGCACTAGGCGTAGCGTATACTTACAGTAGTAAGCGGGTTGCCAAACCAGCTACAGTGGAAATGAGCGGGGTCGAGATAAGGAGTAAAATGATTGAATAACATACCATACATTCACAACTTATACAGCTCAGTCCGGGAAAGATGTCTCTTGGCGCCACCACAATCTTAAATTTTGCTAAAATAGATCGTCTTGGGCGAGATGGTAAATTAATCCTGTTTGATTGTGTAAAACAGTATTGAAGCCCACTCAGTAAACTCATACACTAACTTCTCAAAGTCAAACACACTTCAAAACAAATCAACTCAAAATTTCAGAAAATTTAGTGATACACGGGTCATTATAACTTACTGAACACACCCTGTATAAATGGAAACGCCAATTGATAAAAATGAAACGTTATCTTATGTAGTTTTTAAAATGTCCCTCGTACATCTACCAACTTAAAACTGCAACGGTTAATGAACTTTAAAATTACATAAATAATCAATGCCTACTTTATCTCAGTGAAAACTACGTGAGAATGATTAGTGCTTTCGTCATTAATGATCTCTTTATATTTTATTAAAATACCAACTTTAGTGATCGTAGTTAGACATTCATAAATATATTTATGCTTTATCACTTCAAATATAAATGTTCTGCTTTATGGAAATACTAAATCAAAAGTGAGTATTTTGTTACCTTACTTTCCAAATTTTTACTGAAATTTTGTGAACGATCTGGCCAATACAAGATGTCAGATCCTTAATCTCGAAAATAAAATAAGGTAAAGATTACTTTCAGTTATTAAAAATGTGTAACCAGTCAAGTCAATATCACAAATAAACAACGAAACAATTTAAACTCTCTGTACATATATTGTGGATAAATATTTACACAACCATGGTCGAAGCCACCAAATAGCCCTAATTAAAAAAATCTCCAAATCTTAGAACTAAACATATATAAAAATATCGATACAGCTCGATTACTTTTTTTTTACTTTTACTTAAATGAATAATCGTCAAAGCAAAGAAAGAAAATTATCTTAAAAAGGTGATCATGCTCGTGCTCATCAATAAGTCTTACAGCTAATTCTTACAATTAATTCATCTTCTGCCGGTATGATATGTAGTCCATCTAATCGGTGAGATGTAATCCGTTATTTGCTAACGGCCTTTAGATTGGTCAGCACTTTGGATACACACACAACAATCGTATTCCTTTAACGCATCCGCGAACAGTTTTCATTCAAATGTCTTCATGGTCCTTTTGTTTTTCTTTAATTTAACATAACATCGTATTTATGTTAGCTATTCACTACACACATGTTTAACACAAAGGGTATGTATGCTTCCCCTTTGGATATCGAATCTCTTCGAGCGTTCATAGAACCACCACTTCTTTAAGCTACTTTTACAATTTTGGGTTCGTTAAACTTAAGTGGTTACCTTAAGCTTCTAAAACTTTTGTAATGTTACGCGCTGTACTAAACACTTTTAACAAAATACGTATTTAATTTTCAAATCTGCATAAGCACTTTTAATTTATTGAAGAAAAATAATATAAAATAGCTTTTCCTTCAACCCTCAATTTATTACTTGGTTTATTTATGAATGTCTACTTATTATCAATCCCACTAATGGTTATTGCAGTCGTTCTACAGTACGGTCCGAAAGTCCTGTCACCACCCCCTATTTGTGTGATGATTGTATGTGTTGTATGTGTATTTGCGAACATGCCACAGCATATGTTGATAGTTATAGTTTTAGGTCGTTTAGTGGTCCAGAATATCAGTATGGACACCGTCATTGTCATGGCACAAAATGATGCGGCGCCAGGTCCTTTGTGACAGTTTCCGAAGAATAGGCAGGGTGATATCCCTGAATGCCTCCCTAACAGCTTCCTTCAATTCTTCAATAGACTGATATCGTTGTTTCAAGACCTTCTGCTTAATTATTCCCCACAAAGAATTGTCGCATGATGTCAGATCTGGACTCCTTGGAGGCCACTCGGTCGGCACTGGCAGATGCTGCGATCCTCTCCCTATCCACCTCTAGGGTAGCACTTCATCCAAGAATTCTCGGACACGGAGAGCGTAGTGAGCAGGAGCTCCATCTTGTTGAAGCCAACTGTCATCAAGAATGTTCAGTCTTTGAAGCTGCGTAATGAACCATTCCTGCAACATTTCCAAGTAAGAATGTTGATTGACAGTACCGTCAAAAAATACGGCCCTATCAGATGCTCCAGAAGAAAATACTCTTATTCCGAGCAGATCGGTAAATTGCACATTCGTCTGAGAAGAAAACTTTGCCTCGCTGCGGGACTGTCACAAACACATCGAGTAATCTTGAGCAAGCTTCATGTCTTCGCCGAATGTCCTCATCACTCAACTCGTTTACGAATGTTGGCTTAAAACATTTTAATTCCAGATCTTTTTTCATGTGTGTCAGCATAGTCGTTTTTGGAATTTCAAGTTCAGAAGATCTTTTTCGCAATGATTTCTTGGGAGATCTGGTCACAGAATCCGCCACTGCTGCACAAGTTTCTTGTTGTGTTGATGGTCGACCTGTCCTCTTTCCATCCAGAACGGATCCAGTTGTGAACAGTTTCTTTTGCCATCGCAGTATCGTTCTCTTGGGTGGCGCTTCTTTTTTGAATCGTGCCGCAAAATCCCCTTGCACATCTCTCATGGTTTTCCCGGAGTGTGCACGTTCATGAGCTCATTCACTTGCCAAAACACGTTCTTTCACACTATATGTACTTGTGTCCATCTCCTGAAAAGAAAAATTACATATAAGTATGCATCATAACACAAAAAAGGGGGGGGTGACAGGACTTTCGGACCTTACTGTACTTATACGCTGCACACATTACGATTTTCATAAACAAATCTCCCGCACTAAAACATTCTAAGCGTTAATCATAGCTCAGCGCGCGCGACGTCTACTCTCGTTAACGCTTAAGCTTCTCCCTTATCTCAAGACGGACAGTCCCTTATATGCCTTTAGTCCTCCTTTCCAAACGCATCTCGCGCTAAGTTCAAAATCTAGCTATCATAATCGCGTATTCACTGCGTCTCTACATCGTGTCACAATGTCCAACATGGACTCAACCACGCTACCCTATACAACAACCGCCGCCATCTTTATTTTACGTAAAATTTATAAAATCTCCTCGAGGAAATCATCTATCATCACCACATTCATTCACAGTATATTCACCAGGTGGCCGTCTTTTCATACGTATCTTGTATGTGTGCGAATTTAATTTCCGCCTCATTTTCGCGAAATCATCCCATTCTAATGTTCCAAATGATTCTGAACAAAATAGTATACATACCTCAGTGGAAGAACGTCATTATTATTCTCTCCAAAAATAAATAGTTCACCTCTACGCGAACTATCTTTTCTCTCGAGAATAATGTCGTTCTTTACACCTTGATACGTAATATAATATTACTTATTACTCATTCGCAAGCATGCCTTAATCGAACTAAGCATAAACAATGTAGAGTAATTTATACAGGCCCCTTAGTTTTAAAATGTACAGCTGACCTGTTAATTTTTTACAACTCAGCAGCATCCAAGGCATTTGAAAGACAGCAAGTTGACAATTAACAACTCGTGTTAACGTACAGTCCCTGGCCACTGGAAAAGTTTCGCATATTTTCTTCTTTTCCCTTCTTTTTAACGTAAAATTTAAATGTACCTCAATAAATTGCTGTTTAAAGTATTGACAACTCTTTCGTAGCTATTTGCCAACAAATTTTTATTACTATGGCAACACTGCTGTTGTGGGCGGCCATATTGTTTATATGAGTGATAGCGTGCACATTTATCTTGTGAAGTTTTTCTGGATTAATTGGTTTTTTGACAAAAGTGTGAGTTGTTTCGATAAGTTTATTTACAATTCATTGTTATATTCTCTATTTGTAGTACTTTTTTCAATTTTATTTAATAATTTTGTTGAAATTCTTATATCAATTTACTTAACCTAACTTTTTGTTTATTTTTAGTGATGGGAAGGCCAAAGGACCTGTCTCCAAAGAAAAAAGGAGAAATTAAGGCATTAATAGAACTAGGAACCCTTTCACAACGTCAAATCGCTGAAAAAGTACAAGCTTCTAAGACATCAGTAGCTAATATTGCCAGAAAATTACAGGATGACAAAGGTTTAACACCAAAACGTGCTGGAAATTGTGGTCGAAAGCGCGTCATGACTCCACGTGGCATACGAAAATTGACACAAATCGTAAAAAATAATAGAACAGCAACCAACGAAACCTTGAAATCAAAATTGTGTGAAGCTGGAGTTGACGTATCATCGTGAACGCTTAAAATAACTCAATTTTAACAGCCACCATCCTGCTAAAAAGCCGTCGTTGACTGAAAATATGAAAAAAAAACGACTAGCATAGGCAATTAAATATAAAAACTTAACCGTGGTCTATTGGAAAAAGGTTAGATGCTCTTTAAATAATGCTGTATGTTTTTGTGGAAATTTAGTATGTTCTCTGTTTTTTATGAGGTTTGCTTCAGTGACGAGAGTACTTTTGAAATTTCTGCCGGACTGTGTTATTCAAACTGTAAATCATCCTACAAAAGTAAAGATCTGGTCGGTTATCTGTGGAAGAGGTCTAGGGCGGCTCCAAATTGTAAATGGGATAATGCGTCAAAACCAATACGTGACGATCCTTAGACAGAAGTTTTATACCTTACCTGCGAGAATAGTTTCGCAATGACAACTGCATCTTTATGCAAGATGGGGCCCCCTGTCACACTGCCAAATCAGTCAAGAAATTTCTCCCAGATAACATAATACCCCTTCTGGATTGTCCGGGTAACTCACCGGACCTGAACCCAATTGAAAATACTTGGGAGCTCCTGAAAAGACAAGTACCGAAAGAAAAAATTAACAAGACTACTTTAATTGAAAAAATAATTTTTAATTGGAACCACAATGATAAATTAAAGTAAAATGCTTTAAACTGAATTGATAGCATGCCACGACGAGTAAAGGCTGTAATCGACGCGAAGGGAGGTTCTTCAAAATATTAAAAAAGGTAATATTTATATACTTCTTCTAATAAAAACTTATTAAAAACTTATTTCAAAATACCTAACTTATTGAAAAATGATTAAGGCTCATATTAACTCACTCACTATTCAAAAGTATTACAATAATATAAAAAATCTAGAAAATACGTAGTGGTCACATTAATATGGCCAGGTACTGTAATTTACGAATGAAGTAATCATTTATGTATTAAGGGCATAATGAGATTTTTATGATACGAAGCGCAATTTCGAGCCCGGGTGAACTAGGGCCAGGGCTAGGAGAGCGTCATAGGACCATAAAACCAGTTATGCCCCCAATATATTTTTTATTATTATTAGCGGAATCTGTGGTCATTAGCCTCACCTGATTTTACATTTTTAACAATTTTATATTTTGTCTACAAGACCGTTGTTCTTTAAAAATATCAGTATTTCCTTATCAGATATATCGGCTTTCTGTTTGTAACAAATTTTTTGGTGATCAACATATTTCGGGCATTCTATAAAAATGTGGTCAACATTCAAAGCCTTATCACACTCAACACACTCGGGTTGCAAATCACCCCTCATTAAATAGCCGTTGGTCAGCTTTGTGTGACCCGATCTGAATCTCACATAGCACCACTTGCTCTTTTCGTATAAGGTTCCTCCTATACCTCGAGTGTCCAACGCGGCTTGAAACAGTCTTCTGATATTTCCTTTACAATATATTTTAACGTCGCTTAGATTGCAATGCGCAACAACAGCGTCAAGTCCTACAACTGCCCCTTTGGCTAAAGCGTCAACTTCCTCGTTGCCTGTGATGCCAACATGACTGGGGACCCATATGAAAATGACTTGCTTTTTTTTAGTTGTTGTAAAACTCTGCTTGCTATAAGTATGTCTGACATAATTCTGTCCTCATTAAATGCTGTTTGTATAGCCGAAAGAACTGACAACGAGTCTGTGCATATAAAAAAATTTAAGCGCTGTTAATATAGCGTACGCTTCGCAGAAGAAGATAGAGGCTTCGCTAGAAAGTGTAAGTTCTTTACGAAATCACCATGCTTAACAGCACACCCCGACGCATTCTGGGTCTTGGACCTATCGGTAAACATTAACTGATACCCGAAGAATCTATTGATGATTTCAGCAAAGAAACCTTTTTATTGTTTCCGGTGAAGAGTCTTTACTTATTTGTATTAGATCTATATTAACGTGTAGAATATTAGGCAGCCAGGGTTCAAATTGACGGTAACACGGTAAATACAATTCCTTCTCAGGTATGTTTAGTTCCTCTACTACAACTCATGCCCTAAACGATGAGGATCTATGACGTATTGGTTCCATCCTATATCTATCTTGAAATATATTCTTCTGATAGATGGATAAAATTTTATGTTTTCTGCGTCTATGCGGATTCAATCTATATAACGCAGTGATATGTTTGCGACGAAGATAAAGTGACTCCAATC
This sequence comes from Vesta saturnalis, assembly GCA_036346205.1. NCBI lineage: Eukaryota > Metazoa > Arthropoda > Insecta > Coleoptera > Lampyridae > Vesta > Vesta saturnalis. Next base: position 1,184,728 of record JARFJB010001736.1, on the reverse strand, counting down.
CAGAATCAGCATAAAGAGATATAGCCGGACATGACTTCAAAGCACAGTACCATACCTTATACCTTAATTGTATGTGGAGTCTAAATGTGTTAAACGACTTTTTTTGCAGAATAATATGCCACACATTCGTAGTCCAATGTGCTGATTATCAGACTCTTGTGTATGCGTAGAGCACTTCCCGATTTGAACCCCATCGCGTACGTGCAAGATATTTTAAAATGTTAAGGTTTCTCTTACATGAAACTGAGAGTTCGTCAATATGTGGCTTCCACGTAAGTTTTAATCTAATTGAATTCCCAGATATTTAAATTCACCTACGTTTTCAATGAAATTGTCGCACAAGGTAAACCGCGGTGTCTACGTAAGTCGAGCGTTTTCTGCAGAAATGCATAGATCTAGACTTCTTCGTAGATAAAGATAAGTTACGTTCCTTTAGAACCTCCGTAATCTGCACAAGACCCATTTGCAGTGTTTCCTTGATAACATCGACTAAAGGGTACAATGTCATCAGAGTAAGCACAGTAACAAATCGAGGAAGGAATTGATAGCAATACGGTATTGACTGCTATAAGAAATAATGTGGCACTCAAAGGTGATCCTTGTGGCATACCATTTTTAAGAAGGCGAGTATCTAAAACCTTTTTACCGACCCTTACACGCATAGTACGATTAGAGAGAAATATTTCTGTATAAGTTGGTAGATTCCCTCTGACTCCCCACTCGTAGAGCTGATGGAGAATGTCCGTGTGCCGTACCGTGTTAAAAACACTTTTTAAATCAAGAAAGATGGCAGAGGCATCGAGGCAATGGAGAAAAGGGTTATTAATTGCATTTTAGATGAAAACCATGGCATCCGTGGTTGACCGACTTCTCCTAAATCCAAATTGGTAAGGAGATAAAAAATCACGCTCTTCAAGTATCCACATCAATCGATAATTGACCTTACGTTCCAAGAGTTTACTGATGCAACTGATAAGCGACGCTGGACTGCAGTGGGGCGGTTCCGGCTGGTTTTAATTTTAGGAAGTGGAACTATAATAGCACCCTTCCATAATTCCGGAAAAGTACCGTTATGCCAGATGACGTTAAGGGCATTCAAAAGTATAAGTTTGGCTTCTTCTGGTAGTTGTTTAATAAAGTCTATATGCATCTTGTCAAAACCTAGAGCACTACTTCTAGACTTGTAATTGCCTGTTCCAATTCTCCCAGGCTGAACAAGTTGTTATACAGTAAGCTATCGGATGTCGTGAATGTTAAGTTACTTATAAGTGCGTCGCTGATATCCTGGTTACATGACAGAGCAAAGGGATCTACGATGACATTGGCAATTTTTTTAGAATTAGAAACTACGTGATTGCCTATTTTAAGAACTGTCGGATGAGCAGCTGTAGATGCTCCTTTAATTGACCTAACTTTCTCCCATCCATACTTCTTTGGCTGGAGTATCTATAGTTAAAGAGGACGTGTTTCCTTTTGCGTTTAAAATTATTCTCCTGATAAATGCTCTTTTTTTTAAACAATTAGGTTATCTAACGTAGGATGTCTTTTAAAAACCTGAAATGCTTTTTCTTTTCTGTTATTGCGGCTTTAGCTTCCTCACTCCACCAACGAACTGGCCGCCTCTATCAAACTGGCAGTTCTTTTTGGTAAAAAGTGTGGAACGCTTCACGATTATAGAGATTTTACGCCAATAAGGTATGCAACTAACGCTACACGAAATGCACTTAAGTTGCCAATATGTACGTAAATTTTAAACATACATAAAAAGGTTTGTAACAAATTATTTTCTTCTTAGAACTACTTATTTATCACCGACTTTCCACTATATTTCACTATTTTATTACTACTCGATATAGCCTAATTTAGACTGTAATATCGGAGTTAAATGTTTACCTATCGTCGCATCGTTTAAAAATCTATCAGTTTTCAATTTATTTAGCCCTAAAAAAGATATATTAAGTGATTTATTTAATGAATACCGATTTTTTTAATATGTAGCATGTTGTTAGTTAAATGTCAGAAAATATTATTAAGATAGACGCAGACGGAAATTGTTTTTTTAAAGCGATTTCGTTTTGTGTTTATACTACTCAAAATAAATATTTAGAACTAAGACAAAAGCTGGTAAACAGTGTTTTTCAAACCTGGAATTCCCAAAAGGCTTCATTGTTGGTGATAATAGCTACCGAATTCCAATACAATAAAAAAAAATACATAAATTTAATTTCACGTGAGTACGAATATGATGGACACATCGAACTATAGTGTTTTCCTGAGTTTACGTTTAAAGTTCATGTTGTGGACATTAACAATATTGTAGAATTAGGCCAAGGTAACATAATTCGAAACCCTAAATTCTCGGGAAACTTAGATGGAGGCAGTATAACGTCATGAATATCCCTCATATGCTCCTCAGGACATTAACAGCAGATTTACGGACAAATTAGATGTACGACACTATGACGTCCTTAATGAAGATCCCTCACATGCTCATCAAGACATTAATAAGGTTGGTCCTATTGATCCAAAAAGAAAGAGGAGGTACACAGTAACACAACACAAAAAGAAATTAGATAAAGATAGATACATAAAACCTCAAAATGATAAGTTTCGAATAGGTTATCGCTGTGCAATCTCTAATCATGTACCCCCATAATCTTGGTGAAATGATAAACAAATTCCTGTACTGTTCCGCCATATATTTTGATTCTGAAACAAATACAACTGGAGTATTTAGTTTGTGTTGTGGCAATGGAAAACTTAATCCTCCTGAATCGCAGATGTCTCAAGAACTAATGAAATTATTTGTTGGTAATGGTGATTTATCACAAAACTTTAGATATAATATTCGGCAATACAACAATGCTGTGTGTCTTTTGGGGCCAATGTTGAGTTATTTACCAGTAGTGGACCATATTGTTTTAAAATTCTTGGAACTGTGCACTATTTGATTTCACCTCTTTATGCAAAACAGAGAGTCAAAGTTCATATGGGATATATATATATATATATATATATATATATATATATATATATATATATATATATATATATATATATATATATATATATATATATATATATATATATATATATATATATATACAGTGCGCTCAGAAAGTAACGTAAATTCATTATTTTCGAAATCGTTAATTTGTGGTCAAAATCCTGCGACACGTCGATTTTTTATTTTGATTCCGGACTTTAAGCTAGATGGCGTTGCGCACTTTCCGGATATGACGTCAAAGTTCATATTTTTGAATGGTAACCCTGTATGTTCTTCGCGGAAATCGATTCACCTTTTTCTCCTGAGTTCAAAAATGCGCTATTTATTGGGATTATTTGAAACATATGCGTGATATTAATTATTAAATGTGGCATAATTCGAAAAGTGATGCGGTATTAGTGTTGTCAATGTTTCCGTTAAATTAAGAATCTGGATACTGAACAGTGCACATCATTTATTAAAATAAACATAAACCGAACGATAACAAACATATAATAAGACTTGAAAGGGTGTTTGTCTTCCGGTGACAAAAAGACGTACTTCAAGTCTACCTATAGCGATACATATATATATACGGTTTTGGGCCGCTTGAAAATAAAAAATAAACTCCTTATCGAGTTACCTAGTTGCTTGTTGTTTTGACAAAAGCCTACATTTCAATCACACCAGTTTCGTTCTTGACTAACACCGCACCACTTTTCTAATTACGCCACACTTAATAATTAATATCGCGCATACTGTTTCAAATAATCCCAATAAATAGCGCATTTTTGAACTCAGGAGAAAGAGTTTCATCGATTTCCTCGAAGAACCTACAGGGTTGCCATTTAAAAACATGAACTTTGACGTCATATCCGAAAAGTGCGCAGCGTCATCTACATGTGCGATACAGCATAAAGTCCAGAATAAAAATAAAAAGTCAATCTGTCGTATATGTGCGTAATCCTTCGCTAATCAGATAGGGCTAATACTGACTCACATGTCTAGTCATATAGAGCGGATCATGGCTCACGCGGTACTAGCAATAAGTGTGCGAGTGAGTGAGAGAATGTGTGAATGTCCAGGGTCAGTGCTCTTCAGCTCTTTCAAGGTCAAATTTTGGCGGGGAAATTTAAATTTGTGGAGCTCGTTGAGGTCGAAATTTAAAGGTCAAGATTTAAAGCTAAAAATAGAAATTTCAAGGTCATCATCATCCTCATCATCATCATGATCATATTACAATTCTTAGAAATCTAAAAATAGGCTTTTTAAGGCCAAATGGTAATGCCCTGCAGGGGGTATCATATTACATTTCTTAGAAATAGAATCAGTTCGTGTAACCAAGAAGTTTTTGTCTAGGTTAGTGGTTTTAAAAGATGCAGATTTGTAATAAAAGGCTTCCTTGGTTGCGCACGATTCAGTAAACTTTTTATTCGCAGACATGATGAAAGTAATACACATGATAAGAAGAAAAAGTAAAACAAAATTATTAAGTATTGATGAGAGAAAGAAGAGGCTTGAGGAGTTAGCGAAAAAAATAAAACAATTAAAACTAGATATAGAACTGTATGAAACGAATAGAAAAATTACGCAGCTTCGAGTTAAAAAATCTTTAGCGTAGATATTTAATGTATATAAAAAATGTGGGTTTATCATGCGTGAAAGGTGAAATAGAAATTTATTGACAATTAAGTGGTAATATAAATTGTTAATGTTGATATGTACTTAGGGAATAATGTGTCATGAAGAAAAATATGCAACAAAAAGGGAAAATTTAATGAAATACGCTTTCAAAAAAGTAAATAAATCATTTTAACATGTTTTGTATTTAATAATGAATGAAGCTTGTAACATAAAAATACTTGTAATTTTAAAATGATAAAGTCGCAAAAATGACGCGTTCCCAAAATTTTGAATTTACACCTAATTCCACATGGAAATAAAAATTTTTACAAACGTGATTGCTTTTTGCAAGTGGTGCTTTATCTATTTCATTTTTTATTTTACCAAAAAGTATTAAAACTAGCTCACTAAATTGACATTAAAATTTCGAGCAAACTACTTTTTTTCTACGATAAGAAACAAAACATACACAATTTGTAAAAACATTTAGGTTTTAAAATTGATTGATTTTGGGAAGAAGCAATTACCAAATTTTTATAGAAACACTTTCAACTGCATTAAGAATTACAGGATAATGTGAGCATTTCGCTTTGAAACCAAAATACACACGCTTGAATGAAGACTGTCTATATTTAGCGCTTCCGTTACATTACCCAGCATTCTATTTCACAATTAAACCATAATAATTTGTCTAATTTGATGTACTCATTAATTATTAGAAACAATGCGTATATATATATATATATATATATTAGTGCCCATAAATTGTTTGACTTTTGACAGTGAATAACATGGCGCGCACCCAACCTCACATGTTTTCTCTCTCTGACAATAGATTAAGTTAGTATAACTGTTCTATCATCGTTCTTTTTCGCTCTCACACATGACATTCTCGTTTTATGTGAACATTAAAAGGTTTCATTTCAATGACGTTTCTTCAGCAAATTACACAAATTATATTAAGAATGAAATGTTCATTACATTATATCATTGATGTATGTATTTATTTAAAACTAAAAAGTAAAACTGCTTTATTTATAAATAAGCTAACTTATGCATTATATTTACACAGTCATCAGTCTATCTTTAGCGCTTTTATCTTTAAATGTAGTCAGCATTATGCACAGGTTAAATTGTACAAAAACTATCATTTTTACGCGTTGTCTTAAAATACAAAATTTTGTATAATTTGATGTATTTTTCTTTAAATTTATTAAAAACTCAATGTGTACATCTATAAAATTAAAGTGACTTTATTGTGTTGACTTCTTAATAATGAAGTTACAACATAACTTAAAAAACTTGCCTAATTTAAATAAAAGACACTCGTTTTATATGAAAATTAAAATTAAGTTTTTACTTTTAGCTGCATTCACACTTTCTTTACATGTGTGATAGTGATATTAAACTACAAGCTTTTTTTATTTGGATAAATAATTAAACTAATCTGTTAATGATGTCATAGGAAAAAAATTTTCACTGTAAATAATGTAGGTACGCAACGATTTCATTGTTTGATTTACAATATATACTTTGCATATCTAATAGTAATTGCAATTTCTAAGTACTACTAAGTACTACATAATAAATTTCAACGTTAAACTTTTAAAAAAAAATTCCTAAACTACACTACACACTATGCATCTAGGTCCTCCAATGCCACGCAAAACGTTTTCAGTTTTTAGTCTATAATATTCATTTAATATATATTTAGAGGTTATTTATTAACTGTTTTTAAAACGGATTATCGCTGTCGAATACTTCCTCTCTCACACATATCTACCTCGTCTTACTCATAAGCATACAACTAAGAATGTGCTTCAACTGTTCATTGAGTTACAATATAAGCTATCATTTAAAAATTATGCACACACACTTGGATTAATAATATATTTATCAAGATAATCACTACACAAAAATAATAAACTAAGCAAAGTATACTTACTTTTCGTAAAATCTTGCAAAAGTTATTTTTTATGCTTTAAAATGCATTTAATATATTTTTAGAGGTTAATTAAGGTTTTCTTCACTTGAAATTTCAAGTAAATTTTTTTTATATATGTGGTAAGGATATTGGATCTAAAGGATATTATTGGAATTAGATGGATTTTATGCTTAAAATGTATGATGCACGTGCAAATAATTTGAAGCTAATTATATATTTTTTTAACTTTAAATAAAACAACTGTTAAATAGTTTCACGTATACTACCCTAACCAGGATCTGGATGAGGTAGTTAGATGTTAGGTAGATCCGTTCGGTTTCATGGTCATAAACACGGATGCTGAAGTTAATAATTATGATCTCTTTAGGAAAAGATTTGATGAATATATAATACCTTAAACTGCTTTCAGCCTGCTCCATTGAGCTTTTCTATGGGAAACAGCTTCCGCTTCTGGGAAACTGGTATCGGTTTTAAGTCTGTTTTGAGCTGTTTTTGGAAAACGGATACCTGTTTTGAGCTGTTCTTGAGCTGTTTTGGCCTGTTTCTGGAAAAAACAGGTATCTGTTTTTGAGCTGTTTTGACCTGTTTCCGGATTGAGGTGGTTGAGAGAGAGAGAGAGAGAGAGAGAGAGCTGTTATAATACTCTCTTGCTAAACCAGACAACACCGCACGACCTTGAGACATAACAACAATATAAGTGTGAGACAGCAACATATCATTCTTTCAAGAACTAATCTTCAATCAGGCGGCTCTAATGAAATTGGCATTTAGACATAGGTAAACACCTAGGTTTATGAATTATACGTTTAAGTAGGTACTACCCTAACCAGGATGAGGTAGTTAGATATTAGGTAGATCCGTTCGGTTTCATGGTCATAAACACGGATGCTGAAGTTAATAATAATGATCGCTATATGAAAAGATTTGGTGGATATATAGTACCTTAAACTGCTTTTAGTCTGCTCCGTTGAGCTTTTCTGCGGGAAACAGCTACCGCTTCTGGGAAAACGGTTACCTGTTTTTGGGAAACGGGTATCTGTTTTTGAGCTGTTTCCGGAAAACAGTTACCTGTTTTGAACTCGAAGCTGTTTAATTTTTTTTCCATTCATCTCATACAGCTCTAAATCTAAATTCATTAACCTTTGATGAAGTACATAAAATTTTAGACGATATAAATTGAGTTGTCGTCATGCCACTTAAAATGTATGTATACAATTTATTATGGGGTGAAGATTTAACAAATGTTAAATCTAGCTTAGAAAATACTAATTCAGCGTACAAAAACACTTTGTTTATTACAACTGAATGTATTGATAAAGCCGCATATTATGCTAATTGCAAAGTCCCTCGATATTTTGATTGAAATATTAATAGAACAAAACGTCAACTATAAGTTTCAACCATGGGAAAACGAGGAACGCCACAAAATTTTCAACTGGATATTAGTAAACATTCATAAAGGTGAAACAAACACAAATTCTTCCTTAGGATGGACCTGTGGATCAGATTCAGGAATATGGCCATCAAGTAATTTAAATGATTATAGAAGTACTTTAGGTGTACTATATAAGATAATGAAATGTTAGTAAAACGTTTTTATCTAATATTTAGTGAAGTAAAATAATTTGTTTATGTGTGTGTTTTATTTCATCTATAACTGTATAACTAACATAAGTAATTTATTTCACAAATTACAAGTTAAATGTCTAGTTGTGAAACAATATCGTCTTTACTGATCCAAGATCTTTCATACAACCCCCACTATTTTACGAATAACTTATTATTCTTAGAGCGAAGCACTTTTTTTATTAGATACACATCGGGATGCTTAGTTGTCTGTAATTCATGTTCATAAAATCCAGTACAGGTTTTCCTTTCATATCTTCCAACATGTACGTAGTAGGGTTAATAATGCGAACTTTCACAATCTTAAATAGTTCACTAGACCAATTGGGTGTGTATCCCTTGGAAAAAATACTTTTAAATTTACTGATTCGTACTGTCACCCAGACAATATCGGTTCATATCGCACTTTTTATGTGAGTGTAATCATCTTGCTTTGTATGATTACCAACATCTTTTGGATTCATTCCGGTAGTTCTATGCTTACGGTTGTTATAATCCATGGTTATGGTATCAATTGTATCAATCCATTTATATTTACCTTGGCTTTATGGTTCTGATAACACGTTCAACAATTGCTGCCTTTTTTGTGCTATAGGTCGAGTAATTGTTGACACTATAACGCTGCATTAGTTTAGTAAAATGTTCATTGTAGAATTCTTTTCCTGCATCTGTTCGAAAATGTTTCGGTTTCTGACCTTGTTTGAAGATTGTTTGCGTGGCCTTGGTAACTTCTTGGTCTGTTTTCGTTTTTAATCCTTTAGTCCACAAGTATTTCGAAAAATAGTCGATTACAACTAATATATACTTATAGCCCTTATTTTGTTTGGCATATGTGTTAAATTCAGCTAAATCTGCATGACAAATGTCATCAAAACTTTTAATTATTGTTCGCCTTTAAAATTTGTTGTGCAGGTTTATGCAATTCGTTGACGAGTTGTAATTTGTACATGATACTAATTTATCCACAATTTCTTTAAGTTGATACAGTTTTTGCTCCAACACTAGATAAGCGTTAGAGTTTCCTTTAACAGCTTTCTGAACTGCTTGTAGACAAAAATCAAGATATCCTTTACTTATAGCATCACGATCTTCTTCCAGGTCCGCAAACTGTGTCAAACGGTTTCCATCCAAATTGAACCTTGTTGATAAATAGTATTGCTTACTGATGAGATCTTGAGGATCTATGGTACTGGCAACATTTCTGAGCCTCCTATTCTCGATGTCAAATTGGCTAGCATCAATCCGCTTAAACTGAAAGGTTAATTTCTTGAATTGATACTGGACATGTAAACGTTCAAATTTGTCAAGGGTCATTTTAGTTTTATGTCGACATCAATGCATTCTCATTTATACTATTTAAAAAACGGTTGTTTGGTTTTTCAATGTATCCATCCCCATATAGTTCTACAATTGATATTATGTCATTCATGAGACCTGTATTCCCTGCCAATTTTTCTGCCCACAATACCTTTAGATCACGAATTAGTTGGTCGTGGGTGATGATGATAGCAATGGTTTGATTATTTGTGTATACTTTTTGTTGTGGCTTCCTCGAATTTGTCCACTTACGTCATAGTCTCGCCTTGCAACATTAGTAGCTTCTATAATACTTCTATAATCTTTTCTTTTTTTGAGTTTACTAGATTTAAATTGGGTTCATTTATAATAAGTAGATCATGTAAACCTGGAGTCCCTTTATACGTGACACCTTTAATAATCATATCGTTTTCTTTAATTGTAACGGGAGTATTACCAATTGTCCATTTGTCAGTTTTGGTATTATAGTCGACTACATAAGTATGATCAATAGCACCTTCAGAATCCCTCATAATACGTTCAACGTATATATGACATAATTCATGATACTGCTCGAGAAATTCTTCTGAGATGGGTTCATTACGGGTAGTAGAATAATCTGTGACACTAGGAGGTTCTTCTTCTTCCTCAGTATTAATCTCTCCTACAACAGATGTATCTAAGGAAGATGGTGTACGAAGACCTGGAGGAGGATTTGTTTGAAAAAACGGAAGCTGAGCTAGTAGCACCATTTTTTGAATCACCTAATAGAGTGAAGCCTGGAGACCGTTGAACTTGAGCTAGCAGGCTAGTAGGGGTAGTAGTGTGCTTTCTTGGAAATATGAATAGGGGTGGTTTTTTGGGTTTAACGCCAATGGGCTCCTTTTTAAGTGTTTTTTTTATCTGGATTGATTTTAATTACTATTTCAGTTAGAGGTTCTATTAGGGGTTTATAAGTACTTTCAAATGTTCTTTCATTATCAGTGCGAGCAGTTTTAATACTGTTATACTTCTGCTGTATTATTTTACGAGCCTGAATAATTTTTTTCTTTAATATTATTTCCTTATTATCCATTGCAGCAAAACAGGTTTACTGAACAGATACCGGTTTATCTCGAACAGATAGCTGTTTACACTAAACAGATAGCTGTTAATACCTAAACAGATCAGTACCTACTAAACTACTGTAAGCAGTTTAAGGTATTATATATTCATCAAATCTTTTCCTATAGCGACCATTATTAACTACTTCAGCATCCTTCTTTAGGACCATGAAACCAAACAGATCTACCAAGCACTTTGAACACATGTCCCGAAATAATTTCATGCTTATGGTGGGACCTGCATGATCCTCATACACATGTTTTAAGTTTAATTAATCTTGTTCAAATAATATAATTAGATTCGCATTGTCGCGAATTAATTGCTTCGGAATTTTACTGTAAGTTTGACCCAAATAGAAACAGTCAATATCGTTATGCCTACCCATAAAAAAATATGCTCTTATGTTATCTTGCCTTTCATACGCGATATCATCGAATATAAAAATAGAGTTGGATTTTGCATAATTAGGCTCAATCACATCGTGATAATCACTGAAGGTAAAGTAACCTACATCCCTCATTGGAACTAAGATTTTCTGTAAAAGTTTGTACTTGTTTTGATTCAATGACAGAGTATACGTATACATGTTTAAATTTCAAACGATTCTTCTCAATAAGCCGACTAACCATTGCGTTTGTTTTGCCGCAATTGGAGGGACCCATATAATACCACGTATACTATTAGGAAGTAAATCGCCATTTTTTGAAGTAATAGTTGTTGTTTCTGGGCAACTACTTTCATCGTTAGTGGATGAAATAAAAGTAAACGTATAATTACAACATTTTCATTTATATACTAGACATACAGAGTGTATATTATAATTTTTTCACTTCTCCAGTGAGTGGGCTGTACTGCATAATAGCGTCATGGAGAATCAGACCACAGACAACGAATCCATCATCGAAAGGTGTTAGAGATTCCATTTCCAACTTGATGTCTACTGTTGAGTTTTTTAAGGATTCATTTGGTTTAGAGCAGTTCATTACAAATACTGGACATGATCTGAATTCTGAATAGTTGAATAATGCGTCTTTATCATCTTCACCATAGTAATCACATCGGAATTTCAAAAAATTGGTTAGCACTGAAGCTCAAATGGACTGCTTCATATGGATAATACTCAGAATTCAGATGTGTTTTCAGATTTCTGATGTTAATGTGATCAAAATTTCCGGCCCTTGCTGACTTTGTGCACCTTTTCCTTTGTTGGAATACAACAATTATCCAACGTGGTTTTTCCAGCTGCGTTGAAGTTTTTATTGGCCATATGTTTGAGGTTGCCTGTTTTAACGCAGGTAATTTATATAACCCCCATTGACGAAATGGAACACTAATAATATAATTGATTCCTTCAAACAAGTTAAGTTTCGCAGCATCACTAAGTGTTAAGTGTGGTACTTTCCATTGAATTTCATTTAAGGTTATTGTTGCATCAACATCGCCATAGTAGCAGTTTGTATCGCTTCTAGATAGAATTAAAATCAACTCTTGACGCATATTCACGATAACTTGACGATAATCCTCCATTATTTTAAATATATGGTTCAATGGTATGCATACTGCAAAAGATTTTTCTCCATTTTGCTCATCGAATTCTACTTGTAATGGTTCTTCATTCTTTGGCGACCACCCGAAATGGCTTAGTGATCTGATCTTGATTACCGTATAAGAAATATATCCCTTAAGTGTAGATGTTATGCCTAGATTTTTCTGCAAACGTCCACTCTTGGACCACCTACCTCATAACGAATTTCTTCGGAAAGAAAGTTGGGCAAATTATTGGTTAAGTTGCATGATTTTCCTTCATCTTCTTTTTTGAGCTCAAGTTTACCTTCTATGTACATAAAACTATCGCAACTGGCCGTAATTAGATCTTGGCTTTGAATTAAGATGCGTATTTCTTCAGAAGGTCTATATTTAGAAGATCCATACGGAAGATAAGTGTGAATATCTGATTTAATTATAGTATCATCAAAATGTACGTTTTGAAACACATTTAATGATTCGGCCATTGTCGGTGATAACTTTTAAACCAATTGACGTTAAAAAGCATTTCTCTACAGATGTTAATCGCAATTAAGGTTGAATACTAATTAATGACTTACTGTAGGAATGACGTCTTTTACATGAATTTTTGAATGATCGAATTGGTCCAGGATTGATTCTCACACCCATGTTCTTTTAGTTCTAAGCGTACTGTGAATGGTCCACTTTCACCAAAGTCTATTAATTCACCCTTTTGATTAGTCAAACTAATTGTTATATTACAAATTATGTCAGTGTTTACTTCTAAATATTGAGTATTGCTTAGAGTTTGGAACTGAAACATCAATCTCACATAATACTTTAGCAGGTTTTCCGTGTCGATAAGATCCTTTTATAATGTTGCACTCTACGTGTAGGTTAGTGTGTTTAAGTATGTGGATGTCTAACGCAGACTTTAGTAAAATCGATCTCAAACGAACTGTTTATCTCACATTTAAGTGTATCGTTGTTGGCACTAATGCTAAACTTTTCTGTGGTGGTCCAAGATTATCGAAACTATCCTAATACCATACCTTTTTACCACGCTTTTTGTAGCAAACCCAATTTAGGCATGTTATCTCTCATAAAAATATCCCTGAAGTAGGGTACATTTTTGGTGTATTTCTTTAAATCAATATCTGTTAACGGTCTTTCGGGTAATCTATTCAGTTGTTTGGAAGCGGTTTCAAGTATAACACACCACTACCAGATTTGTATGGTTTTAGACCACCTTTCTTCTTCACGGAGCCTATAGCGATGGATTTCATCATACGATTATGGCGCGATATCTCTTTTTGCAATTTTTTGGAATCTTTAGCTTCATTGACTGCTTCAGCAATTCCTGATGCACCGATTGCTGATAATCCAGCGAATAACGGCATAAGAAACGGTAAAACCCTCCTTGTTTAGGTATGGGTATTACTCTAGAAACTGTAACGTTTTTCTTTCCTCCTAAACATTTTACTGCACGTTTTACCGTTGAAAGGGCTGACTTTATTATGACTGTGAAATTCCTGTTAGGTTGCGTAACAATTTCTTCCTAATTTTCTCTTTGCTTTCATGGTGGTAGTGACTGCTAAAGCTGCAGCTCGTTCACCTAACGTTGCGTCTGATGGTGATTTAAAGCGTTCCCAAGCTTTTTTTTTGTAAATTTGTATCTGCTTTATGTCTACTTTCTAAACTTCGGTAATCTCTGTAACTGACATCATGACGTTTGCACTGAGCATCTAATTGATTAATACCGGGGTCACCGCGTGCGAGCAGTTTCTCTAATTTTGTACCAGGGCCACAATACTGGTAACCGGGTAAATGCAATTCAGACGGAAGTTTATTGATTAGAGTATTCACTAAACCACCACCACTCTTTCGCTCTTTCTTGGGATCGGAAAAATTGTAATTCTATATATAAATGCCATCTTAGAAGCTCATTCCATTCCTTTATATCCAACACTACATTATTGCCTTGATTATAGTTGCCACACCCCATACGCACTACTGGTGCAAGATTAAGGTGTGTACTGTATCCAATTTCCATATGTTTTGCATGATGAGTATCGTTCGATGGTTTATAATAAGTACAATCGATTAAGTATTCATTAGCTGCTTGTTTATACACCTCATGCATATGTTGAAATAATGATGATGACCAGTCAGTGTTAGGAGAAGAATAACCTTCATCTTGTTTCTCTTCATTTTTATTTTTACTACTACTACTATCACTATTTTGACAGCACCAACAACAAAATGTTAAATTATTATTCATATTGTTACTACAACGATGTGAGGTATCCATGTAACGGTGAACTTCTGAGTTTGGATTGTTCCAGAAATGATTTTATTGCTGTTTGCATTATAACGACTTTACTTGCTCGCAATTTCACTGTGACTAAACACTGTTTTAGAAATGATTCTAGTTAAAGCATGCGAAAATTACATATGGCGGGGTACTACTGTTAAAAACAAAATGTTATGTTTGTTGGTTTCCCAGCTGCACCCAAACTACTCGTGAACACATCCTTCGTGTTTAGTGGCGTTTTAAATTCTTCAATTCGCGTTTCTTCTTTGAAATACTGATAGAAGCGTTGAGGTAATGCACCTTTAAGATCATCTGTTTTCATTACTATACGTTCGCCGAACTTAGTATTAATTACTGTCACATTAACAGTGTTGGGTAGGATCTAGATCAAAGTGATCTAGATCCAGGATCTAGATCCACTAAACGGATCTATAATCTGGATCTAGATACTTTGCTCTGCTAGGATCTAGTATCTGGATCTAGATCACATTTTAACAGATCTTTAGTACTTGAATCCAAAGATACATTAGAATATTTTAAAATGTATTTTAAGGGTATTTTGTGAAATTTTTAACTGGCTTGAGGCAACAGAGCTTTATATTTAAAAAATACATTATGCTCCGTTACGACCGTTACATCCGTACCCAAGAGATACATACACATTTAAATTACCTACTGCCTGAGGCATGTTAAATTCGAAATAACCAATAATAGAACTATTCATTTCCTTTGTTAATATTTCCGTGGTTGTTTTGTTTCCCAAAGCTACAAAGGCAGGTAATGACAGCTAAGTGCTAATCTAATGACTTAATGAGTAATGACAATGGGGTCATCCTTCCATTAAAGTAGGTACTTAAGTTATGGAACTGGAATTCCTGTTGCTAATTTAATCGAACAAAAGGAGGTATAGAAAACAACAATCTTGTCTTCAGTTCTTAAGAATACGACTTTAAGTAAGCACATTTGTTAATTGTTAGTTAGATCAACAATGAGTGACGAAGCTGAATTAATGGAAGTTCCGCAAATCTTAAGCGGTAAATCATAAAATTTTATCAAAATGTGACAACAAGATAGTGACCCAGTGTCTAAATTGTCCCACAAATACAAGGTCATGTGACTTCAACAGAAAATTTTATTCGGCATATGAAGGTATGTATTAATATAGTTTTTGGCAGAATTTTAGTATCATTTATTGGATTCTTACGAAATACATCATCTGATATATCAAAACGTGATTTGTAGACTTAATTTTTCTTATAAAATTCTATATGAATTACGTAAAGTATTTTTTGTTGCAAAATACTTAGTTTCTCGTGTGTAAAAGAACGTTTACCAACGGTTGAGATTTATTTCTTAAAGTCCCTAATGCATCAAAAAACTTTTTTAAATGTTTATGATACCTGTATTCATAAAAAGATGGGATTCAGTCGCTTTCAAAATTGGTGTTATCTAAATTTTGATTGAAGCTTGAAGTGACTTCAATCTAAATTTTATAAATTAACATACACTTTCTCCTTTTTTTCTAGAGAAAGCATCCAGTAACATTTAGCAAATTCGATGCAGAAAAGACAACAAAAAAAAGTAAAACCGAAATTTTATCAATGAAGAATTTCAACAAGACTAACATTTTTCAACGATCTACCAGTTCTACCACAAAGAACTCGGTTAACAAACTCGTCTTAGATTACATAATTGAAGAGATGAGGCCTATTTGTACAGTCGAAAACCCGCATTTATTAGGTTAGTAGAAGGACTTTCTGGCAAAAACCTTGTGACCGAAAAACGCTCAAGAGTAAATTAGAAGAAGAGAAATCAGCAGTTATTGGTGCTGTAATAGAAGAATTAAATAAAACTAAATACGTCTGTACAACTGCAGATGTTTGGAGCACCAATAACAAAAGTTATCTTGGTATGACTGCACACTTTATCGATAGTAATAGCTTCCAACGTAAATCTTTTGCATTAAGCTGTAGACGATTTAAATTTGCACACATTTGACAGAATTGCGGAATTAATAAGTGAAATTCATAACGAATACAATTAAATCTCGGTAAAATTTCAGGAACGGTAACAGATAACGCAAATTTAATAAAGCTTTTAACGTATTTACTGCTTCCATATGTAATAAGAGCAGCGATAGCGAATTAACAGAGTTGCAAAATCAAAATGATGTAGATGTTGAATCATTACCTACTTTTGATACTGACAGTACTTACGTGTTTTTGGCCGAACATTTTAAGTGTTGTTCCATACACTCAGCCTTGTAATTACGATAGATGCAGCTAAAGCATTTGAAAACATAAGGTATAAAAAATGTACGATACTGTTTTTGGGAAAGCTTATTCTTTATGGAATTTAGTGAGTAGGTCAACTAAGGCGTCGGATCAGTTAGAAAATGTTTGCGGTGTCAAATTGAAAGTTCCTTGTCCTACTCGTTGGAATTCCATGTATGTGTGTTAAACTAATTATTATTGAAGGAAAATTAAGTGATGTTTGTAAGTTATTAAAATTAGACGTGTTTCAACTGTCAGATTTTGTGTTTTTAAACGAATATATTTCTGTTGCAAAACCTATATCCGTTGCAATAGATATTTTACAAGATGAAAAAACTTGTCAGTTAGGTACTGTTTTGCCAACACTTTTCAAAATTAAAGCTAGCTTAGAAGCAATGACAAAACTGACATTTTGTTCTAAATTAAGAGAATGTTTATTGAACGGCTTTACAAGACGTTTCTCTAATATAATGGATATTAAAAATTCTAGTAGTCGACCATACCTGTTATCCACAATTTCTAACCCAAAATTTAAATTATGGTGGTTAAAATTACCCTTTAAAAATGAAACAGCATTCTGTCAAACGCAATTATTGTGTGAACTTCACAATTCATTTCAAGAAAATCTTAATAATTCAGAATCAGAAATTCAGTTCACACTTACTGAAAAAAATCCTCTGCCACGGACGAATTTTTGATTTTTTAAAAATAAATACTCAATCGCAAACAACATTTGATTCAGAATGCACAAATTATTTTAAAGACACAAGCACTAACTATGAGCAATTAAATATGTACCCTACTATTGAGTTTATTAACAAGTCAGTAAAATCTCTAATGTCCGCTGATGTTGGCTCATAATCAGGAGAATACATCATAATAATGCTCACTCGATGACAGTTACACTTTAAAGAGCGAAACACCCGAGAAACGAGAACGCTGCCAGCCTAGGGTCTTGTACGCTGGCGCGCTCGTCAATGTTCGGGTAGAATCGGTTATCTTCGAGGAAAGTTTGAAATATTGACCTAACCACACTCTAATATTTTCCTTAGGGGCATGTTTATAAATCTAAACTCCTCTTTTAGGGCCGAGGTATTTTCTCCTAAGACGGCAACTTGCGGGGTCATAGGGGTGAAAAATACGGTATTCCACGTGGGCGGCCATAAAATATAAAAATATGTCAAGAACGAGTAAAACAAAAATAATTAGGGATGAAAAGGTTGAAAATGACCTCTGAAGGAAACCATAGTGAAAAACAAGGGTTGAAAAAGGCCTCCGAAAATAAACCTTAGGGGTGGAAAACACGATCCCCCACGTAGCAGGCCTTGGGAAATTCCCAAGGTCAAATGACGTCACAAAAGTGAAAGTTGAGGTGCCGGGATTCTACTGATATCGTTCCATTTTAATGTTGTGAAATTCAAAATTTATTTACTTACAGTAGGAGGGCAAGTCACTCACTTCAGATTGTAACACAAGAATCAATCGCTGATTCCAATCAAACACTCTGATTTATCGAAAAATGGTATCTTTTAATTAAAATTGTGAACTAGTACCAGTGGTTTTCCACAAGTGGGCAATAATTTTTAAAATACAGCAGTTCAGTTATTATTGGGTTTCGCCTATTAGTATACTAAGAAAAATTATTCAGTTTAGCACTTTCAGTTATCTGCATAAGTTACCAGCCACCCTGTATAGTTAAATGTTTTTAGTAGGACTTCCCAATTTAGAGTTAAAACTTTCCTTTTACATTAAAGAAAGTTCCTCCACATTTCTGATTGGACTGACAAATAAGGTAAAAAGAGAAAAAAATTCTACACTATTTTAACTATTTAACTTATATAGGGTGTCTCAGAGAAACCGTTCATTAGAAGTTTATGGGGTTATGGCTCAAATAAAAACTTGAAAAACTTGAATCAGATATAATTGATTGCGTTCTCTTCAACTAAAATATTTTCAGGCTTCTAGCGCTTCCGGTTATACAGGAAGTCGCCATCCACTTTATTATTTTCAATAGAACGCCTCATATATTTTTGTATCTTTCGATGGAAATCATAATTTCCAATACTTCCTATTGATGCTATACCATGCCCATCTATTACGGTTTTTGTGATAAAAATTATTTTCCGAAATCTTGACAACTGGTTGACGTTCACAAAATGGACTGGAACTCCTATTTGAATTGAAATAAAAAGTTAAAATCCAATTAAGTTTGTAGCTTAAAGATAGCTTTATCACATGCATTTTTTAAAATAAGAATCTTTGTCTGAGAATAATGCCTAAATTTAAACTTTTCAGCCAGAGTTAAAAATGTAAATTTTCTTAAATCAAACTGTTCTAGCGTCATTTCCAAAAAACGTAAAATTTTAATACCTTAGCCATTATATCGAGGATATGAATGATTGCTATCGATACAAGAAATAATTTTTCAAGTGTCAAGTTTTTAATGTTTGTGATTTAGTACTGTAGGCAGACCGCGAAAATTTTATTACTGTAATAAACGATTGTCAAACGGTAACAATGGCGTGTTACCGCTATAGAAAAGATAATTAGTGGACTTTCAATATCTTGATAATACGACGTAATTTGCTAATTTTTTCGAAATATTTTATTTTATGTAAGAAATGTGGTAATTTATGTAATCGATATTTGAGTAAAGGTTGAACAGAAAAAGAAAACATATATTAGGGTAGAGAAACAGGTGTTCTGCCAAAACTGGAGTGGTTTTCAATTAGCCAAAGCTAATTTGTCTTTTCTTTCGGGTGTTTTAATGTGTTTTCCAAATATTAATCTATAAATAAGTCACCCTTTTTGAAGTTAAACCGCGTATGTTAAGGATTTGTGTCACACAGACACACCGACACACTGACACACTGAGATAGATACACAGACACACAGACACACACACACACAGACACACAGACACACAGACACACAGAAACACCGACACAGACACACGACGCGCGGACGGGCGGACGCGCGGACGCGCAGACTCACGGACGTGCGCACGCGCTCTCGCACTCGCACTCGCATTCGCACTCGCGCGCACGCGCACGCG